>WNWK01000115.1:0-330000 GCA_009830355.1 Cherax destructor | reverse complement strand
TTTTTAAATTTGTAGACCAGTGTTGTTATTATTATTATTATTATTTGTTCTTTTTGTTATATTTATTATTACTGTTATTCTTTTATTAGTAGTAATAATACCAAAGTTCATAACGGATTTATTGGGACGAATTTCGAAGGGCCCACATACGAGAGTATGGTAAAAAATAATGTTTGGTCCCATTTCCTTACACTGATGACAAAGAAATTAGAGAAATATTGAGGTCATGTGACTTGTGTTCAGTACAGACTGACAGTTCAAATGAATGAGGTCCAAAACTCTGCCAACATCTCCAGAATTTCTGACCTAACCAAGCCCATTTCGACCTTTAAAAGAGGCCTTTGTTAGTATTCTCATGCACTTTACCCCAGGCGCGGACTAGTGAAACTCAATATTCATGAAAATATTAAAAAATCCATCATATGACTCCTGGACACAGGAGTCATCCCGTAGCAGTTAAAAACCATAGATATAGACCCACTACACAAAAGTGGCAATAAAGCAGTTGCAAAAAGCTATAGGCCAACAAAACGAACGTGCCACAATATAAAATTCTTTAAAAGAACAGTTCGCTCTTGCCTCTCGTGATTGCTGGATTATTACGATATGGGAAGCACTGAAAGACAAACAGTAAGCCAGTGTAATATGCAGAGATCTTATAGAAGAATTCAATATGGTGTAGTAGTACATAAAGTGCGTGCAAAAGGAATAACTAAAAAAGTGGGCAGGTGGATTTTTTTAATTTTCTAACAAATTGAGAGCAAAGAGTAATAGTCAACAGAGTAAAATCAGAGGCTTCCACAGTGAAAATTTATGTTCCTCAAGGTACAGTACTCACCCCAATTCTCTCTCATTCTTATACCTGAAAGAGACAGAAATATAAACGATACTATAATTTGTAAGAGCATGGGATCCACCGAGGACAGCATATCTCCAAGCATATATTAACTGTTTTCCAGTGAGCTACAGAAAACAGTATGATGTTAAATGAGAACATTTATCAATTACTTCACTGTGGATAAAAAATAGAGTGGTATAAGAATATAAGTCTTAGAAGTCATAATATCAGTTGACTTTACATTCATAGATCACGACAGTGTTGCTATCACAGACGGAAGAAATTTGATAGATTAGATATCTTGAACCTTCAAAATAAGAGATTCCAAGTTAGTGATGATACCCTTAAGTCACGTGTGCTTTCTAGACTGGGGAATATTACTGCACACTAATATCACCTTGTAAGGCAGGCGGCAAAATCGCGTTACTGAAGAATGCACAGACAGGAACCTTAATTACTGATAACGATTGAAGTCTCTTGAACTGTAGTGCATGGAACGTAGGCCAGGATACGTCATAATTTTACACCTGGAAAATTCTGGAGAAATTGATCCGAAATGTGCACACCGAAGTTACTCCTTCCGAGAGCAAGAGATTCGTTAGACCGAGCAAAATACTCCCAATGAAAACCAGGGGTGCATTGAGTACACTGAAGACAACTCAGTAAGTGTAAAGGGACCAAGATTTTTCAACACCCGTCATACATAGGGAGAATTACTAACAGACTCCTGTGGTGGATTGTGTATAGCTAGCACCAACTGCCTGGTTAATCAGGACATCAACCAGGAGGCCTGGACTGTGTCCCGGCCGTAGGGACAGTGGCCCCCAATATCGTCTTCAGGTAACCTAGATAAGAATAGATCGATTTGCGACGTTAGGGCTCTCTGAGGTTTCCAATAGTAGGTAGGAGTGTGACAGCTATTGGCAATATTTAGGCACAATATTTATTACCTCAAGCAAGAGCTGCTCTCAGTTCTGGGGGAAAGTAGATGGTAGTCCGATATATTGGAAACTGAAGTGGAGTGGTAACAGCAGTCGATACAAAGGTGTGTGTGTGTGTTTGTATATGCCGAGTGAGGCCTTTGTTGTCTTTTGTGTGTGTGCGCGTGCATTTATGTTTTGTGTGTGCGCGTGCATTTATGTTTTGTGTGTGTTATGTAGTTATATGAATAAATGTATGTTCACGCTCATATCAAAGATCTGAAAATACATAAATAAATAAATGAATATATATATATATATATATATATATATATATATATATGTGTGTGTGTGTGTGTGTGTATACTATTTTTAAGCAATTTTCTCATATCTGGGTATCATAGCAATAAGGTACTTTTTTTTAGCAGTAAGTCATTGTCTTGGGTGTTTTTCTTAGCATTTTTTTTTCTTACAAATAGGGAGTTTCTTAACATCAGGGTATTTTTCAACAAGTGTTTCTTAGCATTAGGTGTTTTACTTGGGAATAGAGTGTTCTATCTTAATAATTAGTTGTTTTTTAACAATACGGACTATTAGTAATAGGATTATCTGCTTAGTAATTGGGTGTTTTTTCTGTGCTGATTTTTTTTTATTCGTAATGTTGGGGAAAATAAGACATTGAGGCTACCTTTGCTGTGGGAAATTTGAATGTCGAGTAGTGGGAAGGTGAAAAAATGACTATTAATGTTAAAGTTGGATGAGCGATTATTCCTGGTGATCTGTCTGATGGTGCTGTGTGTGCCCACCACATACACTGCTTGTTGTTGCCAGGAGCAAAGAGGCGGTAAACCCTGTTGAAAACACAACCTGATGACAGTAGTTTCTCTCTCTCTCTCTCTCTCTCTCTCTCTCTCTCTCTCTCTCTCTCTCTCTCCCTCCCTCCCTCCCTCCCTCCCTCCCTCCCTCCCTCTTCCCTCCCAATCTCCCCACTTCAAAACGTTTATGCTGTACCTTGTACGATGTAATGAACTAACCAGCTGTGAACAAGTTACACATTTCTCCGTGACATTCCAGTAGTCTTCGTGTTTGCGTAATATTACATACATCTGATGGATAAGGCAGAATATGAGGAGATATGGTCACAACGTACAAGATACTCAGAAGTAAACAGAAGCAGAGGCATAAGCTTTACTCCAGTAATATAAATAGGTAATACCACTCGTACAACTTAGGAGGAAAACTGTAGATTTAAATCTGCAGGCTATATAAATGGTAAGAGGGTATTTTGTGGAATAGAGCTCGATAGGTTACTATGGAACGTGAAGATAGTACAAGGAAGAAGAGGCCAGAAGAACGTGTCATTTAGCGGTCGCTAGGGCCGACGAAAAATCTTAAAATCAGGAATAAAATATATTGAGTACACTTCACGCTTAGCAACCTGCAGTATACTCACATCTTGGGAAACTAGTAGGTCGTATCCTATGTTTTATTGAAAGGGTTGTAAATCGTAGCTCAGACAGGACGCCGAGTGCCTAACCAGTTACTGGTCATTATTTGACAAAGACCCGTGTAGTGAGACACTTGTCTTTCTCCCTGATGAATAAACCACCACGATCACCCTTACACCTAAGCTGTCTGTGGAAGCCCAGTCAAACGCAAGTTGGGATTTAGAAAGATGAACACGAAACCTTCAAACGCCTGTTCACGGGAATTTGTAAGACTGTTCATAGAGTATGCAGCTCAGTTGTGAAGCCCCATTCAAGAAGAACGTAAAAAGAAAAACTAGATAAAGTAGAAAGGTGCCCCACAAGGCTTTTATCAGAACTGAGAAACAGAAGCCGTATATGAAAGCACGAACTAATTGGACCCAATGTTTCTGCAAAAGCGTAGCAATGATAAGGGCAAAACATTCTTCTCTTTAACAGGGTGGAATGACAGGCACACGTTTAAATGCGACAGACACATACGGAAATTAAACTCCCAAAAGTCAAAGAATACGTTAGTTTTTACTACTGCGTTAGGGTTATAGAAAGTGGAATGAGCTCAAGGATAGAATAGATGATAGAACCATCACAGAGGAGCAAAGGCGAGAGATAAAAGACGTCATCCTAGTGAACTCTGGTAAATACATACAGCAGCAGTATGAATGATGGGACTGCTAGGGGAACAAGGCTTGCCGCAAACCTCATAGTTTTGGTTTAGAGACCCAGACTGCAACGTCCTCTCGCACACAACACAACAACATTGTTTCAGGTCACTTAACGCTTACCAGGAAATTAGTGTTTTTCGTAAAAATAAAGCTGAATTTTTCTTTAAGAAAATATGCACACATAATTTAGACACTCAGTTGTGTTTTTTTAATAAAGTATGAGTCTGTTTCCTGTGCGGATTACACGTGGGGAGTAAACCTACCTTTGATGGATAGTGAAATGCCTGGGAGGCGTTGAGTTGTAGTCATGGTGACGGCTTCCGGCATATATTCCATCAAGCCACTAAATCTCACCGAACCCCATCACCCAGACTCACCCTTGCTTCACCCTCCCTCACTCACCTATCATGTGACCTCCCTCACCTTTCACGTTACCTCACTCATCTTCGACCTCACTCGTCTCTCACTATCATTGGATTCAATGATGGGATGAGATCTGGGTTAAAAACACAAGTCTCATCTTTATTCTCTCAATTATTCTTTCTTCACTTCCGCAGCTCTTCCTTTTCTCTTACTTCTTGTTAGTTTATTCGTCAGGGAATTTTACATGACACGGGTTTTGATCATACGATGAGACGTCGTAAGCTCCTCATTTCTATGTGCGGGTTGTGTGTGTACGTGTGTGAAGTTTGGGGTTGAGTACTCACGAGGGGCCATGAGGGTTGCTTATATCTTTTACACAACCAGTTAAGCATACTTTAATCTATAAAATATTGATTAAAGTAACTCTCAGCGTGTATACACTGATGGATTTACTTCTTTCGGTGTATATACATCGAGAAATGCACACCTCTCAATTCACATTCCCTCGGGACTTGACTTCCTGACCTGCTCATCCACACAACGTTCACTCGCTACTGCTCCTGTCGTACTAACATCCAGATGACCCGTTGATTCTGGGGATCATCGTCCCCAGTTGTTCCAGATCAGGATTTTTAGTCACTTGCACGTTTATGAAAACGGTTATTTAATTAGTTAATATTCTTTGAGAGGACCCAGATAATGGTTGTGAAAGTACTTGAGCTAAAGATTTCCAACCCCCCGTGGCTTGTCTTGCATTGTTAAGATCGCCCAAAAATGGTAAATTTCACCATTATTTTATTAGTCATATTTGTGGGGAGGTCTTGAATATATAAAACAAACAGCGTGTCGACCGTCTCTCAGCGTGGGGTGGTAGTTCAACAAATTTGCTTGTGGGCTGGAGCCAGTGAGAGGGTTAAAAACACACTTTAGTGAACTCGCTTAAAAATACCAAAGTGGTTTACATGCGCAACCAGGCGAGGGATGAAGGGAGGGAGAGATGGAGGACGGAAGATATGGAGGGAGGAAGAGATGAAGAGAGATGCGGGGAGGGAGAGGTGAAGGAAGGTAGGGATAGAGGCAAGGAAAGAGGAAATGAGACATGTGAGTGGGTGATTCATTTGTACTTTTAAGTCTCTTTTGCTGTATACTTCCGTGTTCCTGTCCTTCTCATGTCAAACACTTCCACTACCTCTGCGAAGTGCCAGATCAACTAGGCTGTGCTGGCTATGTGGGTCAGCGGGCCGCCAACAGCAACAACCTGTTTGAACAGTCAGTCAACATAATAGCTTGGCGAAAAGGGAAAAATCTTTCGAACCAGGTCACAGGTATATATTCACTTTGAGAAAATACCACTATCTTTTTATGTGGTGAATGTGTCTCCTCAGGCTCGTTCCTCCAAGGTCATTAGGCTTAGTTCCTTTAGTCTCCCAAAGTGATTCTTTGGCTGAGCTCTGGAACCAGAATCGTTGCGGACGTCTTAACTTTCTCCAGCATCTGTACTTAGTTGTCCAGCTGTGGACTCCATCTTGGTGCAACGTACTTTAATATGGTTCTGATAAGTATAATGTGGCCTTCCTGCTGTCTAGAAATATGCCGTCATTCCACATGTCTCTGACTTTATAGAAATACAGAATTTTCTACTAGGTCTGCGAACCTAAATTTGCTTTTCATTATGATTTTCGTTAAAAATCTTTCTCTGCAGGTGTTCAACCAGTCTGATTCTGTTTTCCAACACTTGATAGTTTGTATGTTAGTGATGCTGGCAGGAAGCTAGTGCTTCGTCTCTTGTTTCCCTTCGATATTAAAGTGCTACCTGGTTTTTGTAACCTCTTCGGGACCTGTGATTTGATATGGATCATCGCTATTTGTTTACACTTGATTTCAGTTGCTTCATTTACTACCTATTTCGCCGGGTCACCATCTGGAAAAGACCCGGGCCGGGACAGAACTGGCGAACCTAAAAAAAAAAAAAAATACCTATGACTAAATTCATATTCTTTCTTGTGTCTTGATCTATCAGCTGTCCCAGCACTTAGTCATTGTTGTTTGTGTATTGCCCATTATTGTTTGGTTTGGCATCACTTTCGAGATTTTCCTCTATGAAAACAACCAGGCATCTTTATAGTTACTCAATTGCTTCTCTATATTATTATTACAATCAAAACGAAGCGCTAAGCCCACAAGGGTCATACAGGGGCTTCTTTATAGTCTTCTGAAGTATCCCATTCATTCTCCAGTTTTATTACTTCGTGTTTTACAGTTGACCTTATGTGACGTGTTCATTAATTTTGTTTTCGTTGTATTCTTCGATGCTATGTCGTTCTTCTTCTCTTCTTATCCTTGTACATTCTTTCCTTGGCCTATAGATTTCTTTCGTATCCTCTGTCGTATTTCTGATATTTGTCTATTCCTTCTCTGCAACTCCGGTTAAATTACAAGCTTTCTGCGTGTGTGTTGGCTTACCAAGCCAGTGTTGCTAGCCTAGTTGTAACTAAGTATTCTCAGTAAAGTAAAGTATTTACGTCATGGTATCTATTACTAACCAGCATTTGGAGTGAGTGTAGTGCAGTGCACTCTGCCAGGTGCATTACTTATAAGCCTATACAAAGTTTTTCACAGTGCAGTGGACAGGGTCATTATTTGTGAAAACCATTCATGACTGGTTAGGATATTATGGTATATGATTAACATTTAACTGCATATTTTTAAATCATTTACATTTTTACGGCAAGGCAGTGGGAATAAGATACTATCGGAAACCAGCTGAAGCAGAATTAGAAAATAGGAAAGTGTAATTTATCACATCACGTTGAGAAGACAATCAGAAACACCACTAGCAGACTAAATACATAAGCGGAACATTAACGACAGATAGTTGTGTTGGGCTTCGTGCCTCCAGTCAGTTAGTAAGGATATTCAGCGGCTTCACTCTGATACAACATATGTAGATTGATTAACTTTGTAAACTGTTGACTGTGTTATTATTATTATTTAACTGTAGCTGCAGCATTAACATTCACGGGACAATTTAATTTCTTCCCATGAGAGTTCATAAACCAGCCTAATTTTATTGTTTCTTCGACAACATTGACGCCTGTTGTTATTTTATGGCAAAATTCTAAGATATTTTAGTGTTGGTAGCAGTAGGCTGGCACGGACGGTTGCTGGCATAGTAACTCCTCTGCTCTGTGACAAAAAAAGATTTATTGAGGGTTTTGGCTTTAATAGCAATGCAACATTGACGAGGAAGCATAAAAAAACACGGTAAGGAGGGGGGGTTAGAACCCATGACGAGTCCTAGAACTCCAGGCCAGTGCGTAAGCCACTGGGCCAGCTGGCTATAATAAAAAAAAATCATCAAACTAGGTATATTTATACACCATAGGGAGATTTGCACTTGCCCCACTTTGACCACAAATGCAAGTTTTTTACAGATGAATCTCTCGCCAGCATGGCCGTGACGAACTCTAGCTCAGGTCCCCTCAAAGTCGTCATCATGACTCACGAAATCGTAATAACACGATTGCAAACAAACCACTGTACGGGTGGGGTTAGAATCCATAACAAGCGAGTCGTAAGCCAGTGGCTTACGCACCGGCCTAGTTTTACGACTCACTTTCCATGGGTTCTAACCTCACCCATATCGTGGTTTGTTTGTAATCGTGTTATTACGATTTCGTGAGTCATGAGGAGGCGTATATGGAGTTAATGGCTATTTTTTTTTTTTTTAGAGAGTTTGAATAAATTAATGCTTCTGTTTGAGTAGTAAGAGTAATCGAATAAATGAATGTGAATAATGAATGACTGAAAAACTGCTTCCTTGCCCACAGTTATGCAGAACACCACAGCCCTACAGATCAAGAACTGCCTCTTGGAATAGTCAAGTTTCCTCCTGAAGGCAGTTAGGGGTCCGTTAGCAATTCCTCATAAATATGAAGGGCGTGTGTTAAAAAAAACTTTACACTCTAAGAGTCTTTATCTCTTAGTATATGTATTGCATCTTTATTTTTCATTGGGGTAATATGCACGGTCTGCTGATCCTCTTGCTCTGGTAGGGAGCAGTTTCAGTGTGCAGGTAGATCCAGTATTTACCAAGAATAAATTAGTGTATCTTTATCGCCTGCTTTCTGGGGTACACTTTTTAAGGACTTTAACCACCATTTCCTGACTGAATTTATACGGGCAGTAAAAGTTCTTTGTACGTTCCCCAGATCTGTGAATTCCCTTAAGGCTGTTAGTGAACACAGGTATTACAATTTAGAGCGTACAAGTGTCTTAAGGAGTATCATGATTGGCGTGGCATCTCTTGTTGTACAGTTTTCATGGTAACTCTGATAGGTGGAATAATTGATAGTGTGACTGGAAATAAGAAATATTTAAAACATAAGGAAATAATACAGGTGAGAAATTACAGAAGGAAAGAATACTGGAAAGAGACTAAAAAATGAAAAATTTCGTCAGCTGAGAGGACAGGAGCTAGTAGTCATCCATAACATGCTTCACTGTCATCTATAACATGCTTCACTGTCATCTATAACATGCTTCATTGTTATCTATAACATGCCTTAGTGACATTTATAACGTGGTTCAGTGACCTCTATAATATGCTTCAGTTAAAATATCTTTTATATCAATATTTCACCATTTATCTGCTAGGGAAAATTCAGAAGGCTGTACATCCGAGATCTCAGACCTTCACTTTCCAATTCTGGGATGAAGTTGGAGAAAGTCTGTGGAGGAGGAGGAGGAGGAGGAAAGTTTAAAAACTCAAGTCGTGGCTGGTGCTATGCTGCTCCCTCCGCCTAGCTTGCCTATTGCTTGCTGGGCTCTCAATCTGAAGGAAGGCACGAATGCCATCCCACCTGCCAACCGACTCCGTATTATAAAATAAAAAGTCAGTCAGATTTGTCAACATTGAGTGGTTTGGCATTGGAACGTGGGGTGGAAGGACAGGAGGGGAACGAGGCTAGCAGGAGGGATGATTGAGGCTAGCAGTGGTATGAGGGACGGTATAGCAGGTAGGATGCGGGAGACTAGTAGGTGTGGGTGGGAGAAAGGCAACATGTGAGGGTGGTTGGCGGGTGGCGGTGGTCCAACACTGGTGCCGATGCTGCCAAACTCTGTAGATTAAACTTTTGTGTGAGTCCAATACCCTTGGGATTCCTGGCAGCTCTTCTTCAGGAGGCCGCATACTGCTTCATGTTTGAGGAAGAGTGCTGCTCTTGCTTCTCCTCCAATATTTTGGTGATGGCGGTAGGCAATAAAAATATTGTAATATTGTGGCGTTTAATGCCATTTTTTCGGGGATAGACAAAACAATATGAGTGACGGAAATCTGTAATGTAGGACTTCAAGGCTGCTTATTTATTATTATTTAGCAAACCTAGGTACATCAACAGTGTGCCCCTACATTTGTCTATATGATATTTACGTAGTGGGAACAAAAGCTTGAAGATGATGTTCTCACCATGAGGTATAGAATCTTTGCTAGATATATTAGAGGATTTCGCCCCCCTTCTCTAATCCCTCCTCCCCTTGTTTTTGGAATGCTGATCTGCCACTACACCACCAAGAGAGAGCCATTAGAAGTTAATCTGTTGCAACGAATTGTTTTCCTTTGATGCCAGATTAAAAACAAGCTCCATTTTCTGTACCTTTCCTGCCACAATTGTTCCGTATTTTACAATGTAAACATTGTCGAGTTAGCGATTGTTGCAGAGCAGTACGTGTAACTAGGCCCATGAGAACAGGAGTCAGTAATAGCAGTCAGTATAGTTGGAGGCGGGGGTCAAGAACTATGAATCGACCACAGAAAACACAAAACGGTGAGTACAAGTGTACAAGCCTTCAAGAGGAAACTGGACAAGTATCTTCACCAGGTGCCAGATCAACCAGGCTGTGATGGATATGTAGGGCAGCGGGCCTCCAGCAGCAACAGCCTGGTTGACCAGGCAAGCACCAGACGAGCCGGGCTCTGAGAGTACTTAAACTCTCGAAACTCTTCAAAGGTATATCAAAGGTACCCAGTCCAGGAAGTAAACACAGGATGGACAAGTGACAAGTGTGGGACCCCGAGGATCGGTACAAAGACTGGTGTTGTTGTGGTATATATGTAAACAATATGCCAGAAGAGTTGTTCTTATGTATCCCACTCTGCAAACGATAAGAAATTAATGAAAAAGTACAGTTGGAGGTGACAAGCAAGGAATGGAACAAAAATCACGGTAGATCATAGAAGTGGCAGTTGAAATTTGTGGTACAAGGAATAACGGAAATAGAATGCAGGCTGGAAAAGTTTACAATGAGAGAATAAATGAACTGAACGTTACAACTCTGGAAAATATAAGGTCTTGGGAAAAACGATTACTTGAATGAATTGATCAGGCATATAAAGATAGATTTTTATAAATGCATAAAGCAGGAGCAAGAACATATCGATAGAAGTTAAAATTACAGCTGAATCCCTGGGACGTTATTATGTAATATTCCGTCTAGGGTAATGGGGAAGTGGAATGCACTGAATTTGGAAATGTAGAGGAACGCTCTATTATACACAATTTTTAACTTTAAATGATATGGGTTAAGTGGCTGGGCACCCTTAATGCTGGTAGACGGTGCTTAATTTCCAGGCTGGAATAAAGTCATGATCCTCGCAAACACAGCCCGGTAGATATATTTTTAACGCTGATAAAACTAAACATTCATTAAAAGGCTAGTGTTAATCTTATAAATGTTAATACTGGGAAAATTAGTCATATCCTGTCTTAATCCTGAAGACATGTGATCATCTATAACATAGTTGTGTTTCCATCTATAGTTTCGAGGTATCGTCATCAGTCTTATTATAATATATTATTTAATATTTAATCCCATTTATTAATTTAGCGTGATGAAGCGAAATATTGTGGCTGTTGTTTGCCAGTCAGCCTTCAGTATTTTCTCTCTTTTCTTTTTCTTTCTAAATGAGTAGAGAATATAAAGCTTTTTTGGTTTATTATTGACCCTACCTCAGTGTGGTGTGACACAGTTAGTGTGTGATGATGACATATTGCTTTGTTAATTACTGAATTTCGACAATTTTTGTTAAATAGTTATCACATGATATATTTATAACTTGGTTAACGTTTTAAAGGTTAGAGGTTAAAGTTCGAGTGTGTCATGCTTGATTACATAAGAACATAAGAACATAAGAAAGGAGGAACACTGCTGCAGGCCTGTTGGCCCATTCTAGGCAGGTCCTTCACATTCCATCCCACTAACAGAATATTTGTTCAACCTATATTTTCAATGCTACCCAAGAAATAAGCTTTGATAATTTTATTTACTCATGTGCAATTCCCACTCAAATCCAACCCCTTTCACTCATGAATTTATCCAACCTAAATTTAAAACTACCCAAGGTCCTTGCTTCAATAACCCTACTAGGCAGACTGTTCCACTCATCAACTACCCTATTTCCAAACCAATACTTTCCTATATCCTTTCTAAATCTAAACTTATCTAACTTGAATCCATTATTGCGGGTTCTCTCTTGGAGAGATACCCTCAAGATCTTATTTATATCCCCTTTGTTAATACCCATTTTCCACTTGTATACCTCGATCATGTCTCCCCTCATTCTACGTCTTACAAGTGAATGTAATTTAAGGGTCTTCAATCTTTCTTCGTAAGGAAGATTTCTAATGCTATGTATTAATTTAGTCATTCTACGCTGAATGTTTTCTAACGAATTTATGTCCATTCTGTAATATGGAGACCAGAACTGAGCTGCGTAATCTAGGTGAGGCCTTACTAATGATGTATAAAGCTGTAATATAACCTCTGGACTTCTGTTGCTAACACTTCTTGATATAAATCCCAGTAATCTATTTGCCTTATTACGTACGCTTAGGCATTGCTGTCTTGGTTTAAGGTTGCTGCTTACCATCACCCCCAAGTCCTTCTCGCAATCTGTATGGCTAAGTTCTACGTTATTTAACTTATAAGTGCTTGGGTTATGGACACTCCCGAGCTTTAGAACTTTGCATTTATCTACATTGAACTGCATCTGCCATTTTTCTGACCAGGAATTGAGTTTGTCTAAATCCTCCTGTAGTTCACTGACATCTACGTCTGAATCGATTATCCTACCTATCTTCGTGTCATCAGCGAATTTGCTCATATCACTAGAAATTCCCTCGTCAAGGTCATTTATATATATTATAAACAACAACGGGCCCAAAACCGATCCCTGAGGAACGCCACTTGTTACAGATCCCCACTCCGATTTAACCCCATTTATGCACACCCTCTGCTTCCTATTGGTGAGCCATGACTCGATCCATGACAACACTTTTCCCCCAATGCCATGAGCAGCCACTTTCTTTAACAGTCTCTGATGTGGTACTCTATCAAAAGCCTTACTAAAATCCAAATAAACAATATCGAATTCTTTATCATTATCAACTGCCTCAAAAGCCTTACTGAAAAAAGTTAATAAATTAGAACATAAGAACATAAGAAAGGAGGAACACTGCAGCAGGCCTGTTGGCCCATACTAGGCAGGTCCTTCACAATCCATCCCACTAACAGAATAATTGCCCAACCTAATTTTCAATTCTACCCAAGAAATAAGCTTTGATGATTCTATTAACTCAAGTGCGAGTCCCACTCAAATCCAACCCCTCTCACTCATGAATTTATCCAACCTAAATTTGAAACTACCCAAGGTCCTAGCTTCAATGACCCTACTAGGCAGACTGTTCCACTCATCAACTACCCTATTTCCAAACCAATATTTTCCTATATCCTTTCTAAATCTAAACTTATCCAATTTGAATCCATTATTGCGGGTTCTCTCTTGGAGAGATATCCTCAAGACCTTATTTATATCAACCTTATTAATACCCATCTTCCACTTATATACCTCGATCATGTCTCCCCTCATTCTTCGTCTTACAAGTGAATGTAATTTAAGGGTCTTCAATCTTTCTTCATACGGAAGATTTCTAATGCTATGAATTAACTTTGTCATTCGTCGCTGAATGTTTTCTAACGAATTTATATCCATTCTGTAAAATGGAGACCAGAACTGAGCTGCATAATCTAGGTGAGGCCTTACTAATGATGTATAAAGCTGTAATATAACCGCTGGACTTCTGTTGCTTACACTTCTTGATATAAATCCCAGTAATCTATTTGCTTTATTTCTTACGCTTAGGCATTGCTGACTTGGTTTGAGGTTGCTGCTTACCATAACCCCCAGATCCTTTTCGCATTCTGTACGGCTGAGTTCAACATTATTAAGCTGGTAGGTGCTAGGGTTATGAACATTCCCGAGCTTTAGAACTTTGCATTTATCTACATTGAACTGCATCTGCCATTTTTCTGACCAGGAATTGAGTTTGTCTAAATCCTCCTGAAGTTCCGTGACATCTACGTCTGAATCGATTATCCTACCTATCTTCGTGTCATCAGCGAATTTGCTCATATCACTAGTAATTCCCTTGTCAAGGTCATTTATATATATTATTATAGTTAGGCAGGAACGGCCCCTGATGAATCCATGCTGAGTATCATTAATCAAATTATGCCTATCGAGATGGCTTCTTATGTTATCAGCTATAATCGACTCTAGTAATTTGCCTACAATTGATGTTAGACTTATTGGGCGGTAATTTGATGGTAACGACTTGTCCCCTGCTTTAAAAATAGGAATTACATTAGCCATCTTCCACGTATCCGGCACTACACTACAAGGTGTCATCAAGCTGAATAGTTGGGTGTAGGTCAGATTTGCTCCACCGACACAGCCCACTGGATGGGCATGTGGTGCATGATAGCTATCAAACAAATTAAAGTTTCAGAAAAAAATTGTTGGTCGAGGAGTCAAGAGTGCCGCTAGATCGATATATTTTATATCCAAGATTCTTCAAAACTGGATGAATGGATGATGACTGTATTTGTGCATAAACAAAGACACATTTCAGTGTAATACTGGAGGGGTTGGATTTGAGTGGGACTTGCACAGGATTTATTAGGGTTATCAAAGCTTATTCCTTGGGTAGCATTCAAAATGGGTTGGGCATATATTTGTGTATGTGTGTACTGCAGAAAGCCTTAGTACTGGATGAATAGGTAGTGCCAGAACTAAACCATAATATTGTTAAAAATGTTTTAACAATATTATGGTTTAGTTTTAACAGATACTAACATAATTTTAGCCCTCTAATGAATGTAACACAGTAGAAAGGTAGGAATTGTGTGGGTACGAACCAATGGCTCACATCCAATGGTTCTGTGGTCCCTAAACACACAATTTCTCTTCATATATTGAAGAAATATAGATATTAATTTGTTTGTGAATGACTCAGACAGCCAGCACTATAAATTGTTTTGTGTAATATATAATGATTTTTACTTGAATGTGTTTTACGTGGCTTTTGTAAAATTTTCTCTTTTCCTTACAAGCAAAGACACATGGTTAGTATATTTCAGTTTCACACTTTATTGAAAGTTTCTTGATAAAATAATATAAAATTTCTTAATCTCGTTATAGAAAGTTTCTTAATCTCATTATAGTATACTTACCACATTATACAAATTATACTTGCCATATTATAGGAAGTATACTTATTGTGATATATAAAATATACTTACCATAGTTAAGGAAGTACAGTATACTGAAGACAGTCGATTAGAGAATAAATGTTTTGAACTAAACGCTAATAATTGTTGAAATGAAAAGTTATTTTATAGTAATTTACAATGTTGTCTTGAAGTATAAACGTTTAATACTTAGATATAATACACATTGATAAATATGCAAAACATCCACTGTGGAAAAAATAGTGAGCTTTGAAGCGCTTTCGTGATTTCTCACATTATTGCAGGTCCTTGATAATGTGAGAAATCACGAAAGTGCTTGGAAGTTCACTATTTTTTCACAGTTGTTACGCATATTGTAATATCACCTGTTTACCGTGATCTTATTGCATAGATAAATATAAATAAATAATTTTATGAAGTTGGAACTTGACTATTAAATCTGAACTTAATCATAGCTTATAATGTAATTAAAGGTGGGATTACTTGAATTTTAAAGTTACCAAATTTTTAGGGTTACCAGAACTGTAGGGTTGCCTGAACTTTAAGGTTATCCGAACTTTAGGGTTACCAGAAGACGATTTCGGGGGTCACTGCCCTCGGGGCCTCGTCCAAGACCAGGCCCCGATCATCCAGGGTCACCAACGACTGACTGATCAGAGGACCTTCCGGAATTTGCACACGGAGGATCGAGCCTCCACCACTCCTCGCCCTGACCGACCCTAATTAAACCCACTTGCACATGGTAAAATAAATTTCGAGAGGTATTAAATAACTTAATTTTAAATATCTTTAATGAAAACACCTCATTTCTCAAAGCATACATTTTTTTTTGACTGGTTGAAATAGAATTGTGCATGATTGTGCATAATTGTGCATGATTTAATTGTTAGTACTAAATTATTGATTGTCTTGTTTGAGTGTGGAGTCGTGGAAGAAATGTGCTGATATCTGTAATCATGTCTTAATTCTTGGCATGTAATATATATATGCTCATCTTTGACATGTGTAATTAACTCTGTCATCACCTTTAGTATGTATAATTATATCAGTAATCATCATTTGGTATATATAATCATACCTATAATCATCTTTAGTATATATAATCATTGTAATCTTTGGCATCTATAATCATTAACTATAATGGCTCAGGAGAGACGTTATTGAAGGTAAATTTACCGCTTCGATCTGAAATGTATTTTGCACACCAGCAAGACGAACTCAGTGTCCATATAAAAACATGACAAGTGTGATATATTCTATATATTTGCACCTCCAACTGATATCCTCTTCAGCAGATACACGAGAGTGGAGGAGAGTCGTGCTATATAGATATTGTGAGCATTGACATATTTTTTTATTAACAAGTGTTCATTATGCTTCACCATCAACACCCACTTCTATGGCCGAAATGACATGTATGCCAGGGATGGGGTTCACTTATCCAGGGCAGGTGTGGATTTTCTTGCTAGTTCAGTTGAGGGTGTTGTTAGGACTTTAAACTAGGATTAGTTAGAGGTATGGGTTTAGAAATGGAAAATAATGAATGTCGAAATATAGATCTAGGCTTTGATATAAAAAATCTTAACAATAACAAGGACAGAAATAGGTATAGTGGTAAAACAGAATGGAGCAGGAAGGGTAAAGAGAAAGGAGGGTCTTTAAAAGTGTATTATACAAATAGTCGTAGTGCTAGGAATAAGATGGACGATTTGAGATTATTTGCAAGTGCAGGTAACATTGATGTATTTGCCATAACTGAGACGTGGTTCAATACGAAAAATAGGGACATGCCTGCTGAATGTCATATACAGGGTTTTAAATTGTTCCAAGTAGACAGAAGTTTCGGGAAGGGGGGTGGAGTGGCACTGTATGTCCGAGATCGCTTGAACTGTTGCATAAAAAAGGGGATAAAGTCTGAAATAACACATACAGAGTCTGTCTGGATAGAATTTTCAGAGGGCATGAAAAATTGATTTTAGGTGTGATATACCGTCCCCCAAACTTAGATAGGGACCAAGGGAGACTACTATGGGAGGAAATTGTTAAGGCCACAATGCACGATAACGTAGTTATTCTGGGTGACTTCAACTTTAGTCAAATTGATTGGAATTTTTTGACTGGGAATTTAGAATCTAACGACTTCTTAGATAAGAACATAAGAACATAAGAAAGGAGGAACACTGCAGCAGGCCTGTTGGCCCATACTAGGCAGGTCCTTCACAATCCGTCCCACTAACAGAATATTTGCTCAACCCAATTTTCAATGCTACCCAAGAAATAAGCTTTGACAATTCTACCCACTCATGCGAGTCCCACTCAAATCCAACCCTCTCACTCATGAATTTATCCAACCTAAATTTGAAACTACCAAGGTCCTAGCTTCAATAACCCTACTAGGCAGACTGTTCCACTCATCAACTACCTATTTCAAACCATACTTTCCTATATCCTTTCTAAATCTAAACTTATCTAACTTGAATCCATTATGCGGTTCTCTCTTGGAGAGATATCCTCAAGACCTTATTTATATCCCTTTGTTAATACCCATTTTCCACTTGTATACCTCGATCATGTCTCCCTCATTCTACGTCTTACAAGTGAATGTAATTTTAGGGTCTTCAATCTTTCTTCGTAAGGAAGATTTCTAATGCTATGTATTAATTTAGTCATTCTACGCTGAATGTTTTCTAACGAATTTATGTCCATTCTGTAATATGGAGACCAGAACTGAGCTGCGTAATCTAGGTGAGGCCTTACTAATGATGTATAAAGCTGTAATATAACCTCTGGACTTCTGTTGCTAACACTTCTTGATATAAATCCCAGTAATCTATTTGCCTTATTACGTACGCTTAGGCATTGCTGTCTTGGTTTAAGGTTGCTGCTTACCATCACCCCCAAGTCCTTCTCGCAATCTGTATGGCTAAGTTCTACGTTATTTAACTTATAAGTGCTTGGGTTATGGACACTCCGAGCTTCAGAACCTTGCATTTATCTACATTGAACTGCATCTGCCACTTTTCTGACCACGAATTAAGTTTGTCTAAATCTTCCTGAAGTTCTATGACATCTATGTTTGAATCAATTATCCTACCTATCTTCGTGTCGTCGGCGAATTTGCTCATATCACTAGTAATTCCCTCATCAAGGTCATTGATATATATTATAAATAACAATGGGCCTAAGACTGATCCCTGTGGAACACCACTTGTTACAAGTCCCCATTCGGATTTAACCCCATTTATGCACACTCTCTGCTTCCTATTGGTGAGCCATGACTCGATCCATGACAGCACTTTTCCCCCAATGCCATGAGCTGCCACTTTCTTTAACAGTCTCTGGTGCGGTACTCTATCAAAAGCCTTACTAAAGTCTAAATAAACAATATCGAATTCTTTATCGTGATCAACAGCCTCAAAAGCTTTACTGAAGAAGGTTAATAAATTAGATAGGCAGGAACGGCCCCTCGTGAATCCATGCTGGGTATCATTAATCAAATTATGGTTATCTAGATGGCTTCTAATAATATCAGCTATAATTGACTCTAGTAATTTGCCTACAATTGAGGTCAGGCTTATTGGGCGGTAGTTTGACGGTAGTGACTTGTCCCCTGCTTTAAAAATAGGAATTACATTAGCCATCTTCCACATATCAGACACTACACCTGTTTGAAGAGATAAATTAAAAATGTTAGATATTGGTTCACAGAGTTCCATTTTGCATTCCTTAAGAACCCTTGCAAAAAGCTCATCAGGACCCGGCGATTTATTTTGTTTCAGTCGGTCCAGCTGTTTCATAATCATTTCGCTAGTGACTGTGATATTACATAATTTATCTTCTTCTGGGCCTCTGTAAAAATTAATTACTGGGATATTATTAATGTCTTCCTGTGTGAAAACCGAGAGAAAATAATTATTAAAAATAGAGCACATATCATTCTCCTTGTCAGTAAGATGCCCAAAGTTATTTTTAAGGGGACCTATGTTATGTTATATTACAGCTTTATACATCATTAGTAAGGCCTCACCTAGATTATGCAGCTCAGTTCTGGTCTCCATTTTACAGAATGGATATAAATTCGTTAGAAAACATTCAGCGACGAATGACAAAGTTAATTCATAGCATTAGAAATCTTCCGTATGAAGAAAGATTGAAGACCCTTAAATTACATTCACTTGTAAGACGAAGAATGAGGGGAGACATGATCGAGGTATATAAGTGGAAGATGGGTATTAATAAGGGGGATATAAATAAGGTCTTGAGGATATCTTTCCAAGAGAGAACCCGCAATAATGGATTCAAATTGGATAAGTTTAGATTTAGAAAGGATATAGGAAAATATTGGTTTGGAAATAGGGTAGTTGATGAGTGGAACAGTCTGCCTAGTAGGGTCATTGAAGCTATGACCTTGGGTAGTTTCAAATTTAGGTTGGATAAATTCATGAGTGAGAGGGGTTGGATTTGAGTGGGACTCGCACTTGAGTTAATAGAATCTTCAAAGCTTATTTCTTGGGTAGAATTGAAAATTAGGTTGGGCAATTATTCTGTTAGTGGGATGGATTGTGAAGGACCTGCCTAGTATGGGCCAACAGGCCTGCTGCAGTGTTCCTCCTTTCTTATGTTCTTATGTTCTTATTACGCAGCTCAGTTCTGGTCTCCATATTACAGAATGGATATAAATTCGTTAGAAAACATTCAGCGACGAATGACAAAGTTAATTCATAGCATTAGAAATCTTCCGTATGAAGAAAGATTGAAGACCCTTAAATTACATTCACTTGTAAGACGAAGAATGAGGGGAGACATGATCGAGGTATATAAGTGGAAGATGGGTATTAATAAGGGGGATATAAATAAGGTCTTGAGGATATCTCTCCAAGAGAGAACCCGCAATAATGGATTCAAATTGGATAAGTTTAGATTTAGAAAGGATATAGGAAAATATTGGTTTGGAAATAGGGTAGTTGATGAGTGGAACAGTCTGCCTAGTAGGGTCATTGAAGCTAGGACCTTGGGTAGTTTCAAATTTAGGTTGGATAAATTCATGAGTGAGAGGGGTTGGATTTGAGTGGGACTCGAACTTGAGTTAATAGAATCTTCAAAGCTTATTTCTTGGGTAGAATTGAAAATTAGGTTGGGCAATTTTCTGTTAGTGGGATGGATTGTGAAGGACCTGCCTAGTATGGGCCAACAGGCCTGCTGTAGTGTTCCTCCTTTCTTATGTTCTTATGTTCTGAGAGGAACAGCAGACTGAAGGACTGACCTCAAGCAAATTATCTCAAGATGAGTGTTGCAGTATCTCATTCACTGATGAGTTATTTTCAAGTCATTTGTATTCATAATTTTACACGGGTCAAACACGAACATTGGCCATTTATTTGCCTTGACAACACCACTACTATGTTACATTATTCCAATAGCCCCAATAATTTATCGATATTTTCACTGCTCGCCCCATAAATCAGCGTGTTGTCATTATTCTGCTCCATATAGGCCATTGATACTTTCAGTTGTGCTGATAAAAGGTTAATAAATGGTGTGTGTGTACAACGGCTAGTCAGACGCATTAGTGCAGTTAGCAACTGGACTCGGATATGTTTCTTAATAAAATCAGAAGGTAATGTTTCCTACTGAACTGGTAAGGCGCTGTTTGTACATGATACAAAGATGAATGTAGTCGCTTTATTCATCATATTATTAATATACAATACCGACAGGTTCATGAATGAGACATTTTATTCATGACTAAATTCCATATATTCAGAGTGATTTTCAAATCATGTGGCTTGGAGGTTTCTAATGCGTGAACTTCAGTGCATTATAGATGCGCATGTGCGTTCATTTTTGTATATTTATTTCGTGTACAATTATTATTATTGCATTCATATGGAGGAACGTAGTAACCGTAGGGGTCGTACAGCGTCTGGAAAAATGAGCGTCAATCATGTTCTGTACAAGGAAGGAGAGGTTAGCTCCAGTTCCTTGGATCATGAACTCCTCACGGGCGTCAAAGAACCTTCTTTGAAGAGTCGTAATATGCAGGAACATATGGATGAGTTCTGTTTATTTTCCCCTGGAAATTTACGTTTGAAATTTAGCTTAGTGTTACTAGCTGCTACGTTTCGATGTATTTCTTTACATCGTTAAATGAATCCAGAAGAAAGAGTTGCTCTGTCACTGATGAAAATTGATGGTAGATGCGGCGGTAGTGATGATTCGTGTTTGTTGTAGTCGCTCAGTCAATACAATTGAGGTAAAAATGAAGCGACGAGGATGTGAAGAATTTTTAGAAGAGGATGTATATTGTATTTTGCACGAGAGAGCGGTAAAGGGATGTGGCAACGGAATAAAAACAATGACAATATTACAATACAAGAGGAACTTAGCAGAGCTACATAGCTGAAAGCACTGGAGTAGAGAACACCAGCAGGAACTAAAAAAAAAAAAAACCCGAGAAAGGACGAAGTGATGGAACCAGTACATAAGGTTGACGTAAACGAAATAGAGCTTGACAACATCTTGGTTATTGGCAAAAGGAACAGCAATAACGTTGTATTTTTAGCGAAGCTCTTCAACCAGTCTCTCGAGACTGGACAGCTGGAGAAGACCTATGTATATTACAAGGTAGTACCGAACTGTCGACTGGTAATACAGACATGCATACTCCGCAACGTTTTAGAGAACATCTTGAGGAGAGTATTGGAACTCTTGGAGATGGAAAAATAAACACATAAGCAGTATAATGTGATCCTTTATTGACAACGTTTCGCCCACGCAGTGGGCTTTATCGAGTCACAGACAGATCTACCTGGAAAATGAGCAACATGGAGATATATATAGGTTACAGTCAGGTGGAGAATGCTGGGTCAGGTGGAGAAAGCTGCATGTGAGTCTTAAAAGTAGTGTGATAGTTGAAAACATAGTGTGACTTAAAGGACCTGCAGTATACCATTCTTGAGTTCTAGGTGGGATAGCGTTGAAGAAGTTTCTTGGCAATAGGTTCAGCTATGTTGTAGAAGCCGTTGTTCTGGTTGAAGTTGTTGGATATACAGATGAGTGATGATTCTAGGATTCTTCGGTATTGCGTGTTGTCTTCTCTGGCGATGAGTCTTGCGTTTCTGTAGTTGATTAAATGGTTGTGTAAATTTCGGTGTTGAACACAGGCATTTCTTGAGTCGTCAGATCTGCCTGTGTCAGATCTGCCTGTGTTCAACACCGAAATTTACACAACCATTTAATCAACTACAGAAACGCAAGACTCATCGCCAGAGAAGACAACACGCAATACCGAAGAATCTAGAATCATCACTCATCTGTATATCCAACAACTTCAACCAGACAACGGCTTCTACAACATAGCTGAACCTATTGCCAAGAAACTTCAGCTATCCACCTAGAACTCAAGATGGTATCTGAGGCCTAAGTACACTATGTTCACTTATCTTTTAGACTCACATGCAGCTTCCACTGACCAGCTCCACCTGACGTAACCTATGTATCTCCATGTTGCTCATTTTCCAGGTAGATCTCTGTGACTGATAAAGCACTGCGTGGGCGAAACGTTGTCAATAAGGATCATATACGCATGTGTTTATTTTTCCATTGTATCGGTATTTTATACCATTTATTTCAACTCTTGGAGATAGAGGAATTGTCAGAAAATAACACATCGACATGTATAGTTTCAAGAGTAGATATAATAAGGCCTCAGAGGCTAGAAATCAATAAAGTAGCTTAAGAGGCTTCGTCACAAGCTTAGAATTAACCCACCTATGCACATATCTGAAGGCCTTTAAACTTTTAAAAGACAACGTTATACACTGAACTTTACAGTTCAGTTTCGATACTTGAATTAACGTTATAGTATGTCAGTTCAGCAGCCAGGAAAAAACAGCACGAAAACTATTAAGACGTAATTTGTTCAAGTCAAGCAAGTGAAAGGACTCCATTTCGAAAAATGTCCAGCAGTACGTAACTTGCTTGAGTAGCCCTTGAAAGCTTGTGTCAAGTTTGGAATGTCTGAAGATGTTAGTAGTTTGAGAGTGAGAGAGAGAGAGAGAGAGAGAGAGAGAGAGAGAGAGAGAAAAGGGAGGGGTGGTCCGCGAGGGCGAGAGAGCTTCGATAGCTGCTCTTCATACAGAATCAGCTGTTGGATACTTGGCAGCCTCCTTCGGGGAGAAATTATACGAAGACTCAAGGGTAATTACCGTCTTGCCTGCCGTTCTTGGAGGGCTTGTTAGCTCCATCGTTGAGTAACTTTTGTATTCAGAGTCTGGGTAGTTCACATGCCTTCATGGCTCAACTATTGAACTACTCACTATCTTGGTAAGAGGAGGGAGGGAGAGAGACGGACAGAACAGTGCCTGGCTGGTGCTTTGTGTGCTTCACTTAGTCGGGTTGAACACCCTTGAGCCTTGCATGTAACTGGATTGGTGACCGCTCTAAAAGGATCTTGTACGTTTTGTTGTATTATATTTACTTCGGTTTACCTATAGTCGATTCCGGGGATCACCGCCCCCGCGGCCCGATCCCAGATCTGACTCTCAATTGTTTACGTTATATAATACTTGAGACTTGTTTCTTACTCAAGCGAGCGTCCGTAATTGTGACGCATGACGTCATCTACCTTAGGAATAAAAGTTGAGCTAATGACTTTATTCGTTATTGATTTAGAGCCTCCGAGGGACGGATAAAAAGTTATTTTTATCAGTGAGTGAAATGAGCAAATGGAGGATCCGTTGTTGAAAGCGGTGGTGGTGGTGGTAACTGTAGTGATGGTGGTGGTGGTAACTGTAGTGATGGTGGTGGTGGAGAGTGAAGGTGATGTTTAGTATTACTGAGGTAGGTGGCGTTTCCCCAGGCCCTCCTGCAGCACGCATCCTAACTAGATCTGTCACTGTGAATGACACAGGCGCACTGGGAAATGCGTATAACTATTCCCAGACTCGGGACACCATTCACAACCCCCAGCAAGACGGGACACTACTAGTGATGTTCAGTATAGACCGTGTGCAGGTGGGAACATTTTCTCTTTCTCTCTGTCTGTCTGTCTCTCTCTCTCTCTCTCTCTCTCTCTCTCTCTCTCTCTCTCTCTCTCTCTCTCTCTCTCTCTCTCTCTCGCTCGCTCGCTCTCTTTTTCGTCATGCCAAAGATGAAATTTCAAAGTAGCATAACATTGAGCCCATATTTTTTTTACGAATACTAGATAATTCGTTGGGTCAGGTTTTGTGCATGAATGACAATAATTCTGATTCCAAATTTTGTAGAATAATTTTAACCAAATTTAGCTTACGAACCAAGCTCGGTGTGCACTTAATCACTGAGATAACAGAGCTGGTCGTCAAGACCACACTGGTGGACCAGCATCACTGAGATAACACAGAGTTGGTCGTCAAGACCACACTGGTGGACCAGCATCACTGAGATAACACAGAGCTGGTCGTCAAGACCACACTGGTGGACCAGCATCACTGAGATAACACAGAGCTGGTCGTCAGAACCACACTGGTGGACCAGCATCACTGAGATAACACAGAGCTGGTCGTCAAGACCACACTGGTCGACCAGCATCACTGAGATAACACAGAGCTGGTCGTCAAGACCACACTGGTGGACCAGCATCACTGAGATAACACAGAGCTGGTCGTCAGTACCACACTGGTGGACCAGCATCACTGAGATAACACAGAGCTGGTCGTCAGTACCACACTGGTGGACCAGCATCACTGAGATAACACAGAACTGGTCGTTAAGATAACACTGGCAGACCAACGTAAGCCAAGGAGAAATAACTGCAAATAACCATGCTGGCCTTCTCTCCAGCACCAGAATGCCTCTCCTTGAGTCTAACTATTACTGTCAAAGCAGAGACGACTACAACACTGACGCACACACCGTAACACTGGAAATATAGTAGTCGATGAGTGGAACAGTCTACCTAGGAGGGTCATTGAGGCTAAAAGTTCTTGTAGCTTCAAATATAGGTTAGATAAGTACATGAATGGGACTTACATTTGAGTTAATAGGGTTAAAGCTTGTAGATGAATGGTTCAGAGAACCGACAAGTTGTTAAATTAGACACATATGCAACACTTGGGTATCTTTATTGAGGAAACGTTTCGCCACACAGTGGCTTCATCAGTCAATACAAAGTAGAAAGGTGTAAGGAGAGGAGGAGTTTGAGGTTATCAGTCCCTCGGCCTGGAGTCGATGTGTTCAGTCCATCAATCTTGTTAGAAGTGTAGCACAAGGCCGTAGAGGTGGCTTATATGCTGTAATCAGGTGAGATGCAGCAGGAGGAGGCAGGTCATAGTGGTATCAACCACTAGTCGAAGTAAGTCCTTGTCCAAAGGTTTGGACAAATGTTGAAGAATCCCTTTGTATCAAGATCCCAAAAGTTGCAGTGTCAGACAGGATGTAGATGTCGGTTCTCTGAACCATTCATCTACATCCTGTCTGACCTGCAACTTCTTGGGATCTTGTACAAGGATTCTTCAACATTTGTCCAAACCTTGGACTAGGACTTACTTCGACTAGTGGTTGATCCACTATGACCTGCCTCCTCCTGCTGCATCTCACCCGATTACAGCATATAGCCACCTCTACCTTGTGCTCACTTAACAAATGATGGACTGAACGACTCAGGCGGGGCTGTAACCTCAAACTCCTCCTCTCCTTACACCTTTCTACTGTATGAACTGATGAAGCCACTGTGTGGCGACTTTCCTCAATAAGATCCCAAGTGTTGCATAGTGTCTATTAACAACTTGTCGTTCTCTGAACCATTCATCTACATCCTGTCTGACACTGCAACTTCTTGGGATCTTGATACAAAGGGATTCTTCAACATTTGTCCAAACCTTTGGACTAGGACTTACTTCGACTAGTGGTTGATACCACTATGACCTGCCTCCTCCTGCTGCATCTCGCCTGATTACAGCATATAAGCCACCTCTACGGCCTTGTGCTACACTTCTAACAAGATTGATGGACTGAACACATCGACTCCAGGCCGAGGGACTGATAACCTCAAACTCCTCCTCTCCTTACACCTTTCTACTTTGTATTGGACTGATGAAGCCACTGTGTGGCGAAACGTTTCCTCAATAAAGATACCCAAGTGTTGCATATGTGTCTAATTTAACAGGGTTAAAGCTTATTACTTGGGTATCACTGATAATACGTTGGGCGAATATTTTTTAGTGTGTTTGGGTTTGACAAGAACTGCCAAGCATGGGCCAGTACGCTTGCTGTAGTGTTCCTCCTTTCTTATGTTCAAACACTGACGCTAACACTGCAGCAATGACGCGTACACTGCAACAATGACGCAGACGCTACAGCAACAGTGACGCAGGAATTACAATTGCTGCAGCATCTCAGGAGACTTGCTCAGTATGTCATCTGAGGCAGCACTTGGTGTCAAGAGCCGTCCTGTGGAACTAGTGCCATCTGACACTGTTTATTGTGCAACTTAATGACGTTGTCAGCAGTAACACAGGTTTTCTCCCAACTTCTTCCATCCCCCCACCACTACTCTCCCCATTTTTCCATGTTTTCTTTCTTCCCTTTCCTTCTCTGTCTCCATCCCCAGGACTCCACCCAAACACCCACTTTCCTTTACCACACACCACTCCCTCTCTCACCAACACCCACTCCCCTCACCAACACCCACTCCCCTCACCAGTACCTACTCCCCACCAATCACCCGTCCACTTTTAGTACTAAACAGCAACTCCCAGCCACTACCATACATATGCCCCGCCATCCTATAACTCCTCGCCATCCTACAACTTTTCCCATCATCCTACAATTCTCCTCATCATTCCACAACTCTTCCCTACCATCCTTGAACTTCCCAATTATCCTACAACACTTTCCCAAAATTCTACAGCTCTCCCCACTATCCTACAACTCTCCCACCATCCTTCAACTTTCCTCACCAGCCTACAACTTCCCTAAAATTCTACAACTTTCCCCACCATCCTACAATTCTCCCCACCACCTTAAAGTTCTCCCCCACCAACTAACCTCACTAGGTCTCCTTGATACAAGTACAATACTCACGACTCGACGTACAATTCTAGGGACAATAACTCTTTGTCAGCTGGTAGGTCACACATCGCAGGTTCTTGATGCTTCTGTCTGTCTGTCTCTCTCTCTCTCTCTCTCTCTCTCTCTCTCTCTCTCTCTCTCTCTCTCTCTCTCTCTCTCTCTCTCTCTCTCTCTCTCTCTCTCGTTGCAATATAATCGCAGACAGGAGATCTTAGGCGATCTTAATAATGCAAGACAAGCCACGGGAGAATGGAAATCTTAAGCTCGCGATCTTTCATACGTCTCCATGTGGCATCAGGAACTATTAGCTGTTGCATAGCTGCTGATGCTGCTCTTGCAACATGGCATACCTCCTGATGGCGGACAGAGATGTGTGAAAGATCTTGAGCTAAAGATTTCCATCCCCTTCCTCCCCGTGGCTTGTCTTGCATTGTTAAGATCGCCTGTCTTAGATTATATATAGCTGCCACCTTCAGGGAGTCCCAAAAGTCGAGAAAATATGGAGAACTTGCTCATCATTATATGTTTGTTGCCATAGGCTCAGAGACCCTTGGCTCATGGGGAAGAGTGCATCTAAGTTCCTCAAGGAGCTGGGCAAAAGACTCAACAGGGTAACTAGGGATCCCAGGGCAGCTAGTTTTCTGTTCCAGCGACTCAGCGCTTCTGTTCAGAGGGGTAATGCATGCTGTATTTTGGGCACGCACGCCAGCTCTGAGGAGCTGGATGAGATTTTAGCATTATAATCAGTGACAAACATGTAACAATATGTACTAGACATGTATCTCTCACACCTCTTGTACTGTATATGCCATCTTTATATCAACAATGTATCTCTTAAATCTTTTGTACCATATATATATATATATATATATATATATATATATATATATATATATATATATACATATACATTATAGTAAAGGAAATAAAAAATAATGATAATACTGATTAAAATAGTATAATCCTGATGAGATGGCATATAGTAATTCCAGTTTCAGTGACTATTAGCATGGTAATTAGAATTTTTACGCTGCATCGATTCAATTACGTGTTGATTTTGCTAATTGTCGAACCAGTTATGGCTGCGTTTGGTATTAAAAGAGCTGAGAGGAGCGGCTGCTAATGATGCCAAGAGATATTTCTGCGAACTGATTATGTTCAGGAGTTATGACTAGATTATACACCAGGTTGACGCAGAATTTCGTTTTTTTTTTTCATTTTAATGTTTTGGTTATGAGTTTGGTATTTAATTTTAAATATTCGTTTTATATTTACTAGTCGTTTAATTTATTTATTAATTATAAATTATGCTTAATATTGATGGCATTTGCTTTTTAAGGAAACTCGTGTGATAAAGTTTTCATAGTATTAATTAATGCGTAAATTTTATACAGGCTTCATAATCAGCGTTTAATGGGTTGTGAGTAAATGTATTATTGGTCCAATAATTGTATATACATTTGTTATTGAATTTTGCTGTATATTAGTTACCACCAGCTATAGTCAACCATTTTTTCCCCCCGTATTTTGGACCCTCTCATGTGTGTTTATGAAGCTAGGTATTGAGTGTGCCTCCTTTTCACTCAACTCGTTTTTTCTTTTAACCAAGGAAGTATTTGCTAACAACCTGTGGTTAATGTAGGTGTTCAGTCCGTCTCCCTTATTCTTCATCTAAAAACCTCTTAACTATCTTGTATGTCGTGATTATATGGCCCCTGATTCTTCTCTTCCAGTTATATTAGGTGAGTGCAGTTAGGTTGTGTTTGTCTCATACTTAGCAGACGGAGGATGGAGCCTCCCATCCCTTTTGCTGAATGACCCACACGGGTTTAGCGTTTCTCTTATATCTGATGTAATCTTTTGGTATCTTTAATAGTTGATTTCCCTCAACTTTAGTAATGGTGTAGCAGCAAACCTCTGTATATTCTAGGGTTCTCCTACATGTTTGATTATTAGTGTTTTCACGCAATTGTAATTCCTAGTTGGGCTTCCAGGGGTCGAGTCTAGGCCCCTGCCACTCTTAATCTTCAATTGACTGGCACCAACAGCAGTGGCCTGGTTGACCAGGCAGACACCAGATAAATCTGGTCTGTGACCGGGCTCCGGGAGTAGAAAACTCGGAACTCATCAAAGGTATATCAAAGGGATCCTGTTGGCTCCATGTCATATTTACTCATGCTGCTGTGTTTGTACAGTAATTTGCTTGTACTGTCTCGTCAATTTGGCCATACAAGTTGTTAAACATCTCTCGAACTGAAGAGATACTACTTAACATCCCTTGCTCATCTTGGCTTTTCTCTTCCTTCTATGTCCCTCTTGTCTTCTCTCCTTCATGTCACTCTTTCAGTCCACTCTTCCAGTGCCTCTTAATTCCTAACCTCTGAACTTTCTTGAGCTTCTTTACGTCCTTTATTAGTCTCTCTACGTAGGTGCTGCATACTCATTCATTCTTCTTTCATATTTTTTTTGTCCATGATAATTATAAAATAACGTTAAAACATATTATTGAAAATCACTATTAGATCTGGAACCATTGTCATTATTGAAGGTCTGTCTTGGGTTTTGCTTTCCTTGCATCTTCTGCTGATTTGATATTCTTATTGTGCTGAGCGAGATGGTTATTATGGTGTTCATACCCAGGGTTTTATCTTCGACGATGTTTAGAGTTGTTTCTTTCCCTTGTCTTCTGATATAATCAATGCTTGCTTCCCTGTTTTGTCTGCTGTTTTGTTTGGAGTTTCTTTTCATCAAGTCAGAACAGTTTCTGATTCTCTCTCTCTCTCTCTCTCTCTCTCTCTCTCTCTCTCTCTCTCTCTCTCTCTCTCTCTCTCTCTCTCTCTCTCTCTCTCTCTCTCTCTCTCTCTCTCATTATTTTCATGATTTTACGCTTGTCTGGGGTTTAACTCTAGTAGCCACACGTGTTGGACCACTCCTGCAAATATTCATAAATCCTACTACACTATTATTTACGTTTGTATTCTCGACAACATTACATCACCAGCTCTTCCTTCTAGTAGTTTCTTCACGTATATCAGAGTATAGGTTTCGAATACAGATCTTTAGGTTACTGCACGCGTTGTTCTTGCTGAGTCCGATAATTCTTCACTCAGTATTCAGATAATCCTTGAGCCACTGAAGCAATTTTCATGTTATCCTATTCTGTTGTTTCGGCTTATGGATTAGTCTCCGGGGTGTGTATGCGTGTACGGAGTGTGTATGCATGTATGGGGTGTGTACGTATAAATGAACGTTGTCGTGGTAGCAGTCAGGCTTCGGCTCCTGGCCTCTCTTGTGTCCACAATCTAGCGTGCTTGTTGCATGCCAATTGTAAGCAAGTGACACACTCTTCTATGCACCCCAGAAGTGCTACTGTTCTTCCTCACCCGACCTTTACTCCACACCACTCCCTCCCTTATCTCTTCTTCCCCCTCCCCACCAATTCTTCCTTTCCATGGGCGAAGAGCGATAATGTTGTTGAAGGTGGCAACTGGTCCACGGCACCGATACATTATCATATCAATAAGCAGGTGAAAAGGTTATATTTAGACGGTGGGCTTTATCTAATGTATTTTGGATGTTATCAGAGTGGCTCACGCTCTTCAAGCGATGGTGATGGTGGCGAGTCCACCATCGTGACGATAATGCTTCTGGACGAGCTGATGGAGGCGATGAAGGTGCAGATGAGGGTAGAGGTTGAGGGTAGAGTTGAGGTTGTAGATAAGGCATTGATGGTACTTTTGGTGGAGAGGAGTAAGGGACCTTGATGGACCTTGTGAGTGACATTGATGATATTTTTTGTGATTTTTCTCTACTCTGAAATTTCCATTCTAAGTACTTCCTTCCTTTATATTGTAATTATTTATTAAATTTTATTTTATGTAAAATTTGATGAAGATTGTTCCACAGGACACGTTTATATATAGGCGCATTCTTACGAAGCGTTTATGTTTCTTAACAAGTAGTTGTCAGCAGTTACTATTTTTTAACAGTGATGGGTCACTCAAATTATGATAGAGATGTTACACATGGCCTTTCTGTCGGCCATGATCACCTGGATGATTGAGTTGGTTGTGGTATTTATAGTAATATCGAGGGTGGTGGTTGTAATGATATCCCTGTGGACGACTGGAAAAGTTTCCCGAGAGAAAGTTCTCCTTATTATCCTAGTTCCACACATATTTCACAGTGTTGGTATTGTATGTCTTACCAACCCTCGCGGATGAGTTGTTCATAATGATGATGCATACAACAGGTGACAATGATAAAATTTATTAATTTCCAGGTGGTAATGATCTTTCGGTAGTTGTGGCTTCAGTAAAGGTTGTAATGGTGGTTGTGGTGTTGGTGATTGCAACACAGAGCATAATACAGCCAGTCATGGAGGGGTGACAGGCCATTGTTTATTTATCTACTGAGAGTTTACAAGTGTTCTCGGCACGGAGGCCAATGTTCATCTCTTTACAGGAATTTACAGGTTGTTTTCCACACTCGCCAATGTTCATGTCTCAAATGCAAATTTACGAGTTACTTACTGTGCGCGGGAACCATTGTTCTGCAATTTATGAACATCTGTAAGTTTTATCTTACATAGTTAAGTTCATTTTTCTGCCACTCTTGTATATATGTCAGATATATATGTCGTTGTATAAATGCCACGTATATATTTCACGCGTGTGTGTATATAAGTTTTTTTTTATTAACTATTTGACATTTTCTTAGTTACGTTTTTTGTTTAACATTGTATTGAATTATAGTATGTTAGTGTCAGTCATATTAATATACTCTTGCTTTTTTATATGCTAAGAGTTGTTAAGAGTAGCATGTTGATGCAAGAGTGAGGGAAACATAATGACCGAGGCTTGTGAGAAACCTTGAAAATAATTATATTACTTGAAATCACGATAAATTATATCGATGGCAAATACGTTATGTAGCAGCATAGAGATGGTGTATGCGTTATGTAGCAGCATAGAGATGGTGTATACGTTATGTAGCAGCACAGAGATGGTGTATGCGTTATGTAGCAGCACAGAGATGGTGTATACGTTATGTAGCAGCACAGAGATGGTGTATGCGTTATGTAGCAGCACAGAGATGGTGTATGCGTTAAGTAGCAACATAGAGATGGTGTATGCGTTAAGTAGCAACATAGAGATGGTGTATGCGTCAAGTAGCAACATAGAGATGGTGTATGCGTTAAGTAGCAACATAGAGATGGTGTATGCGTTAAGTAGCAGCACAGAGATGGTGTATGCGTTAAGTAGCAGCACAGAGATGGTGTATGCGTTAAGTAGCAACATAGAGATGGTGTATGCGTTAAGTAGCAGCACAGAGAGATGCAAATAATATTTGTATGTTTGAAACAGAGCAAAAGCTATTGTAATTTGTTAGTAGAGGAATCGCATTGAGTTATACATATTAAGTTAGGAATGACAGGTAAAGGAGTATAGTAGCAGTAGCATCAATATAACCAGCACCTCCAACATACCAGCAGCAGCAAGAGCATTAACAGTAGCAACAAAAGCAACAGCTTGCAGCATCTTCCTGTGCAGATGCAACAAAGAAGCATCACATTCTCAACAGTGCTTCACAGACTGATAGAAAACTCAGAATAGTTTCTCAAAAATGTTGTGATCCAAATACTCGTTCGAAAATGTGAAAGTTGGAGGAATCTAAAGCATCCTGCAAGAATTTCCTAAGAATTTCACGTCCAGTTACTCAAGGGAGCCCAGGGAACATTTTCAGTGAATTTTGATTTTCACGAAAGTTGGTGGTCTTGCTATAGTGTGTTGAGGAACTTCGGGGTTAACATAAGACTTTCATATCTACGCTGAGGTGTAACTTTGATGACAGTCACTACTCATGTACCCTTGGTGACAAGTCACCACTCATGTGCCATGGTGACAGTCACCTCTCAGGTTGCCATGGTGACAGTCACCTCTCAGGTTGCCATGGTGACAGTCACCTCTCAGGTTGCCATGGTGACAGTCACCTCTCAGGTTGCCATGGTGACAGTCACCTCTCAGGTTGCCATGGTGACAGTCACCTCTCAGGTTCTGCTCATCGGTGACAGTCACTTCAGGCTTACATCATGGTGACAGTCACCATTCAGGCTCAGGCTTAACCAAGGTGACAATAGAACTCAGATTGTCATGATGGAGGATCAATTAGTAACATTTATATGCATGTATGATCGTGTGTGTGTGTGTGTGTGTGTGTGTGTGTGTGTGTGTGTGTGTGTGTGTTCCGACATACAGCTGTATATTTCGGCCTTCAACTGGGACACTCTTCAGCACATGTAAAAAAAAAAAAAAAGCGGTTTAGAAAAGAAAATGGAAAATATTTTTAAACAAATATCAGAGATGATGGATATAATGGGACTATGTAGAGGATAATATCTGACAAAACTATTGGAAAAGTATGAAGAATTTAAGCCAGAAAACTGGTCACAGTGAGCGTAACCTCTGTTTCTGATTCTATAATAAATACACAGTCTTCTCGAGTCAAACAGGAAGGAGGAATGCAGAAAGAATTTAACTCAACGCTCAGTGTTATTAGAATTTAACTCAACGCTCAGTGTTATTCCTTTTTACCGGCTCGTGATTAAAACAATCCAGACACAAAAAAAAAATCTTCCTGAGCCGAAATCTTAACATGTCTTAAATAGTCATCTTCACGGAGCAGATAAAAGAGTTACATTATTGCAGGAATGGGGAAGAAAAGTGCTTCATGAAAGGGAGTGAGGGAGTGGCGCTGTGTTTGGTCAGTGAATGTATTACTGGTGGCCAGTTTACTCACACACTTCTTGGCTGTACTCAGCCTTCAGCACTCGACGCTCGAACGAACACTTGATATCTTCTCTTTCTCATCCGTGTCCTCTTTGTTGTTTTTTTGTAGTCGAGACTTTGAGTTCGCTTCAAGACTGGTGGCTCTGCTGAAATTAAAATAAATGGAGAGTTGTTCATTTATGAAGGCAAGTCACCATTTAACAGTAAATTGACCCTGCAAAAGAGTGTCTTGATACTGGTCAAGGGATGCTGATATAAAGGATTGAAGCTGCCAGATCTGAGTAACCTCATCCCATCTCATTTCTCAAGAGCTGTATGACCCTTGTGTTACATAGTAACTGTCAGCAGAGTGCTGACAGTTATGTCTAATACATTGACACTTATAGAAGAGCAAACTTTCATCAAGACAATGTTTTGCTGAAGTAGAGCTTCATTATTCATGATTCATTAATAACCCAGGACAACCCCAGGGTTATCATTGACCCAGGATAACCCCAGGGTTATCAATGAGACCCAGGATAACCCCAGGGTTATCAATGACACAGGATAACCCCAGGGTTATCAATGACCCAGGATAACCCCAGGGTTATCAATGACCCAGGACAACCCCATGGTTATCAATAACCCAGTACAACCCCAGGGTTATCAATGACCCAGTACAACCCCAGGGTTATCAATGACCCAGTACAACCCCAGGGTTATCAATGACCCAGTACAACCCCAGGGTTATCAATGACCCAGTACAACCCCAGGGTTATCAATGACCCAGTACAACCCCAGGGTTATCAATGACCCAGTACAACCCCAGGGTTATCAATGACCCAGTACAACCCCAGGGTTATCAATGACCCAGTACAACCCCAGGGTTATCAATGACCCAGTACAACCCCAGGGTTATCAACGGGTGTAGCTCCCACTGTGGTCCTTTAGTTCTCTTTCCCGGAATATGACTCAAAGCAGTCGGCTAACACCCAGGTACCTATTAACTGCTGGCAGAACATGGGTAGCAAGTACATCTCGTCCTCGCCCAGGATTGATCTCGGACCTTGCTATCGTGAGCTGAATGCGCCATCTCCCTCCATGCATCGTATATTATATATCTTCAGGAGGCCTAACAAATTCCTCAAGTTACTGTTCAGTCGAGCTGTACTGCCCATGTTGAACTGCATGCAGCTAACACCAACAGCCTGGTTGATCAGATCATCAACCAGGAAGACTGGTCTGAGAACTGGCCTCGGAAACGGTGAACCCCGGTATAGTCTTCAGGTAACCCTCAGATAGAACTGGGTATCGTAGTCTGAGGGTGAAACTTCTAATAAATGTTCCCCACAAATTTTCAGTATGAGGGCGGATATATGTACGTGTCAACACAAGAGATGGGTTGAGGAGTGACCACTTGACTCCAGGGAGTCCCTGATGTATCAAGAGGCAGTCATCATAGCTAACTCCTAGGAGGGAATTGATTCATAGTCTAATTTTCCCTAGACAGACAGACACACGCACGCGCGCACACACACACACACACACACACACACACACACGGGGCCAGGAGCTATGTATCGACCCCTGCAACCACAACTAGGTGAGTACACACACACAAGAATGAACACTAATGAGACATTTTAGATTTCTTAAAATGCTGCAATTTTTGCATGTATACTGCAGAACCATAAACCTTGCACGTATTATGCCAAATTTAAGGGTGCTCATACTTAACTAAATTTCAGGTTGGCCATAATAGTTTCATAGCATAGCAAGGCCTCAAGATTGGCGGATATTGAATTCTGCGACGACGAGCATTGAATTAGAGTCGGGAGATGGCACGGGAATTGCCTCTAGTTTATTGAATATGGAATAATGTTATAAGGTGGAGCGAAGCATGGTAGAACTGCACGATGGTGTGGAGGCAATGTTTGAGGAGGTGGTGGAGAATGGAATGTTGGGGAAGGCGGAGTGAATGTCTGAAGGCAAATTGGAAGATGGAGAGTGGAGAGAGTAGTTGCAGTGAATGGTCGAGTTTGGAGTAATTGTTTGAATAGAAATGTGGATGGGAAAGAAAATGTTTGAAGGAAAAAGTGGAAGCGGAAAGAATAAGGAATAACAGGAAGGCGGTGAGCAGAATAGATGTTTGAGAATGAGGGGAATTTGGTTAATATTTGATGGTGATGGGAAGTAGGATCATTTTGGGTGTGTTGAACATTAGAAGCCATCGACAGGCCTTGATTCACCGGGAAGCTTGTCCTGGGACCCGGCTGCATAGGCGTTGGTCCCAGGAAGTATCCTTCAGGTGGATGGAGAATGTTGCGAATGTTTGTGGGTATGGGAGAATGTGTTGAAAACAGAGATACGTGAAGGGTTAAGGTAAAGATGGTGGGTGGAGAGGAAGTGAAAATTGGAGGAGTGGAAAGGGGACCCTGGAGTTGATGTTTTAGCGTAGGTGAAGGGCAGAATTTAAGACGAAGAGTATACTCAAGGCTGAAGGGTAAACTAGGGTGGGAAGGGAATCTTGGAGTAATCTTCATGATGCTGTAATTATCTCAAACTCTCGAGCATCAAGTTTCCTAATGTGTGTGTGTGTTGTTCTGGTGACTTCCTCTCACAACGTCACCTTTTAATTGTTTGAACTTTCCCATCTGTAATTTATTATCTCGAAGTTTTCACTGCACACCATCATATTTTGAGAATGTCTATATTTTGTAACTGGTGTGTGTGTGTGTGTGTGTGTGTATATTGTAATATATATATATATATATATATATATATATATATATATATATATATATATATATATATATACATAAAGACCTTGGAGTGAAAGGAAGACTTTGAGAGAGAGAATGAGTATGGATAAGTTTACCGGGAACTTTAAAAAAATAGCGTTTCAAATCGCTTAGAAAAATTAACGTGTGGTGAATGACCCCCCTACGGGTTTAGCGCTTGCCCACGAGTACAAGAATGGCGACACGGTGTATGTTTCTAACCTCCCAGTTTCTAAGCGAGAGTTCATTCATGCTGTGGAAGGCGTCTTCCTGGGTATCAGGTTGCCATGGTTACATCCCACCGCCCACAATTCTTGCTAAATTCAATATTAACTTTATTCTGAAGCTTTTCAACTGCGTATTAAAGCAGGAGGGAAAGACTGCCTAAATTGCCTTCTTGCTAAGATAACTCGAGTATAATTCGACCACCATCACTTCAGTGACGCTTTATCGAATTAAAATTAATCTTAAATCTATACCTATTTTTTGTAAATTATATATATATATATATATATATATATATATATATATATATATCTAAGTCTCAGGTTCGAACCTGGAAACTGGCATCAGAGTACGGTATTGAAAATAACACATAGGTATATGTGATCTTTATTACAACGTTGCCCAGTGCTTATCAGTCAGACAGATCTACCTGATTCGATAGCCCTGGTAAACGTTCAGGACATCCTATGTGTTATTTTCCAGTGTCGATTTATCCATTTATTCAGCAGTACCTTACCATACAGCCAGACGTCTTTTGTTAAAGTACTGATGCCGAGCTTGCAGGTTCGAATCCCACTGTGGACTGATAGATAATGTTTGTAAATAATTTCGCTTGTTTACGAATTGTTAAGCATAAAATAATGAATAAATAATGGTAAAAATTCGTTGGCGCTTAGCGGTAGACTAAGGTAAACCAGGTGATGGAGTGAGGGAGTCGATGGACTAATTCACCTGTGGACTAATTCACCTGTGGGCTAATTCACCTGTTTACCATCAAACCACCTGGTAATCCTGTTTCTACTCATCTCAGACGATCCTGATATTAAGGGAACATTATCAGATATAAAAAGCAAATGATAATGTGTTACGTTAAAATGGGTTCAAATGACGTAGTAATACACAAAAACCACCAATTACTGACCGTATGTTTGTTTTGATCGTGTTGCAGTACAAGTGTACATAATGGCAGACCTGCCAGTTAGCTGCGTTAGTGGTTAATCGCAGAACGAACCATCAACACGTATATTTTTATATGTAATGCTTAACATAACTTTATTATCGTGAATACCGATTATCTTTTTCCAAAATTTATCCAGTTAGAATTGAAGGGGAGGGGCTAGACAAGGGGAATGATCTAGATGGAGTTGATAGATAATCTAGAGGGAGATGATGGATGATTTAGAAGTGTTGATGGATGAAGTGGGTGTAGGAGATGGTTGATATAAGTGCTGCTGGATGATAATAGTCTCTTACAATGTTTTGACACCATTATTGTCCATTTGGGATATCGTTTGTATGCAAATTTCCACCTTGTCTGTGGTCCTTCCTCGTCTCTAACAGTCTTCTCATATTATCTCCTATCTTAAATTCTGTCTTCTAGTTCCTTTCTCCTCCTCCTCTCCCCTTTTCTATTTTTTTCCGTTTTTCTTCCGCAGTCACATTTTCTTCCCTTCTGTTATCTCCTATTCTCATATTGGTCTCCCCTCTCTTATTTTAATCCTTTTCACCTTATGATTTAGTTTCTCACCTTTCTAGTGCTTCTTTATTTTCTCTATTCTCATATTAATCCTCTTCTTTCTCTTTATCTATTCTCATCCTCTTTTTTTTCCTCTCCTTTCTCCTATCTTTACTCATTTCCTTTTTCCTCCTATCTTTTCTAATAATCTTTCTCTTCTTTCCTTTCTCATCTTCTTTAATTCCTCCTTCTTTCATCTCTCCACCTCTTCTCTTCTATTGTGTGATTTTCACTTGATAAATGATATTTTGTTTTTCTTGTCGCTGCTTCATGTGTCCACTTGTCTGTTATCTGTTGATGTATATGTGTCGTTCCATCCACCACCCGTTGATGCATCTGTTTATGTATGTCTCTTTACATCCATCTTCCGTTAAAAAGTCTGTTAACGTCTGCTCTTACAACCAACTTCCGTTGATTCATCTGTTAATGCCTGTCCTTCCATCTACCTCTCGTTGATTTGTTTGTTCAGCAACTCTTGTCTTAGCGTCCGTCCGGCCGTACAGAGAGCAGGTCCGTTCATTTCTTCTACATTGGAGCCTCGTTAGAGTCAGGTGTATTAACGTAGCTGCTCTTATACTGCATCCACATTTTTCGCCTTTATTGGTAATTTGTTTATTATTTTTGTATTTCTTCGGTATTGTTTTAGATATTTTTGTTGTCCTTGCGTCTGGGCAGCGCGTACCTGTAATATATTTTGGGGGCGATGAGGTGAAGCAGCTATCATATATATATATATATATATATATTATATATATATATATATATATATATATATATATATATATATATATATATATATAATATATATATATATTAAATCACTGTATATACAGTAAATCTGAGTATATTTTAATTTTTGTTTTTTGTTTCTTTACTTTTGACAAGCAACACTGACTCCAGTTATTGTTTACACTGAGACACCCAAGGTACACAAGGACAACCAAACAAAAATCTGGCTCTTGCAACTTGTGTGAGATGTTTTTCATTTATGTTTGTCCTATTGTGATTAATGTTGATAACTAGTTATTTTGAGTTAGCTTATTATTTCGAGTTATTTTGAGTTCGCTTTATTAGTTATTTTGAATGGAATTAGTTTGAGTATCTATTTTGAGATAGCTTGACTATTCTGAACGATATTGATTAATTATTCTGATTAAGTAGCTTAATTAGTTATTTTTATCATGCTGATCTTTATTATTATTATTGTGCACATTACCGGAGGAGGAGGTAATGGTGGATGTGTCCGTGAGATCGTGGAACATAAGGTGACTCAGTAGCGGAGTTGGAAATAGGTGGGAGCATCCAGAGTGTTGGAATGGGGAGGCTGGGAGAGAGAGAGACGCACACAATTAGGACAAGCGGAGATGAGTTAATTATATGACACGTGAATAGTGTGCTTGGCAAGGATGAGAGAGAGAGAGAGAGAGAGAGAGAGAGAGAGAGAGAGAGAGAGAGAGAGAGAGAGAGAGAGAGAGAGAGAGAGAGGGGGGGAAGGAAGGAAGGAAGGGGTGAGGGCGCATCGTTTCCTAAGTTCGTGTTCGTGGATGCTGAGAGTGCCTGTTTGTATTTACAGTAACAGAGCTATGCACGTGTTGAGTTGTCTTCAGTATTTAGTCATTATTTACTTTGCTCTGATTTTAATGCACATCTGTCTGTTGTTTTCTGGCTGCTGTTGATTCCTGGGGGTCATGGCTTCCGCGGCTCGGTCCTAGATATATACGCTGATATATATGTATATACGCTGATAGGGAATTTTATGCTTCTTAGAGACTGCTAGAGGGCTTGTTTGTCAAGTAATATTTTCTGGTGTCTATTCGACATTGCTTTTTTTTTTATTTGCATTAGTGGTGTCTGAATCTGCACTCTGTATTTAATCCTCATGGGAGTGGGATGTTTTGTAGACGGTACAGAACAGCGAAAGGAACAGCAGGAATGTAATTTAATAAATTGAAAGGGTTTAATACATATTAATGCATTTTGCAAATTTAAGGAGAATTACCAACATATCCTTAATTGTCTGTAAAAGTGGACTTGACTAGCTTCTCCAAGCAGTTACTGATCAACTGGGCTGTGAAGCCTACGTTATAATGCGTGTAGCGAGCACAAACAGCCAGACTGGCCAGCTGTTTGGCAGGACGCCTGGTGTGAGACCTGGCCGAGGGAACAATGATGCAAGGAATATTCAGCAGGTGAACGCAGGACACAAATAGCTTAGGTATTCCTGGTGAGAGGTGAACGAATTTAGCGTTGTGGTCCGTTGGTAATCACATTTTATTTATTAAATCACGAACGGCGTGCATTGTCTTCACTCAAGCGTACTTATACATATTACCCGTAATAATGACTCACTAACCCCGCCTGTACCGTGGTTTGTTTACTAGTTTGCGGCAGGTGAGCTCCTGCTCTTGGTCTCTGTAGATTTACCTGTAATCTATTTCGGGAGTCATCGCCTCCTTGCGTGTATGCACAGCCTACGTACTTTTACCTTTGATAAAAGTACGTAGGCACCACGTTTCTACTGACCTTTTGAGCCTGGTCAGTCACATAGTTTTTTGAACCCTCGTGTGGAGTGCTCCTCCACGAGTCATTCAGCTCATAACACTTAATAAGTAAGACACATGTGCACAGCTAGTTAACTTAATTCCGAAACGTTTCACCTAGGCAGTAGGCTTCATCAGTCGTGTACAAAGGAGGCAGCAGGAACAGTAGAGATGTAAGGTAATGGACTGATTACATCGAATTAATGTCTCTACTGCCTCTGCTGCCTCCTGTTTACTCGACTGAAGAAGCCTACTGTGTAGACGAAACGTTTCGGAATTTAGTTACCTAACAGTTACGTGTCTTACTTATCAACGTGTCAGTATTGTATACAATTATCTCTTTCATTCCACCTATCTGCCATTCTTCCGTTGAAGAATTACCTCAGGAAATACTTCAAAGGTGGCTCACACAGGATGTCTACCCTGGTACCGTTGTTCTTGTTGCAGCCCTGGCTGACCTTAGTTGTGTTTGCAATGGTCGATTTATCGCCTCTTCACTACTAATGACCTACTCCGGAAACTGTTCAAGGTGTGGGTGTCTGTTCATATACATACATACATACATTGTATCTTAGTCCACAGCAGGATTCGAACCTGCACACACTGCATCAAAATACGCAGTACCTTGATGCAGAATGTGCAGGTTCGAATCTTGCTGTGGACTGAGAGAGAATATCTGTAAATAATTTCGCAAGTTTGCGAATTGTTAAGCACATTCATACATATACATTATATATATATATATATATATATATATATATATATATATATATATATATATATATATATATATATATAATGTCGTGCCGAATAGGTAAAACTGGTCAATTGGCAAGAACTCGTTTTAAAATTAAGTCCTTTCAAAAATTGATTTTATATGTTTAGAGATATATTTTTTTTATTTATGTTTATGTAAAAAAAAAAAATTTTGTACCAAAAGAATCTTAGAAAACTTACCTAACCTTATTATAACAAGTGCAATTTAATTTAGCCTAATCCAACTAAATATATTTTAGATAAGTTTAGAATAATTTAATAATTAACAAACACAATGAAATATATTTTTTCGTTAAGTTCAGAATGATTTTTGCGAAATTATTGCATACACAGATTTTCGCTTTCCTTATTCGGCAAGAAGAACGTTGATATTTAAGCCAAAATCGCAAGTTTGACCTATTCGGCACAACAGAGAGATAGACACACACACACACACACACACACATTATATATATAATACATACGTCGACATATATTAGCTTGCTGAATACAGTAAATATAATTTATTAATGGCTATTATCTCACTAATGAGCAACTTTAATACGACTGACGGAGTGATAATGGTAGTGGAGAGTTGATTATTTGGTCTACTGGCTCTCTTGATAAAGGATGAGAGAGAGAGAGAATGAATGATAGATAGGAATGGAAGAAAGGGGTTGTAGTAGATTTGTAGTTATTATTCCGGGGAGAACTGCTGTACTGCTGCTCCTACTAATAATAATACTAACACTATTGATTCTGCTGCTGCCGTTCTTGTTGCTACAACGACTCTTACTATTGCTAATATAAAGTGGTACTTCTGATGCTGTTGCCAATGCTGTTACTGTTGTTGCTAGTGCTGTTGCTTTTGGGGTTACTGTTGTTGCTAGTGCTGCTGCTGTTGTTTTTGTGGTCACTGCTGTTGTTTTTGTGGTTACTGTTGCTGCTAGTGCAGCTGCTGTTGCTTTTGTGGTTACTGTTGCTGCTAGTGCAGCTATTGTTGCTAGTGCTGCTGCTGTTGCTTTTGTGGTTACTGTTGTTGCTAGTGCTGTTGCTTTTGTGGTCACTGCTGTTGTTTTTGTGGTTACTGTTGCTGCTAGTGCAGCTGCTGTTGCTAGTGCTGCTGCTGTTACTTTTGTGGTTACTGTTGCTGCTAGTGCAGCTATTGTTGCTAGTGCTGCTGCTGTTGCTTTTGTGGTTACTGTTGTTGCTAGTGCTGCTGTTGTTGCTTTTGTGGTCACTGCTGTTGTTTTTGTGGTTACTGTTGCTGCTAGTGCAGCTGCTGTTGCTTTTGTGGTTACTGTTGTTGCTAGTGCTGCTGTGTTGCTTTTGTGGTCACTGCTGTTGTTTTTGTGGTTACTGTTGCTGCTAGTGCAGCTGCTGTTGCTAGTGCTGCTGCTGTTACTTTTGTGGTTACTGTTGCTGCTAGTGCAGCTATTGTTGCTAGTGCTGCTGCTGTTGCTTTTGTGGTTACTGTTGTTGCTAGTGCTGCTGTTGTTGCTTTTGTGGTCACTGCTGTTGTTTTTGTGGTTACTGTTGCTGCTAGTGCAGCTGCTGTTGCTAGTGCTGCTGCTGTTACTTTTGTGGTTACTGCTGTTGCTTCTGCTGCTGTTGTTGCTAGTGTTGCTTCTGCTACTAGTGCTGCTGCTGTTGCTGCTAGTGTTGCTTCTGCTGTTAATGTTGCTTCTTCTAGACACGCTTAAGTGACCCATCAAATGTGCTAGATTTATTAGCTTATTCCAGTACTTGTTACTTGCAGGTTACCTGTAGTTAACTCCAGGGGTCATTGCCCCCTCGTCCCGGTCCCAGGACAAGCCAGGTATACTTAATCAAAATCACTTTTTTTTTTAAGCCTTTCAAGGGGGCGCCTTGATACTGAAGAAGGGTTTTTTCATCCAAGGAATTGAAGCTGCCTTCTTATTTCTCAAGTCGAACTTGATTACCTCCCGTTTCCTAGAGGATTTATAACCCTGTGGGTTTAGCTCTTCCTCAGGAAAATAATGCATAATAATTTTTTTTCTCACACACTTGCCATAGGTTTTAACCCCACCTGTACCCTGTTTTTTTTTTCATGCAAGTCCTTGTCTTTTAAAAATATCATATAGTAAACATTGCTTTTTTTAGAAGTATTACTATTCATATAGTCTCATTTCTTAATTAGTTTCTCAAACTTGGTAAAGTGGCGTTGGCGAATTGTGTTTTGTGGAAAGTTTGGTTATTATCCTTGTTATGAGTCAGTCTGTGGTGGGGGGTGGTGGGGTGATTGTTTTGTTGGTGTGGGGAGGTGGTGATAGTGCATGGATGAGATAGGTGTATGTGTGTGGGTGTGTGTGTGTGTGTGAGACTAAATAGTCTTTCTCTCTCTCTCTCTCTCTATCTATCTATCTATCTATCTATCTATCTATCTATCTATATATATATATATATATACAGTGGACCCTCGGTTTTCGTTCACCTCCAAGTGTATTTTCGTAAGTGCTTTTGTAAGTGTATTTTTGGGGGTCTGAAATGACTAATCTAATTTACATTTGTCCTTATGGGAACAAATTCGTTCGGTAACGGCACTCAAACAGCATTCTGGAAAGAATTTTCAACGAAAACCGAGGGTCCACTGTGTGTGTGTGTGTGTGTGTGTATATATATATATATATATATAAATATATATATATATATTATACATATAAATTGGGACAGTGATAAAAGAAGACCTATTTTTGGAAAATTAATGTATATTTGGACTATACTCGGCAATTCTTTGACATACTATTGTTTTAATAAGAGATACGACTACCCTTTACTTTTATGAGCATTGTTACATACTTTGGCATAGAATCGACCAATGTTGAACACATTTTGGCGAGTTCGTCATGGTACCAGGTACTAATAACAGCAGCATTTAGCTTTTGAACAGTCTCTGTTTCGCGATCCCGCGAGGGTTATTATTACCCATAGATTCTCAATTGGGTTGAGGCCAGGAGAGTTTCCAGGCCAGTTTAGAACTCTTAGCCCACTCTCTTCGATGAATGTCACCATTTTTCTGGAAGTGTCACATGCAGCAAGATCCTGCTGGAAAATGCCTTCTAAATCAGGAAAGTCTCAATCCACAATGGGAAGCAAATGAGTTGCCAGGTTTGCCTTGTATTTGTCACTGTTCATCTTTCCCTCATCAACAACAACTGTGCAAGGCCTTTAGTAGTAAAACTACTCCAAAACATATTCTTAGATGGGTGTTTTGGCGCTTGTTGAGTGTGTCCATTTTGAAGAGGTTTGCTTTTGCTCCGTCTCACTACCATTGATCTGTTCCCATATACCTCAAAATGCGCCGTATCTGAAAATATAGCGTTTCTCCATTTATCTGTCGCTTATCTCTTATGATCGAGTGCCAACCACAGCCGTTTTTTCTTCATAGCAGCAGTCCATAATTGTTTCTTTATCGGCTTTCTGGAAGTTTCGCCAACTTCAAGGAGCCTTCGTCGAACAGTTGAAGAATCAACATTTACTTCAGCCGAAGCCAAATCTCTCTGTAGATCTTTGCAGGTTGTCTTGGGGTCCTTCACACTATATCTATGATATCCTTATCATCGTGAGGTGTTTTATTGCGTTTTCCTCTACATCTTCCTCGACCCAGAACATACTACTGTACATATGGGTTGACAAAGAAAGCAGCGATGAAGTGTGGTAGATTACCGTGGAGGCCTAAGGAGTGGGCTTGGGCAAGAATGTTATATGGACATGGAAAAATAACGAGAGTAAATTGAGCATGGAGTTATTTGTGTCCTCGACGAGCGTGTTGGGTGGAGAGGACAGTGATGGTGAGGCGTGATACTCTATTGACAATACTGACAGCTGCTGTTTACTCCCCTCTGTGTACCACCACCATCTCTCTTTATGGCTACATATACAAGAATACATACATGCACGAAAGCGCAGAAAACACGCACTCCTTTGGTAACTAGCAACAACTACTACTACTACTACTATTACTACTACTACTACTACTGCTACTACTACACACAGTCTGTAGCTGTAATGTATATTACAAATAGGTAATTACAAAAAACAAATGTCCTTCTGTTCGTGCTGTTTTTCTTTGCTTTCTCTTTCTCGTATTTCTTCTGGCAAATTTCTATGTATTTACGTATTGCGAAGCTTTCTTTTCCTTCCTCTCTCCTCGCCACTATAACAACAGACTAAACAGGACAGTAACATGAGTGTGGGGGCGGGCAGGAGAGGGAAGGTATAATATAGTTTCAATCTCTTCAAGACGGTTTACATTGCTCTAAGCCACACCCGGAGTATCCTGCAACTTATTTACAAGATTCAGTATACGAAGGTTCTCAATTTTCCCAGGCACGTGTGTGTGGTATTATCCGCTGCAGGGAAAGATGGAGGTGTTTGGTGAGGTGGTAGGAAGAGGAGGAGGGAGCGTTTTGTTGGGAAGGAAGAGGGGTGAGGAGGGAGGGGGGCCTTTTGTTGGGGTGATAGGTAGAGAGGAAGGAGAGTGGATTTTGTTGGGGGGTTGGTAGAGAAGGTAGAGGGAGGGAGGGTTTTGTTGGGGTGGTAGGAAAGATGACTTTTGTTGGGAAGGAAGAGGTGGGGAGGGGGCTTTTGTTGGTGTGGTAGATAGAGAGGAAGGAGGGTTGATTTTCTTGGGGTGATAGAGAGGAAGGAAAGAGGATTTTGATGGGATGGTAGGAAGGAGGGGTTTTGTTTAGATGGATGGAAAGAGTATGTGGGAGGAGTGAGTGATTTTGTGGAATGCAAGAGAGGGAGGGAGGTTAAGCAAGGGAGAAAAGGGAGAGATGATGCAGAGAGGAAAGGAGAATTGCTGAATAGCGCATCATTAACACTGTGACGCAAATAATTTGTGTGTTACCATTTTGTCTTAGGCACATGTCGATTAGCCACTAGGCCTGTTGTATATATGCGTGTGCGCGAACGCGCGCGTGTGCATATAACAAAGTTGATTGTGCAGCGCACACAGGCAGGCGTGTGTGTTGTGTGGGATTTTGGGATTTGTGGAAGGAAGGAAGGAGGAAGAGGAATGGAAGGAAGAAGTAAGGAGGTAATGGAAGGAGCATATGAAGGAAGAATAAAAAAGATAAAGAAAAGACTGGATTGGGTAAGGTAACAAGACTCATGAGGAACGGAAGCAAGGAAGTATCGAGGGAGATATTGATTGTCCATCACCTGGCATGAGTGGGAGTGAGGGAGAAAGATGAGAAGAGTGACAGGGATACACAACAGTACAGGGAACTACACTTGAAGGTTACCAGGAATATATTTGGGTATTTACATGAGACTGGGTTAGTTACAAACAGATTTTGGATATTGGTAAATATTTACATAAGATTGTTTTTATTACGAACAAATTTGGATATTTGCTAAATATTTCTACCTGTGATTTACCTGTGACGGAGTTTGAGTTGTTTTTCTTCCTGGCCTGGGGCCAAGCTTTCCTGCTGACGGCCTGTTGAACCAGGCTGCTGCTGTTGACGGCCTGCTGGTCCACATAGCCATCATAGTCTGATTGATCTGGCCCTTGGTGGAATTAGTGATCCAGTTTCCTCTTGTATACTTGAACACCTGTTCTGCAGTGTTTATGTCCGATAGCAGCATGACTATGGATTTTGACACAGCTTTCTCTCATTGTATATATGGTGTTCCTGTTGTTTACTAGATCTCTTTTACACTTCCTGTATTTTATTTCACAAATAAAATACCTTGAGATATCATATAGGCTGTTGTATTCTCTCTTTATTTCTCATGAAGAGGACAATCAAGAACATATTGTTTAAGAAGGTGAACCATGAGGCTGACCGCATGCTTCACATTAGTTGATCATCTTCTGTGTACTATATGTCTGGCCCATGACCTGGCTCGGGGAGTAGGAAGACTCAAGAAACTTATCAAAGGTATGCCAAACTACCAGAGGTACTTGTAACAGATAGCAACTGTGGCTATTACAACATCCGTCTGGCTGTTTATATTTTAAGTTGCTCCAAAAACGGGCTTTACGTTCATGCCGTAATTTTGGGTTATAGATTTTTTAAAGCCTCTTTACTGTATTTCCCTGACTCTCAAAATTAAATTTTAATTATCTCCCAATACTTGATATAGACAACCCAAGGTTATATTTGACTTCTTTCAAAATATTTTCGTTGTCTAATTTATCAGTTCTATGATATGTATCTGATAATCATGAATTATGTTGTGTGTATACATGCTCGCCGAGTTATGCTGGCTGGGTTGAATCTCGGCTCCTGGACAACAGATGAAATTAGTAGTGGCATCCCTACACAGGTAGTTTAATTGCGACATTTTGAGAGGTAGACAGGTACAATTTAGACAGTAGAGAGTAGATATGCCTATAGTGGGAGGTTAGGGCTAAGTGACAGGAACTTTCAGTATGTACTAGAAACCTCTTGTTAGCGTGTTGCTAGAAGTAGACGAGGCTTTATCTGTCCTAACGCAAGTTAGACACTGAAATAAACTTGGGTCTACTGGGAGGTTTGTGGGGGAAGGGAAGGGGTGAGAGACAGCGTTCGTAGGTTGTGTTAGAAGTAACAGTGATATTGATAATCCTAAAGTTAAAGTGGACTCTGGCTGTGCCCGGCCTCGGGGTCACCTTCCACTCATTGATTGATCAACCATCCACGGCATGCGCCTCCTTCTCACCTCTCCCGGAGTGCCGCGGGAGAAGTGGAGGAGGGGGAGGGAAGGAGGGAAAATTGATGGGCAGATGGGAGGGAATTTGAAAGCAAGTCAGGTGAAAGTGACACTAAAAGATAAACGGTTGTAATAGTGTGTGGTGGGGGGGGGGGTAGAGTACGTGGTGGATACTGTACTCAAAGTTGTTTGCGTGTACGCTCACATAGTTGTACTTGCCGACACGCTGCTCTTGTGTTAGTGTGTAGTGGTGCTTGAAGGGGCCCAGGCGTGTATCGTGTGTGTTAGTTACCATTTTGTGCTAGGCCCATGTCGATTAGACACTAGGTCTGTTGTATGTGTGTGTGTGTGTGTGTGTGCGTGTGTAAGGAAACACTTCGAAATGTTTCCGCCCCGCCGGGAATTGAACCCGGGCCCTCCGTGGGTGAAGCGAAAGCTTTAGCCACCAGGCCACCGGGGCTGTGTATGTGTGTGTGTGTGTGTGTGTGTGTGCTCACCGACTTGTACTCATCGATTTGTGTTTGCGGTCGAGACTCAGGTCCTGGCTCTGCCTCCTAGTCTATTTTGATCGACATTAGTAATTTTTGGCCTCCTGAGCATAATCTATTCTTATAGTTCATATTTATTTTCCAGTTTGCCTCCACAGCTCCATCCAGGTCCATCCGCTTTTCAACCACTCGGAGACTAAAGAAAAACTTCCATACCTCCCAATGGGTCGTTTGTACCTTCAGCTTCCACCTCTGTTCAATCGATCTTGGTTCTCTTAATTCAATCTGTCCCTATTTGCGCTATCATTAACTCTTAGGATTTTCTGTCTAGTAATCATGCCTTCCCTAGTCCTTCTCTTCGTCAAGTTCAGTTTCTTCAACTTCATTCCCCTCAATTCTGGTACAAGTCTACTATTTATTACTACGACCTTTCACCTACCTGAGGCTTTCTCATGTATACTTGATGAAGACTCATGTAGGTGAAACGTCGTTGCTGTGTGTCATTTTAACCACTTGTCGGTACGTTGTACTTTGACTCCCCTGGTATCTCATTATCAGATCTTTTTTTCTTTGCCAACCAACGAGGACATTTTAATTTTTTTTTTTATCTCCGGAAGTCATTTTGTTGCATGTTTAAGAATACATCAATGAACATAAGCTGTGGCCGACATCAACATTGGAATGTAATTTAAGTGCTGGTGGGTGTTGAGAGGAATCCGAATGTACTCAGATACTGTATATGAACTTGCTGAGACACAGCCAAAAGTAATTTAGATGTTAGAGGTAATCTGCTGAGGCAATCGAATGTAATCGAGATTATAAAGTTACTTGGTGGGATGTGGCCGAATGTAATCCAGACATCAAAAATATGCAGTAGTCACTGAGAAATACTGAATAGTCTTCAACTGCGCTGCGGCCTTTGAAACATGCGGTGTTTCGAGGATTTGATTTCAGAGTCAGAGTTCATCTTTGTGTGAAAAGTATTTATCAAAACATTTGGGAGTCAGCGAGCTAAGCGTCAAGTTTCAGTGTGATCCTCAGTAAGCTGACTAAAAGATTCACATTAAGTTGTGAAACGTGAAACACAAGCGCACAGCACACGCGGGCAGATAACTGGCGTAATTGTCGTAGAATTCGCAAGTGACTGGGAAGTTTTGGGGCAGCTGTGTTGCGATTCAGGTAAGTCCTGGAGTTTACCTGGAGAGAGTTCCAGGGGTCAACGCCCCTGCGGCCCGGTCTGTGACCAGACCTCAGTCCGGTGTAAATTGAGGTAAGTTTTGAAAACAGCGTGACGTTAACTGTTGACTCGTACACTAACAACAGTCATTCGTTAATGTTAGTACGTAGGTCTTTCCTAAATAAGCTTCATTCGGAAGAACCCAATGATTATGGGTGTTTAACATTGGTTTTTAATTATTTTAGAACTGACTTAGAAAATAACTGCTGTATAAAAGAAGTTTGCAGCACATGAAGTTGATATTCCTGGTGTGAAAAAAAAAAATATTATTCCCACAAAAGATTCACACCAGCTGCTCATGAAATCACTGAAGTTTTTACTTTAGTGATTGCAAGAGCAGATGGTACGAATATTTTCTGGGAAAATTAGGTTCTTTTCACACCAGGAATATTGAAACTCTAAAACTTTATAAGATCAGAAAAGAGGCACGAGAGACTGAATATTAATGAAGTCTGAAAACTTTATAAACATGGGAAGAACAGTTGCAGTATGTTGACCAAGTCACGATAGCGTCTGGGATGTGAACATGGATTCGAAACCGCTGGTAGTAGATAGATTGACAGCTGCCTTCCAGGGAGGTACTCCCGTCTTGTCGTAAGTGTGTGAAATGGAATACTGTTTAATGTTTTGCACTCTGGCAGGGTTACTGATCTCTTCTTTCAGCATCATTAGTTAAGGTGACGCTGGGTCACCTTGACAATTTCATGGCGGGGGGAGGGGTTACCGTTCTTGTAGTCCTGTCCAGGACCAGACCTCCTGGTTGACGGCCTGGTTAAAGGCCTCTTCTCAGAGACGGGTGTTACTCTTTCCAGTGGGTAGCTCCCTGACTGAAAACCCACCATCTCTTTTCACATAAATGATGGAGATGTTTTCCCTTTCTTCCATTTTTGCTTACACGGCCAACAACACTTTACGTATTATGAATATCGATTAACTGAAAAGTTATACTTGCTTTGTGATTTATAATTTCTGTAATAAGAGAGTGAGTTGGGTGTGACAGTAACAAGTTGATACCTAAAGAATAAATGAAAGATTTTAGGGGGGTCAATGCCCCCGTGGTTCAGTCCTGGACCAGGCCTCCTAGTGGATTTAGGCCTGATGCGTCTCCTAGTGTGTGTGTGTGTGTGTTTCCACTGCAGAGGGAGTGTACTCTCGTTGAGTGCTCACCGGTGTTTGCCTTGGAAAAAACGATGTCGTGCAACAGGGTGTCTGGACAATCTCACGCCACGTTGAAATCTTTTCTGGTGAATTACGTTTATATACCCTATTGTACTCGCCTAACTGTGCTGTCAGGGGTCTATTCATTGTTGGTGGCCATCGTGCGCGTGCATATTCAGGCAAGTGCTGGCATGTTCGTCCCTGTTTGTCTTTTTCTGTTTATTGATAAAGAAAGTTATCTCAGGCGATGCATCGTTGACACTGCAACGAGGACGTTGAAGCACTGACACTGCAACGTTGACGCTGAGCTGACGTAACTGTAGATGTAAACAGTGAAGTGTTTGACATCAGTAGGATTAATTATGAAAGATCCTGCTGCTTTCATTTGTTCTGCAACTTGTACATTTGTGCTGTGATGTAATCCGAGACAGCCAGTGATTATAATACTACTGCGAATATCCAGGAAGACGGTAATGAATAGAATAATGATAATCAAATATAATTTTACTACTTCGAATCCTCTACATGTTCTACTACTACTACCACTACCACTTCCAAGTGGTAACTAATACTAAAATTTTCGGCATAAACAAAGGCTCTTGAAAAACATGGAAAGCTTCCGCTCGTAGCAGAGAAAATAAAATATAACTTACGACGGCACAGAGAAAATAGAGGAAAGTAAACGACAAGGGTAGGAAAAACGTAAAGTAAAGAGAGCAGTGTTTATGCGTGAACACAGAAGCAGGTGAAACAGATGAAGGGAGGCAGGGGTCACACATATCATTGCTTGCTTGGGTTTTTATTCAGGTGCGCCTATCTAATGTGTGTGTGTGTGCTCCTCCTCCTTGATTGGGTCTTAGGCATTAGTAAAGTTGCAAATTAGTAAATATAAAAACATAGAAGAATCATTGCATTTGGCCTATTTGTTGTGCACTCCCCTTCTTGTGTACCTGTCCAACCCGCTCTTGCACTGTTCAGTGCAGTTTGTTCAACTTGTAAGGGATAGACTGCTGAAACGAAATTGAAGCACGTTAATATGACATTCACATGAGACATTTTTAGATGCTGTCATTACTATTAGTCATGGTAAATTGACAACTATTTTCTGAAAACTAACATTCATTAGAATAAGTGGGATATGGTCGGTTTCAACAAACTGACCATATCCCACCGAGGCAGTGTGACCTATAAACCCTTGTTCCCGGCATTTTAGTTGCCTCTTACGAATTCTTGTCCGCTTCCCCATGGATTATATATATATATATATATATATATATATATATATATATATATATATATATATATATATATATATATATATATAGTGTGTGTGTGTGTGTGTGTATTGTTCAAATGTGCGTGGGGTTGCTGAAAATTTACTTTAATTCACATTTTACCTGATCACACTAACTATGATTCATACGTCAGACTACAAGCTAATAAGTACCAACAGTGTGGGTGATCAGACTATTCGGTAGGAGGCCTGGTCAGAGGCTGGGACGCAAGAAGCAGGGAGGAGGTTGGATGGGATACTCATCTACCGCTGATTGAAGTAGGCAGATGAACTCACGATAGATGATTGGCAGATCAAATATTTCTCACCCCGTTCGGATTATAATCAAAGTTAAGGACAGTGTGAGGTGTGTATTGATCAAAGTTAAGAACCAAAAGCCGGTGCAATTAAGTGATATTAACGCATGAGATTGAATGTAGTCGCAAAGTGCAATTTAACCTTGTTTAATTGAAGTGGGAGAGTATTGGATGTAGGGAGTTGGGCCGGACATGTTAGTAGTCACAGGTCGTCAGGGTGTTGGGAACGTGTCAGGGTGATGAGAATATATATCAGGGCACTGGGAATGTTTGTCAGGGATGCTGGTGCATCTGTTACGTCCTGGGAATACCGTGTCTGCACATACTGTCGGGTTTGAGGTGGAAGTCTGTCTAACAAGTCTGATTCCTGCTGATATTAAGTCAGCTGCAGGTAACAATGTCTTCTTCCTTCAGTTTTTCTACTCTACTTTATTGCTCTTCTCTTTTCCCCCACCCCCCACATTTGTTACCATATTAATTAACCCAGTCATCCCTTCTCTTTCCTATCCTATCCTGCCTCCCCGGCTTCCAAATCCTGTCTACTTAATATCTTTCGTTCTGTTCTACCAACCTAGCTTTCTTTGCTATCCTATCCTATCTACCTCTTCTCTATCCTAAATGTCTGACATCCCTCGCTCTGCTCCCCTACCTCCCTGGCACCCTTCGCTTGCCTATTCCCTAACCCCCTAACCTGTTACACCTTTTCTCACCTTCCTCACATATTCTCTCGTCTCCTCCCTGCGATAATAGAGACCAACGTCAGGTCTGGGGGGAAATGGGAGTTCATCAGAGTGGAAGGTGCGCATTCCCCTTAATTATGAGGGAAGCGTCTGCCTGCTGGCCGCCCACCTCTCTCTCTCCTCCACCTCCCTCCAACCTCCTCGTTCCCCTATTCCATTCCCTTCCTTATTCCCCTCCTCCCTTTTCCCTCTGTCTCCCCCACCTTCCCTACCATAAGCGCGACTGGCGCCTTATCCATCATTATTCGCTCCGGTAATCACCATCGCGGGCTTGTGTGGCACAGCTCCGAGTTTTTCGTAACTCTTTACGATGATACGTTCCTGTAATCCGCTCTTCAGTGTATCCCAGTATTCGGATTTTACATTTCTGATACTTGGACCGATTTTATTTTTTTGGGGGGTGATAAAAAATTGTCCTTATTGAACACCATAATGGTTCATTGATTTTTTTTTCAGCTTCATGAGAATGATTTCTTGGATCGATGTTAAACTTTCAGAAGTTGTGTACTGTATGTTTAAAGAAGGCACATGTACAAAGTATAGGAAACTTCTATTTAAGAGACGTTTCGCCCAAACAGGAGTTTCTTCAATCTAATTTATGTGTGTATTTCGGTACTAGTTACCTTACGTGATACATACACAGTTATGTATCGTGTTGAATGGGACAGAAGACTCACAAGAGGGAGTAAAGACAGGTACTGTACGTGTCTTTATGACTACTTGTATACATTAGTAATACGAAACTCAGGATAGGTATGAGTTACCCACACGTTGGTAACGATGGTAGGTAACGTTGAGAGTTACCCACACGATGGTAACGATGGTAGGAAATGAGAGTTACCCACACGATGGTAAAGACACAAATGCAATAACGTGGAATCATTAATGACGTTTCGCTTACACATATCAGTGTTATCAGCTCACATATATCAGTGAGTTAATAAACTCAGTGTTTGAGCGAAACGTTGTCAATAAAGGCTTTCATTTAAGTGTAGCTGTTTATTGTGTCTTGTGTGATTGGCGTTTACCTTTGATATATCTTTGATGAGTTTCCAGAGTTTTTTTTACTCCCAGAGCCCGGCCTTGGGTCAGGCTCGTTTGGTGCTTGCCTGGTCAACCAGGCTGTTGCTGCTGGTGGTTCGCCGACCCACATATACATCACAGCCTTGTTGATCTGGATTGTTATCAGCCAGAGCTTGTACAGCAGTCTCAGGAGCTGTTGCTACTCGCACTCTGCAAAGTGTGAAATAGCGACTTGTGATAAGAAGAATATTCTTGGGATTGTGATGTTTACGCAAAAACAGCTACTGAATGAATAATGGTAAACGGGAGGTGTGATTTTTTTTTCTAATTAAAACGCGGTTTTAATATGCACATTTTTTATAAAAGACGCATGATGGTAGTAAGGAAAGTAAGACCATGATGGTAGTAAGGAAAGTAAGACCGTGATGGTAGTAAGGAAAGTAAGACCATGATGGTAGTAAGGAAAGTAAGACCATGATGGTAGTAAGGAAAGTAAGACCATGATGGTAGTAAGGAAAGTAAGACCGTGATGGTAGTAAGGAAAGTAAGACCATGATGGTAGTAAGTAAAGTAAGACCATGATGGTAGTAAGGAAAGTAAGACCGTGATGGTAGTAAGGAAAGTAAGACCATGATGGTAGTAAGGAAAGTAAGACCGTGATGGTAGTAAGGAAAGTAAGACCATGATGGTAGTAAGGAAAGTAAGACCATGATGGTAGTAAGGAAAGTAAGACCATGATGGTAGTAAGGAAAGTAAGACCATGATGGTAGTAAGGAAAGTAAGACCGTGATGGTAGTAAGGAAAGTAAGACCATGATGGTAGTAAGGAAAGTAAGACCATGATGGTAGTAAGGAAAGTAAGACCATGATGGTAGTAAGGAAAGTAAGACCATGATGGTAGTAAGGAAAGTAAGACCATGATGGTAGTAAGGAAAGTAAGACCGTGATGGTAGTAAGGAAAGTAAGACCGTGATGGTAGTAAGGAAAGTAAGACCATGATGGTAGTAAGGAAAGTAAGACCATGATGGTAGTAAGGAAAGTAAGACCATGATGGTAGTAAGTAAAGTAAGACCATGATGGTAGTAAGGAAAGTAAGACCATGATGGTAGTAAGGAAAGTAAGACCATGATGGTAGTAAGGAAAGTAAGACCATGATGGTAGTAAGGAAAGTAAGACCATGATGGTAGTAAGGAAAGCACTGAGTAGGTCATCCATTATACGAAGAAAACTACTCAGAACACAAGACAAAATACCACGACGAAAATCTTATTTTTTTTACAACTTTTTGGATCCGATCTCACAAGTACTTTTAATATATATTTTTTAAATAGGATACATGGTATGTTTGTACACACACACACACACACACACACACATTAGGAGAGGGGTGCTACGGGGTCAAAAGAGGACTTGTGAGGTGGTACAGAAAGAGCCAGGCTGTAATATTCCCTCATTAGAATTGTAAGCCCACATTGTAGTCAGTATCTGCGTTACTTGGATGATCAATATTGTGGTATATCATCTCTTACACGGCTTCCTCAACAACGCTGTATGACTCAAATGATTTTAGTACATGCGTTTTTAACGTTATTACTATTAATAATAATATTGCTACTGCTACTACTAGCTACTATTTACTACGACTGCTAGCTACTATTGACTACTACTATTTCTATACTATTACTGCTGACTACTACTACTATTACTATAACTGCTATTACTACTAATAATTATTATAATAATAATAATAGCTACATAATTCCTCTGTAGATACTCAGTAGGTACAAGGTAACAAAGATGCTTAAAATTAGGGCGTTTTTCATATTTTCTTAATAGGAAAGTTTTTTTAAATCCAGGTGATACAAACAAGTAACCAGAAAATCAGGACTCACTAAAAGATTTAAGAAAAATGTGAATCCATTAATTGTGTAATTGTTGCTTGGCTGGAGAGATCTCTTAACGACACTGGTTTAGGCAGTAAAATTTTGACATATGCAGTGTTCAACGTGCAGTGGGTTCTTGCACGTCATCTAGTTAACACGAATGCGATCCTTGAAACCAGATCCATTTATATGTGTGGTCGTGGAGAAGGGGGGATGCAGTGGCAAGGTGCTGTGTGTGTGATCATCGAACGCCATGTTAATGGCTAAAATGTCAATAGATATTGCCTAATTCTCTGGGTGTGTCAATTTACTAACTCACAGGGCCGTGTCATCTGCTAAAATATCTGTTAATATTATAGAATTTCTGAATTGCAGGGTTTGCACGTGGAATGTAGCACTTTCACCAGTTAAAATATATATTGTTAAATGTTTGTCTTGATATGCAAACGAGATAGAGATCTGTCCACAGTTTAGTTATAGTATTTGCAAAGTTTCGTTGAGTTTTCATTGCAGGAAAATAGGAGGTGCAGACTTGAGGCGCCACCGTACATGTGTACAACCATTAGAGGTGTACAACCACTAGAATGTACAGTGTGGTTGTACACCTCTGGAGGTGTACATCCACTAGGAGTCCACAATCGTTATGGTTATACATGTGTGTTTTGAGTGCATCTTCTAACACGAGAATAGCATTGGCAAAAATATGGAATAAAACTTATATATATTTTGATAAACACTGTTTTTCACTTGCAGCATAATGAGATTTATCTGTAAAGCTATATATATATCGACCAAGATATTCTAGTATTTTTTTGTATGCTCTTTTCATTCGTAAATGTGAGAGAGAGAAATATAGCATCGTTCGAATTGGTGAAATAGATAGATGTTGGAGTAGCTGAGATAGTAGGAGAGGTTGACCCTTGAATAGGAAAAATTGACCCCTGAAAGGACAAAAAAGACTGACCCCTGAGCGAGAAAAGACTGACCCCTGAGCGAGAAAAGACTGACCCCTCAACGAGAAAAGCTGACCCCTTAACTAGAGGATCAGCTATAAGAGATTGTGGTCTTACGAGTGGAAGAGCTCAACTTAATGTCTGAAGTTGGTGAGGGTTGATCTTCCAATTACAGGAAAACTTGTCTAATATTAGGTAGGAGATTTATCTTAACTCAGGAGGTTCGTCTCTCAAGTTAGGAAGATTTGATGTCTTATATTCTGGGAAGTTGATCTCTCAAGTTAGGGGAAACTGACACCAAGAGAGGGGAAATTGATATCAAGTTAGGGGAAATTGATCTTTGAAGCTAGTGGAAATTGATTCCTCAAATTATGGAAGACTAAACTCTAGTCTGAGGGAAAATTCATCTACTGTCTGAAAGAGACCATCTCCTGTTTGACAGGAAGACTGTTATCTCCACCGGGGGAAGCTGATCTCTTGACGGAGGGGAGACTTGATATATCTGCTGCAATATTGGCTTGTGTTGTGTAGGACATACAGATAATTGGAGTGGCGAGGCGTGAGGTGTGCACTATAGGAGAAGAGGGAGGGGAGAAGGGTAGAGAATAGGAGAAGAGGTAAAGAAGAGGATACAGGGGACAAGGTAGACCGACAGGGTCCTTGTATGCGAGTGTGTAACGGAAGATGTTATATGTTTCGACTCCAGCAGGATTGTTGTCTCATGCGTCAGGAAATTGACGTTTAGGGTCATGTTAGAAAATTGAGGTAGTAAAATGGGGACAGGTTAGAATATGAAACAGACTGAGATAATAGAAATGAACCTGAGAGTCTGTACTAATAATCTTGAACAGGAAGGTATGGAGTTAAGGTTGAGTTTATTACAGACAGGACGGGGACGTCGTTTTATGAGGGGAAAGGAGGAGGAGAGAAAGGAAAAGTAGGATTAGCGAGGAAGATGAAAGCTGTGAGAGAGAGGGAGAGGGAGGGGATAGGGAGAGGTAGGTAGGTAAGGTAGGGTTTATCCCTCTTCCCCAACATGGGAGTTAAGAGTCGACTGAAATATCGACAGGCGTGTCATTCGTATAGATCTCTCAGGTCCTCGGTCCATCCTTTTGTTTTTATATATAGAACAAGAAGAGATTGGAAAGAGAAGAGAAAACGTGAGGTAAGAGGATTTCTGGGAATAGAGAAAGGGCATCAATGGGAATGGCAGCCTTAGGAGATATTGCAAGGGCTTCCTAATTCCTGACGGCACTGTGGGGGAGTGGATTATACTGTACAGGGAAGAGGCAGGAAGGAACCACTGTGGTTACCTGAAACATGCTGCTGACTCTGTTTTGGTGATTGGTGTCTTATGAGAGAGAGAGAGGGGGGGGGAGTTGTGGTAATGGTAGTAGTTATGGTGGTGTTAAAGAGTGAGGGAGGGTGATAGAGAGGGAGGAGTGATACAAATGAAACTGAGGCGAAGAGAAATTGAGGTAGAGGGACAGATGGGGGGGGGAGATAGAAATGGGCAGGAGGAATATGGGACGGGTTAAGAAAGAAGTAGATAGGAGACGGAATTAATAGGAAAAGAGTGAGGCAGGGGGAGAAAGAGGCAGGAAGAAAGGGAGATAGTGGAAGAAGATGTATGGAACGCGTTACGTAAAGGCACTGAGAGTGAAAAACGTAAGGTGAGAGAAATGTGTAGACAGAGAGAGAGTGAGACAGACATTGTGACAGAAGAGTAGGGTGGGTGGGAGTCAGAGGCTCACAGAAAGCCATCCGGGAAAAAAAGCAGACAGAAAGAAGAAAGATTGATGGAACGAGAAAAATCGAATATACGGTTTGTATTCGTGCATGATTTTGTTTGTGAACGTATAGTTGTAGACTGCTCTTTGTGTTGTGCAGGAGTCGATCCATCCCTCCTGTCTCTTAACTACTATCAACCAGTTTTACTGATTTCTGGTCTCCGGTGCTCAGTTACTTCTACTTTTGAGAATTGTATGATTACTTACACCATCTAGGTCTAGTTTGTTCTACTTACCCTAACAAACATGAAAAAATATTTCGTAACGCCCTTGTCGTTCAAATGCATCTTAAGCTGAGATTTTGTGTAGCCTCGCTCCATGTCCTCGCATCTGGAAACAGCTTGTGTGTATGGTAGGGAAGTTCACAAAGTTCTTCGCTAAATACAATAGCGAAACTAGATGTTTTAGAGAGTGTTGTCAGTTATAGTACATGTTGCGTATACCAACAGAGCAAAACGCAAGGGGACAGTCCACTGTCACATGCAACAGTTGTAACGCTCTGCTGCAGAATTCATTGCGGCGTTAAATCTTGAAAATGACCCCGATGAGGCATTTGTAGAGACAAGAAAACGCCAAGATAATGCTAACATGTTTTGGAAGGTCCCAGTACTGGACAATGACTGTGGAAGGTCACTGTGCCAGCAACAGTTTTCGAAGATCACTGTGCCAACAGATAGTTTTGCAAGGTCACTGAGCCAACAGATGGTTTTGCAAAGCTAAAGATTATTTAGTGATTAAAGAAGTTATGTGACATCAAAGAGAAAGTTTTGCAACTTTGTCTCTGGTGACTAATTGCTGGTTATAAAACTAGAACAGAAGACACGTTCCGGAACAAGTTTGTATTCTGACAACGTTTCGTTCTGTGTAGAGTTGAGTAAAGTCACAACTTGATAAAGCTCCACACAGACCCAAACAATGTGTCTTGTCTTAACTGTTGTCGCCATTACATCATGAAAGTAGTTGTTCTTGCTTTCTCCCTGAAGTCCAGACAGTGATCATTACACGGGTAATCATTTAAGTTCTTCACCGCTGTGGAAGCTCAACTTGCAGTCAAGATCATGTGTTCTAGTTTCTGGGATGTTAAAGGTGTGGTAACCATTGGCTACATCCCACACCACAACTCTGCCTCTGCTGCTGCTTCGTGACGCAACAACTTGCCTACTCTGTTGACAGTGTCTTGGGGTTCATTATTCTTTGCTTTCAGTGATGTATATGATTTTCTAATAGTCTGTTAAATTGCCTTTACTGTTTTCTTGTGTCTTAATTATAACCGTTCGCTGTTTAATTTATAATCTTTTAAATACGAATATTTAAGTTATATTTTTTATATTTAACTGATACCGTCTTTTGCTAAGGGCAGTTTTAATCTTTGTTACATTACTTCTTAGTTTAGTGGCAAATGTTGTATTTAACTCGTATTTTTGTCATGGGCGGTAAATTGAGGTCTTTTCACTTACAGATTTTGGCGCTTGTAGGACAGCTCAGAATAATTCTCACAATTTGTTTCTCAACATGCTTGAGCTATATGATTTGTTTGCACTGTCCATATGTAATCGCTCAACCCGTGTAGGTCATGCAGTGCCTGGGAAATTGGAGATAATTGGTTTCATTTTAAGAACACTATTAATGTATAAACTGACACTGATGGTCCACTGCCTCACCATTACAAGTTGCATTTAGCGTCGTGAGCACAAGAACATTGTATCAACATAGTGGTCTCAGACTTGTTAACTTCTTTCCAGAAGATAAAATAACACTGCTGGAACAAGTGTAGAAGTCTTTAAGAGAAAACTAAACAGTTTCCTCCGTCAGCCTGGTTGACCAGGCAAGCACCAGACGAGCCTGGCCCATGGCCGGGCTCAGAGAGTAGATACTCTCGAAACTCTTCAAAGGTATATCAAAGGTAAAGGTAAGTGCCGGATCAACTAAGCTGTAGCAAATATATGAGCAACCTGTTCCTCCCCTTCCCAACATCCCAAGAGCAACAACCTGGTTGACCAGGTAAGCACCAGACAAGCCTGGTCCAATGCCGGAGTCTGAAGTAGAAAAATCTGGAAGCCCATCAAAGGTATATCAAAGGAAGTTAAATATAATGTCATCTGTCATCTTCATTTTATTGTTTGCTTAAATACACAGACACTTGCAACTTTAGAGTAAGGTTGCTACCAACGTGTCACTGACTTGTCATTTTTTTAAATTTCTCGAATTACATAATAATGTTCTTACTCTTTCGTTTTTTTATAGTGATATTCCAAGTCCCAGGAACTTCCGTTTTGCATCAAGTTCTTTCAGTGCTAGATTGATTACCATGCCATGGGGATTGAAGCAATATATCAGCGTACCATCCATGGAACGCACCAGCACAATACTTGATCTGAAAGATACGAACACTGAATGGTATTTTTAAACGGGGGAGACTAGAATTTTTTTGAACTCGTTTACTTCCTGTATACGTTAAAGATAAATTATACGCTAACCATAAACCCATGTGGGTCATTAAGATTCTTTATTCATAATATTTTATTATATGTATGTACCCCTCAAGGGAGGTTCCTTGACGCTGGTGAGGGGCTCTTGATCTAGGGAATTGGATCTGTGCTCCAGTTTCCTGAATGGAGCCTGAATGCCTCCCCCAAGGCACTGTATAATCCCTACGGGTTAAGCGCTCCCCACGATAATATATGTATGTATTACTAATTAAAAATGTGAACAAAAACAGAAAAAGAAAAGAATTAGGCAGACCAAATTTAAAAAAAACAGAGATAACCGATGAACACAGAGACTCGACACAATACAACGACAGGGTATAAAAAACGTGTTTTGTGTCAGGTGTTTGGCTGAAAATATACCAGAAATCATCTTCAAGACTGTGGAGTTTTCCTCTTAAGCGCTCAACTTTGTGCACCTTTGGAAATATTCATAAAGAAAATCAAAATCTTTGCCATTAATGTCTGAAGTTAAAGTAGTGATTGTTCATCAATTTTTTGTTTAGGTATGGAGAGTCACTATCAGAATTATTGTTGTGCTATATATCCATGGAATGTGATTAGTTTTAATGCTGCTGTTTTATCTTGTCTCTCTTTAGAAACTTTGGAAACTAAATTTTGTACGATTAAGGTTTTTAATCTTGTATGAGTGGAGCCTTTGTAACCTAAGTGCTGCAAACTTGGCTCGTTACTGGCAAACTTGAGGTAAAATGATAATGCAGGGAACGGCAGGCTGGACCCACCACCACTTAACACTTAAGTGACTGTGATAAAGCCAAGGTGTAGGACTCGTGACGTGTGGCACATGTTCACGCTCTTCTTACTCTCTTCTGCATCTCTTTTTATTTGTTTTTCTTATACATCCTCCTCCGATGTTTCAGCGTTCGTCCTACTTTTCCTTCTCGTATTTTCAAGCTTCGTCCAGTCATGTCTGTCGTGGGTCTGCACCATCACACTCAAGGTCTCTCGGCTTGAGTCGTTGTCCTTTTCCTTTTAGACTGGTGAGACACACGATCCATCATTATTCTGCTCCTCCACGCATCTCCTCTACCCCTCATCTCCATAACTATCCTCCACTCAAACCGGGTCCACTCTCCTCTGTCATCCCCTCCACTCACCTCCATCGTCTCCTCTCCGATGGTGCACTGCACATTACATCAAGGGTACAGCATAATTTATAATTCTTGCGTCACAAGCTGACCACACCCGTGACAATGTTATATTCACTACGTTGTTCATGTCTCCCAAGGGAGCGAGGCACATTCTGGAGAGGAAGAGATGGGGCAGAATGGAAAAAAAGGATAAAGGGAAAGGACGATAAAAACAAAGTGGAGGGTATGTGTAAGACAGGGAGGAAGGAAAATGGGAAGGAGAGGGATGAGGAGACAGACAATAGATAAATAAAGCAGAGAGAGAGAGAGAGAGAGAGGGAGAGGGAGAGAGAGAGAGGGAGTGAGGAGAGTGAGTGAGGAAGGAAGAGTTTAAAAAAAACTGAGAGACCATCTGTCGCTTGGATAGAATGCATAAATTCTGGCCGATCCATATTCACCTGTGGAAAAATAATGTGGGCAGCACGTGGACCCCTGCACTTTTCTTGGACTCAATAAATTGTATTCTTCAATTGCTCGCGAAGTCTGTACTTACTTCATATATTATGTCTCTCATATGTCAAATTATATTTCATCTATTATTTTTATATTATTATTATTATTATTATTGTTTGTTAACCCTTGTGGGTAATTTAGGTTACGAAGTGCTGGAGGCTTGATCCACAGTCATCAGAAAATAAACAAGGAAACACACACACACACACACCGGACGGGGACCAGGCAGAACTACAAAGGGATCTTGACAGGCTGCAAGCCTGGTCCAGCAACTGGCTCCTGGAGTTCAACCCCACCAAGTGCAAAGTCATGAAGATTGGGGAAAGACAAAGAAGACCGCAGGCTGAGTACAACCTAGGGAGGGGCAGAGACTACAAACCTCACTCAAGGAAAAGGATCTTGGGGTGAGTATAACACCGAGCACATCTCTTGAGGCGCACATCAACCAAATAACTGCTGCAGCATACGACCGCCTAGCAAACCTAAGAACAGCATTCCGACATCTTAATAAGGAATCGTTCAGGACCCTGTACACTGTTTACGTTAGGGCCATATTGGAATATACAGCACCAGTTTGGAACCAACACCTAGCCAAGCACATAAGGAAACTAGAGAAAGTGCAAAGGTTTGCAACTAGACTGGTCCCGGAGCTAAGGGGTATGTCCTACGAGGAGAGGTTACAAGAAATAGACCTGACGAATAGTCTGGGAAGTGATGTAGTGGAGGAAGGATTCATTCATATCTTTAAGAAGAGTTACGATAAAGCTCATGGAGCGGGATAAGTGACCTAGTAGCGGCCAGCGAAGAGGCGGGCTAGGAGCTGTGAATCGACCCCTGCAACAACAACTAGGTGAGTACACACGCACACACTCACGCGGGGAAGCATAATTATTAGAGCTGCTGGGGATGGGAAGCTGAGGAAAATTACTGGTGGTATCATCATTGGTGTCTTAAGTTGGGATCTTACGTCTCGCTCCACCCTCTTCAATTTTACCCATTTTTATTCACCTCTTAAACCTTCATTCCCTTACTCATGACCTTTCATCAGTCTCCTCTCACCCCTTCTTTATCTCGCACCTCTTCACCTCCAGCAGCCCTCATCTCCACCTCTCAGGTCCCCTCACACCATGTCCCCCTCACCCCAGATCCCCTCACTCAGCCACAGTCTGTAATTTATGCCACTCTCAGATGAAAATTCTCAGGGCCAATCAGACTCCATTCATCCAGGAAAGGGGCGGGGCGCCAGCAGGCCACACCTACCCACCTTCTCTCCCTTTTCGTCTCCCAGCTCATCCCTTCCTTCATCCTCCCCTTCTATCACTCCCTCTGTCCCCTTTAATTCTTCTTTCCCCCTCTCTTTCATTCTCCTCGCTTTCTCCAATCATTAAATCTTTCCCTTCCCCTTTAATACCTCTAATCACACTCTCCCTTCCCCTCCCCTTACATCTCTCTTCCCCCTTTGCTTCCATCCCAATCTTTCTGTTTCTGTACCCCCTTCCTGTAGACTGCGAGGGAGTGGGTCAATTGACATGCTTTTCAGGTCCTTGTGATTTAGTGCAATTGTTAGTTTAAACTGTTGTTGTGTGTGAGTGTGTGTTAGTTACCATTTTGTCCTAGGCACATGTCGATTAGACACTAGGCCTGTTGTATGTATGTGTGTGTGTAACGAAACACTTAGAAATGTTTCGGCCCCGCCGGGAATTGAACCCGGGCCCTCCGTGCGTGAAGCAAGAGCGCTAGCCACCATGCCATCGGGGTGTGTGTGTGTGTGTGTGTGTGTGTGTGTGTGTGTGTGTGTGTGTGTGTGTGTGTGTGTGTGTGTGTGAGTGAGTGAGTGAGTGAGTCCGCCTATTTGTGTGCGCGCGATCATATCTCCGTTCTTGACTGTCATTAACATTGGTCTTGAATCTTTGTTTTGAATTTGCTTTTACTTCATGATCCAGCTTATTCTAACTTCTGACATGTCTCTAACTTTTATCTTTACCTTTTTGTTGCTGGTTATCGCATGTCAAACAATATGCTCTTATCTGCAATGTCAAATCCTCTTGGTATTTTTTTAACGTCATAATCATGATTCTCCTAGCTCTTCAATCCTCTAAGGATGTTGAGTTCAGGTTATTAAGCCTCTCCTCATAGGGCATTTATCTCACCCGTGGAACTAATCTGGTTATAAGATCTTTTCGAGTTTCATCTTATTTTGGTGGGACTGCACGATGGCTGCATACTCCTCACGTCCATCATCTTTGGGTCGAATCTCCGGTCATAATGGCGCTATTCATTTGCAAAATAGATCGCACCGTTGTATGTATGTAGAATTGGTTAATTAAAATTCAACGTTTAAATGATATTTGGAAATCATCAAGACTAAAATATTACATATCAGTACAAGATGTACAAGAAGCTGGACAGCTTTCTTCCACCCGGGTTGCGATGGTGGTGTGGACCTGCGGCGTCTAACATGAGGGGGGAAAAGATCCTTCGAAGTCATTCACTGGTAATGCACAGGTAAGTATCAAGAAACAGACTTGTTACAAGTTAATAAGGGTAAAGTAAGTTAAAACAATATAAATATTAAAGAAAAATGTTGAGTGTGTTACCTCAGGTGGAGGCAGGAAGGTACTGACTACATGCAAGCAAAAGCGATCGAGGGCAAATGGTACGAAAATTTAAACAGGGAAGACAAAACTATTTCAGTGTAAACAATCCAAGTGGAAATTCAACAGTAAGAGCCTAAATTAAATGACTGGATCTGCAGGTGCATTATTTACGTTGAAATAGTTGTCTCCTCTGTTTAGGCTTTCTTGTTGCTTATTGTTTCCTAAGACATTTTTGTTTTTAAAAGGTGTTTGAGAAAGATTTGGCACCAGAGTAAATGTTGGTATTTTTGTGTGTTTCAGACCTACTGATCGAGGTGCTTGGGGTGTTGACGAGCTACTCCATCACCGTCAAGGAACTCAAAAGTCTCTTCGGCTCCATGAAGGCTGAGCGTGGACGATGGGTGAGTAGACGTGGAATTACTCTCTCTCTCTCTCTCTCTCTCTCTCTCTCTCTCTTCTCTCTCTCTCTCTCCTCTCTCTCTCTCTCTTCTCTCTCTCTCTCTCTCTCTCTCTCTCTCTCTCTCTCTCTCTCTCTCTCTCACCATTTTAATTTTGTTTGTAATTGTATCCTTTTTTTGTCTGTCATGATTTGTACTGATTCCTATTTTTACTGATTTATTAAGAAGATTCCTCCACAGTCTGTGGAATTTATCGTCGGGTTCGGACGGCCACCAAGTCTGGTCCAAATTGATGTAAATTTTCTTCTATTGCCCTCGTCATATGACGAACTTAGCTGCCAAAATGTCGACAAAATATATGTTGATATGAATTTCACTACTCCATGGAGAAGTGGAAAAGAATCCCTCCTCCGTAAGCCGTTTGTCATAAGAGGTGCCTAAAATGCCGGAAACAAGTGGCTAGTAATCCCTTCTCTTGTATAAATTACTAAATTTAAAAAGAAATATTTTTTTTTTACATTTCGTTTACTTTCGTTTTTATTTTTAGGTCACCCTGCCTAGGTGGGAGATGTTAAAAAAAATCCACCAAAACAAGAATAAATGGTGTTCTGGATCTTCCTCTCATTTTATCTCGCTGTCAGGTTTTCTTTCACATACTCGTCTTGTGTCTCGTGTAATGATGTGTATAAGCATCTGTCTAATTGTTTATCTCACATGCGCCGGTCGACATACTACCACTGCACCCAGATATTAAAAGAATCATAATTAGGTCGGTTACTAAGTCTCAAATAGGATTCATTTAGTGTTGATGGTTCAGTGGGAATGTTTTTTGCCTCGCGTCTTAGGGTCGACAAAGTGTATTGTAAAATGGCTCTCTGGTCTTATTCTGTTAACATTTCATATTCTCTTTTATTTCCTGTCTGTGCTTGGAGTCAAGCGTAGGAAAAGGGAGAATAGAAGGCAAAATTTAGGACAGAGTAATTAGTTAGGAAGGAAAGTTGTCCCTGGAAGGCGAGGAAAAGGTTAGCCACAGGTGTTGTGAGGGCAGCACAGTGCCTTGCTGGATTAATCTTCATTTGCATAAACACGAAGCCAGAAGTGTACACTGCCAGCGCTGGTGCCTGCTCTTGTCTCTTTGACCTTAGTGCTTGTGACTTAGGTGGTGGTAAGGTACTTGTTACACACACACACACACACACACACACACACACATACACACATACACACACATAAATTCTGGTTCCTTCGCTCTGTGATGATTGAAATATGTTAAAAAGATAATTTCTCCCGTGTATGTGTTAGACCATTCTGAGAGATAGTAATGCTCAAGTGATAGTAACTCCAGCTCTGGTGGAACGATAGTTTCTAAGCCCCCGTAGCTGATGAATCTTTTAATGGAATACTTTACGATATACTCATTGGTTTTCTAAGGTCTCCCAGCTCAGGCCGACAGAGGTTAACATTATGCACGTTACCCAGCCTGTGTGATGAAATATGACAGGGAAGTATAGTTAGCGTTTGTTGCTGTGTAACTGTCATATAGAATAGGGTAGCAGCACACTCCTGATATATCCAATTTCTCTAAGCAAAATATATGCCTCCTTCGCCCCATCACTTCCTCTCCGTCTCTACCACCACGCACCTCTGTTTCTATTTCTACCACCTCCCCGTCTCTACTGCTCCATCCCTCGTCGTCTCTTCCTCGCCCTTTCCACCTGTCTCCTCTCCCCCCACCCATGCAAACTTCCATGAGCGGATGTGCATCAATCGCTTGCAATTAGTTAGATCCTGGGTGATCCTCGCTAGGTAGGTTCCTGATCCTCCCTGGAGCGTGTCGGAGGAGGATTTGATCCAAGGATTGCAGACGGGTCCCCGGCTTACTGGCTGGCACGGTTTCTGCCCGGCTCCTGGCCCCTAGTTGTTGCTTGTTCTCCAGCCTGCCCAGGTGCAGGTTACTCCCGACTCATTCACTCTATAACACGTGTTTTACAAAAGTTCATTGCTTGTTATCTGTTGTTACCTGGGACATTTATTAATGTTTGTTTCAGTTGTATGTTGCTGAGAGGTTCATTAATGTTCTAGTTGCTGTATGTTGCTGTGAGGTTCATTAATGTTCTAGTTGCTGTATGTTGCTGTGAGGTTTATTAATGTTCTAGTTGCTGTATGTTGCTGTGAGGTTCTTAATGTTCTAGTTGCCATATGTTGCTGTGAGGTTCATTAATGTTCTAGTTGCTGTATGTTGCTGTGAGGTTCATTAATGTTCTAGTTGTATGTTGTTGTGAGATTTATTAATATTTTTTTTAGTTATATAATGTCTGGTTATTTTTGTCTTGATATTTTTCTTGCATATTTTTTTTTTTTTTTTGGTTTGAGTTATTGTTCCTAGCTTGGATTATTTTTAATACCTGGCACAATACTTCTTGTCTGGTTTCTTACTCATTGGGGTGTTACTTTTTGCCTAATACCTTACTCAGTTGGGTGTTACTTCTTGCCTGGTGCCTTACTCAGTGGGGTGTTACTTCTTGCCTGGTGCCTTAATCAGTTGGGTGTTACTTCTTGCCTGGTGCCTTACTCAGTTGGGTGTTACTTCTTGCCTAGTGCCTTACTCAGTTGGGTGTTACTTCTTGCCTGGTGCCTTACTCAGTTGGGTGTTTCTTCTTGCCTGGTGCCTTACTCAGTTGGGTGTTACTTCTTGCCTAGTGCCTTAATGAGTTGGGTGTTACTTCTTGCCTGGTGCCTTACTCAGTTGGGTGTTACTTCTTGCCTGGTGCCTTACTCAGTTGGGTGTTTCTTCTTGCCTGGTGCCTTACTCAGGTGGGTGTTACTTCTTGCCTGGTGCCTTACTCAGTTGGGTGTTACTTCTTGCCTGGTGCCTTACTCAGTTGGGTGTTACTTCTTGCCTGGTGCCTTACTCATTAAGGGGGTTACTTCTTGCCTAGTGCCTTACTCAGTTGGGTGTTACTTCTTGCCTGGTGCCTTACTCAGTTGGTGTTACTTCTTGCCTGGTGCCTTACTCAGTTGGTGTTACTTGCCTGGTGCCTTACTCAGTTGGTGTTACTTGCTAGTGACCCTTTATTAAGAACCATCGAGGGTACGACTCATTCCCACCCGCTCCGTGGTTAGAAAACACACGTGATTGGTTATGTGATACATTGTTTTCTAACGAATTGGGTGATGCCTATAAATCACCTGGTGCTGCGTTTGTTATTTGGTTGTTGGTTGAGAATAATTAATAATAAAGAAATGTAACATAGCCCAAAACATTTTTATTCGTGGCATATATCGTTCAGAAATAGACGTCCGTAAGCGCATTTTTGTACTATTTAGTACATAACAGATCTTAATGGCCGATAGACGGCAAGATAAAAATAAACAAACTCCGACTGCATCGGTTAAAAATCTTTGAACCCAAATGAGGACATAGTTGACAAATATTTTTCAGTATACTTTCGGATTATCGACTGTAGGATTACAAAGATTTTTTTTTTTTTCGATCTCTTCCGTGATTAAAGATTTTTTCAATTTGTAACTTTTCAAGTAATAAGGACGGGCAGCCATTTTCCGACTGTGTATATTTTGTGCGTGATAGGTCACCGGTATGATTGGTGTATTACCTAACGCAATCACTGACTTTTCAGTGTATTTCGGGTATCCAAGCATGACTTACAATTACTTGTATTTACCTGTCTAGCTACATATTTTTATTTACTAGAACTAAGTTACGCTCGTGGTGCTCAGTCTAATAAATTTCTAGCATATTAGTTTCCAGTATTGGAAACACATGCACACAAACGCACGCGCGCACACGCGCATACACACGTACGCGCGCGCGCAAGAATCCCCTTTAATCTTCCTGTTGTCAGTCTCTGTCAACTGATGTCTCTGCACTGTCTTTTTCCGTAATTTTAAAACATAGCCTAAAAACAACCATTGATCTAAAACAATCATTGACCTGGCCCATAATAAGCACCAATTGATCTTACACACATTGACCTGAAACATTCCGTCAACCAGAAGAATATCTCAGTTTACTGACATTGAAAGACCGGGAATATCCATTCAGGTCGTTCCAGTTCCGACAATGAGAAGAGGGGGAAAAACTGCTGGCTCTGAGGTATTATCGGTGAATCTCATTTAACTAGGTCATTAGCGGCTGATGGATCAGTCCGCTCCGTAATTTGCAATATTTGGGGCAGCGAAGCACTTTAATGTTGCAACGTGATGGCTGATCTCTAATGTTGCAGGAGTTGTATTGGCCGATACTGCTCGATGCGGAGTTCTGGCGAGATTATTTTTCTGTGTGGAAGATCTCTTGAGGATTATAATTTTAAATGTGATATATTAATATTTTCGCTGTGCTTTCTGTTAGCGGATGATTTAGAAAGAGGCTTGTGGGGTGGTTGGGGTAATGGGTGGAAAGCTCTTGCAGTGTTACGGGTGGGTGGCACGGGCGGCCTTATGGGTGGGTGGCACGGGCGGGGTTATGGGTGTGTGGCATGGGCGGGGTTATGGGTGGGCGGCGCGGTCGGGGGTTATACGAGGGTGGTGTGCTTGGGAATAATACTGTAACACTGTAAGAGTGTAATGTAACTCTCACTTAATATTATATCGCGAATATCTTCATTAATAGCTAAAATGAAGATGTTTGGCTTTATATAATGTCTCATCAGTTATTATCATTATCATTATTATTATTATTATTATTATTATTAATAGCTATGTACATCGGATGTTTTTCTTTTGTTAAATGAGGAGAACAAACTACTGACGGTGGGAGATAATCATGCCAACTACTGTTAGTTGGTTTAGGGTCTGCTGACTGAGTCACTTGTTGTTAGGTTAGTGGACTTTGATTCAGGGAGTCTTTTCCAGCCCTATGCACAGTAAACGTCTCTCTCTCCTCTGGTTGTCTGGTAAAGTTTCAAATTTCTTTAAGAAATGGTGTCGTTGGTACTCCTGGTTTACTCTGTGTAATGGTGGAAAAACAGAGTTATTAATAGACTTGGTCATTTGCGCTGTCTCTTTAAGCTGTACGTCTTTCAGACATTCTAAGTATGCCTATTTCATTAACTATAGAACATGGATCTTATTTTTGAGTACAACTACGCTAAGACGTAGTTTGTATTCCTTAACTATAGAACATAGATCTTAAAAATAAGGTCTATGTTCTATAGTTAAGGAATACAAACTACGTCTTAGCGTAGTTGTACTCAAAAATGAGTACAACTACGCTAAGACGTAGTTGGTATTCCTTAACTATAGAACATAGATCTTATTTTTGAGTACAACTACGCTAAGACGTAGTTTGTATTCCTTAACTATAGAACATAGATCTTATTTTTGAGTACAACTACGGTAAGACGTAGTTTGTATTCCTTAACTATAGAACATAGATCTTATTTTTGAGTACAACTACGCTAAGACGTAGTTTGTAATAATTTGTTTTGAGTCTAGATTCGGTATTGTATAGAAAGGCTCATAGTTATGGTCACTACTTTCATTTCATTGATCCTGACATAGAAGAGATAGTGTTATGCAAACTATTAGTTTGAGTTTGGGATTTAGGATCACTGACTATATCGTAAGATCCGTCCTTATATGGATAATGTGTTACTTCCATTGAAATTACTATGTAAATTCATGACTTTAAGAGTTACCTTAAAGTAAGATATTAACGAAGACAATCGTAAATCTTGTAGCAGTAACAAGTTACCTTGAGTACTCTTGAATATAAATTAATAAAAGAAGAAAGTATTGTCTTAAATACTTTAACATTAAAGATCGTTAATTTTATATTTGTTGGATTTTTGTTTCCTAGTTGAAATTAAACCTTTATACTGATTTTCTAAAAGGATAACTAGACCAGACATTGTTCCAATATCTTGTTACAAGAAAGTGGCGATCTTAATTACAGGTCAATTACTTAGGGAGATTCCTTCCACAACTCCTTGGAATAGTTTACTAGCTTTACAATAAACCTTACTCGTAGCATTTGACAACTAAGGTTTTCCACATAATATTGTTTAAGTACGCATCAGTTATTTGTCTACAAACATTGTAGTAGCAGTAATATTAAAACATTGTAATAGTAGTTATTAACCATTGTAATAGTAGTGGAACATAAGTAAATATTAAATGAAGCAGTTTATAAGAACAGTCATGTAGTAAGATAAATATGTTTTGAGTAAGTCTTCATAATCAATAAATAGAGACGTGAATATTAACTTGAGAATTCATGGGTCTCGGGAGGTTTTATTATTATTACACTACCGACATATTAAAGAAAAGCTCTAAACCCGTTGGAGGGTAGAATGTCCGTTGCTAAGCAACAAGACCGGAGCAATGTCCACTGTAAAAATTACTTCCTCGCATCTTTAAATGAAAAAGAAGCCTATATAAATAGTTACAAAAATAGTAACTACCGATTTTTGCAATTTAAATTTGGGAATTTTGTAACACGAATAATGTTTTAGTTTCCGTTTGAACAATAAATTAAATTATTAAAATATCGGATCTCGACTCTGTGCGTCAAGCATTCAGAGAGAAGAATGGTAATGGCTGACATGTAAATAAAGGCTGACATGCAAATAATGGCTGACATGTAAATAATCAAAGAAAGAGGTTTGAATTAGTTGAGATACATAAAAAAATGGTAATGTTAAATTTAATTAAATTCTTGAACAGCTAGTCCCATACATCCTGATGTAGTCACATTGGCAGTTAATCTTTTATTAGTTCACCTATATATCTATTAAAACAAAATTCTTCCTTCGTAAGCCATGCGTGTCGTAAGAGGCGATTAAAATGCCGGGATCAAGGGGCTAGTAACCCCTTCTCGTGTATAAATTACTAAATTTAAAAAGAAAAACTTTCGTTTTTCGTTTTAGGTCGCCTTGTCTCGGTGGGATACGGCTGGTGGGTTGAAAAAAAAATCTTTAGCTATACATATATAATTGACTTTTTAACGGGGAGGCCTGGTCATGGACCGGGCCGACGGGGCGTTGAACCCCGAAATACCCTCCAGGTAGACTCCAGGTTTGGTATAAGGATTATAGCGATATATAGTAAGATATTAAGAAGTCTAGTAAAGGAAACAAGGAATTTTCCTGTATTAAACGCAATAGATTAAAGCATATAAGGTGAGTATCTCTCAGCCCATGGCCGGACTCCGAGAGTAGAGAAACTCTCGAAACTCTTCAAAGGTATATCAGCCTTTACGAGAAGAGACGGACATGGATAGAAACGTAATAGACATACGAGAAGTTAGTAATGTTCTCTTTTCTCAGGAGTTTATTGATATAAATATATTCTGCTTTTGTATAGTAATACTGTATAAGACACGTGGTCACAATATATAGAGGTTAGCCTAGGATGATACTAGAGGGTCAGTATAACCATACTTCCCCTTCTCCAACACCCACATCCACATCTCAGAATCAAGATTCAGGAAACTAAAGAACGGCTCCACTACTGACAAACTGCCGTAAATCGTTACATCTTTTATCTTGAAGTTGCCTTTTTTTCTGTGATCCTCCTGCCTGCCTGCCTGCCGCCCACCTCTCCAGTACCAGGATATACTCAAAACTATTGTCAGCAAGCTCACCATGTGTCCTCCTGCTCTTCTACGTCTGCCATACAATGTTCTGCAGTTGGATTTAGCCCTGGCTCCTTTTCTACAACTCAAGACGTTCCTCTCCAGAGCTATTCTCCGTCTGTCCCTACTTCTTACCTCCCCTCTCACCCCTTATGGGTCTTTCCTGTGAGTCTTCAGTCAGCAGTCAGTCAGAGAATCGTTAATCTCCCATATACTGCCGATGTTACGCAGTTTTGATACCTTAATGAGTTTTGAGAGTTTTTCTACACTCACTATAAGATTTTTTTTTAATTGAGGGATATTTGTAGTCTTTCACTTCTGAAGCTGTGTTCTCTCCCTCATCAGTTTGCATGGCCTTGCATGTATTGAGAAGTTAACGAAAAAGTCATTACAGTAACCACCTTTGCACCTTGTTCAAGCCTTTCTGATTTGTTTTTATCTATCCTCAGTCGGTCTTATTATTTTTTATTAGAGTTATGGGCAATAATGATACATGGGATCCAGTTTCCTCTGGCAGGCTGCTTCATATATTGAAATAACAATGGAGGAGGTAGATATTGTTTTATTTATGCATGTTTTAATTTTAAGTTTACATTTTTCCTTGTGCTAATGTTTACTGTGACATCACACGAGTTTAAGACAAATGTCTTCAGTTGAGACATGTACTAAACATCGATGTTTCTTCATAATTTAATATGTTTACTCATGTGTTTTTACGTGAATGTTCTGCATCTGTGAATTATTTAATGGCTTACATGCCTTGTTTATTTGTAAATGTTTTGCAGCTCATGAACTGTTGATATATCTGTGAATATTGTAGTAATTTTTTCGCAGTTTCATAGTTTATAAGTGTAAACAGCGTTTGGTGTTGTAAAACGCGTTCTGCCTTTCTGTAAGCTTGTGAATGTTCCCAGCATACTATTTACACACGTTAAAACGCAGCGGTGTACAGCACTTCCTACATGTTTAAGTTAAGTATTCGTATATATACATGTTACTGCTCTCTCTCGACTGTGTTACAGGTCAGTGCACGGTGTTATTGTACTTGAGAAGGTGTTATTGGGTAGTACCCTCCTTTATTGCTTATGTGAATCTTTCTCTGTTGCGTTATTAGAAACAATTGCTGGAAGAATGTGTTGGTGCTCTGGATTTTTGTAATGCAGAAGAAGTTAAGACTGTGTTGATGTAGGCAGTTTATTTACTTATTTTTATGATTTTTTTTTTTTTTTTTGGGGGGGGGGGGGTAAATGCATTGCACATGTTAAAGCGAGAAAACTTAACTACTATTTCACTGTGGAGCAATTTTCAATAAAAGTGAGAAAGTTTTTAATTAGAGCTGCCTGGGTTTTTTGCCGATTTTTTTTTTTGGGGAGGGGGTAGCGGAGTGGTAGGAAGGCTGAGCATTTATTGGCTGACTCTGATGAAGCTGGCACCAGGGGAGAGCTAATATGGTGATACACAGACTCTTAGAACAGAGGCAGCCTACATTAAGGCTTTGCTTAGGGACATTATTAGTGTGAAGCGCTAAACCTTTAGGGGTTACACAGCACCTGAAGGACATGTCTGAAATCAACGCTTCCGCGGCCCGTTCCCAGACCAGACCTGGAGGGTCAAGGTCTGATCAACCAGTCTGTTACTGCTGGCCGCACGCAGTCCACCGTATGAGCCACATCCCGATTGGTCAGGCATTAATTTGATGAGCTTGTCCACTTCCCTCATGAAGACCGTCAGACACTTGTTGATGTCATGTAGGCTACTGCCTTGTGATGAATTGATTTGAATTTGGAAATATAAAATAAGGTGTTTATAATGTGGAAAAGAGCTCCATAAATGTTAATTTTTGTTGGCGTTTTGTGGGCGCTTTTCATCACTAGGAGAGCGTGGGTAAGATGGCGGCGATGTTGGAGACAAGTAGCGTTGCGTGTGATATTTTGTGGTGATGCTCACGTCGTAAGTTGTCTATAGTGTTTATTTCATGCTCAAGTGTGCTCCTAAGAAGGTCCTGGCACTGTTATTTAAGTGGGGTATGTGTGAAGTGAGGAGAGAACAAAAAAAGTAGCGTGTTTAACTGCCTGCTAGGGGACACTGGCCATGTTAATTTACTTACGACATTTGTTTAATCGCCTAATAAGAATTTACGTGTGTAAACTAAGGTTTTGTGAACCGTGGTGAGGGAGAGTATGGCGGTGTTGTATATACTGTCATATTTATTTTCGTGAAGAAGAGTTTATTTGATCGAACTTGTGGGTCAGACTGGTCTGTTTATCACGGTATTGACTACCAGTTTAGCGCGGGTTTTTATACACAAACTGAGTTTGCGAGGAGTGTGGTTCCAGGGTCGTTTTTATTTTAATATTTTTGTTTAATTGCGACCAATGAGTTTACCCTTGATAGTGAAACACTACAGTCCCACTGACTTAACAGTTTGTAACTCCCCATATGCACGGAGAGAGGGCGTTGAAGAGTCGGGAACCTGGTAAATGGAAAGAAATTACATTCACCCAAAATTGGGAATCCCAAAAGTGTTTTAGGTGGTGAGTGTACAGGATTAAGTGAAGCTCAATTGATGTTATTGCAAAGGTACAAGTAAGACATAGCATTATATTATCCTCCCCTCAAAATTCCGGTTTCAATTTTTTTTTTCCTCTAAAAAATAAATAGTACTTTCCTACTTTTCCTTTTGCAGTAACATTAATTGGACTTCACACGACCCTGTACACTCGCTTAAACCACTTTTGGTATTTCCAATTTTGCATAAAGTGTCATAAATGTCGCCATAACGAAACATTTTTTTTTATTCAATCTTAGTGAAACGTCTAGGATACTATCCTCATGCCCTTCTGAAATTTTAGTACAAAAATCAAACGATTATGACCATTATTACCGAAGATGCTATTTTCACAACCCCCTCCCCCACCCTCTTCAGTGTTGTTGATGCTGTTTCTGGTTGTGATGCATAAATTACTCGCCGCTCCTGCTTTTTCACTTTATTATTGTATTTTCCTTTGCTTTACCAAAAGAACACTCGGGAAAACTTATTTCTAATCCATCATTTCCACGGGGCAGACAGACCGCTGCTACTGACACATTGATACCAGAAGAACCCAACATCCCTCGCCCCTCCCACAGCTCACGTATCACACCCGCAGCATCCACACAACCGCCACTCCCTTCAACCACCTAACACCCACCCACCCCAGCAGTGGCTTTCCAGAATTTTTTCTTCCCTTCAATCTGGGGGTTTATCGGCCTCTTCTCTGGGGGTTTCCAGCGAGGCTCCACAACCTTGGCCTGGAATCTAATTATTGCCCAAGTAATTGTTCCCGCTGCTTTACTGCCTCGCTGCGGGCATTATGTATCCATGGTAGTGGGTGCTATGTATCCAGTATAGTGGTTGTTATGTATCCTTGGTAGTGGGTTTATGTATCCGAGGTTGTGGTTAAGTATAGGAAGAGCTCCTACCCGCGTAACTCAAGTGAATAAAAATGAAAATTGCGAGTGCTCGCGTTGCAGTTTTCTTCTACTCTCGGTGTTGTTATTCTCCTTAATAGCTTTGGTTTGCGTTTTTGCTGTGTCATCTGTGGGTGCTCTCATTTTTTTTTTTTTTCCGCTCGCCGCTTCCGAGATGGATAAAGGAAGATGTCATCGTGTTAGGTTTCCTAAAATATGTACCATGGTTTCGGCTTCATTAAGTTGTTTTCGTTGCCCCTTGGTTTCCATTGTTACATGGGATTGTCTCTTTGAGATCAAACATCTACACGTGTTTATCTTCCGCAGTCGAAGCCCCAAAGTTGTTTACTGGAGAAAGTTTTCTGAAAGTTTTGGATTTTTTTAAACACCGTTGTACTTTATTTTTTGTAACTTTTAATAAAATGCGTTCAAAGAACAGCAAGAGTGAAGACGAAATGGGTGTGACCTTAAGCTGATAGCCTAAAATTCATTGTTTAATTTCCATTGATAGCGAGTTGCTATTATTGCTTTTTATTATTATTTTTGTAATGTCACTAACGTGGATTCCTTGTGGCTCTGTTCTGTTTACTTTATGCATCACTTTTTTTTCCTCTGGTTCGTATCTTGACTACATATTAAGAATATCTTTTATGGCGGACTTTTCGTCCTGAAATTCCTGGTATTCTCAGTAATCTTCTAATATTTAATTTATTTAATTTACGTAATGTACCTTCGTCACGGTATTTGTGTACCAGTATCCTTCCTTGTACAAGAGTTGACAAAAAGTCATATTTTTCAGGACTCTTGATGACTGTTTTGCATATCGTGTATTGCGTATTCACAATTTGCATATCATCGTCCTGCGCACCTGTGAAACGAGTGACTAAAATTGGCTTCCAAACTTTTTTTTCTGGCGGTGTTTCATCATGCATTTTGCAGGTGTAAGTGTCTACTAACTAGTTGTTTTATGTCTAGGTAGTCTTACGTCTGTCAGCCTGTTTATATATTTGTCCTATTTTTCTTACCCTACCAGTATGTACTCAGCTTTCCCTAACACTTCCTCAGCTCGACCACTTCACCAGGTCCTTCACTTTTTCAGTCTCTGTTCCACTTTCCAGTTATTAAATTTACCAATAGACCCCTGGTTGTCTTCAAGACGGAGCTGGACAGATATCTTAAGTCAGTGCCGAATTAGCCGGGCTGCGGTTCGTACGTTGGACTACGTGCGGCCAGCAGTAACAGCCTCGTTGATCAGGCCCTGATCCACCAGGAGGCCTGGTCGTGAACCGGGCCGCGGGAACGTTGATCCCCGGAATGCCCTCCAGGTAGACCAGTTCCTCTTCCATTTTCCCGGCATCTCCACCTACCACTTCCTCAGCTTTACCTTTTGGCCAGCTATTTTATAAGCAGAATCTGAAACTACAGGAGCAGCAGCAGCTGCAGTAGCATCAATATTAGCAACAGTAGCAGCAGCAGATGGGGATATGGGGGAGGTCACTACTAAGACTCATCAGCCTCGTATATTCATGTTCGTTGTAGATCTCACTGAAGCAGTTTACGAAACACTGGAGACAAAACACAATAATGAAAAAGCTAATAGGTTTTTAACCTTTCCTCTCCCTGGAGGCTTCCTTGTCTCCAAACCTCCACTCCCACCATTTCCTCTCCCAAGCCTCCCCTTCCATCGCACATCTTTTCATTGCCCTCCCCAGACCTCCCACTCACATTGAATACGTATTCCCGTTTCTCTCTCTCCCAATTTTTTTCCATCCCTTCCTGATTCATCCATCCCATTTCTCTTCCTAACCTTTCCTTTCCCTATCTTTCCTATCCCACCTTTTCTTCCCTTTACCCCACCTTCCCCTTGTCACATCTTCCCTTTTCCTCATCTTCCTCATTCCCCATCTTCCTGTTCCACCTATCTACCCCTTTCCCTATCTTCCCCATTCCCTTTCCAACACATCCCTTACCACACTTCTCCCACAGTCTCCATTGATGCAGACTACTCTCGTTAACTTTCCTTTTGAGTCTGAATAAAAACAGAGAGACGGAAGTTGAGGCTAAAGAGAGGAGGAGGTAACCCAGGAGGAGCAGGCGCGCGAATGTGCGTGTGAGGCAGTGGTTGTTGTGTATGTATTAGCTGTGTGCGTGCGTAGATATTTGTATTCACACACTTAAGAACGATATGCACCCATTTAGGCAGCACCAAGATCTTGTACTCTAAATATTGTTCAGTAATAATGCTTTAGCAGGAAATAAATGAGTGAAAGTAAAGTCCAATTCGTGTTTTTAGGATTTGCAGACAGTTCCGTATTAGAAACTAGTCAGACTTACATTAAGCATGGTTTTAAAAGAGAGAACTCTCTCTCTCTCCTCCCCTCTCTCTTCCTCTCCCTCTCTTCTATGAAGGACATTTGTAGGAAAGAGGAGTTTGCCTCGCCCATGTCGTCTAGAAACTGCAGGAAACTTACAGGATTTGTGTTCAGTGTTGCGGTCCCAAGTTCGACCATCCGTCATCCTCCTCTTGGTTTTGTGTCCTTTGCTGTGCCTGACTTGGGATCCCAGGCGAGCCTGAAATTTGTCGAACTTAGTTTCTTGTGAGCATTATTGCGTGCGGGGACGTTATACCAAGGCTGGTTACTTAGAGAATTGTGTGTGTATATTCACCAGTGTATGATAACTGGGGAGCATTCTTAACCCTGGCATCGCCTCTGAAGCTTTATCGAGTTTCCTTTCTGGTTTCCGATCTCTGGTATTTGGGGATAATGGCAGGTGACCTGTCATTGAGAGAACACAGTATATATGTATGTATGTATATAATATAATATACATGTTTATATATGTGTATATGTGTATATGTATATATATATATATATATATATATATATATATATATATATATATATATATATATATATATATATATATATATATATATATATATATATATATATATATATATAATATATATATATATATATATATATATATATATATATATATATATATATATATATATATATATATATATATATATATATATATATATATATATATATATATATATATATGCAATAAGATCACAGTAAACAGGTGATATCACAATATGCAAAACAACCACTGTGAAAAATAGAGAAATTACAAGCGCTTTCGTGACTTCTCACAATATCAAGGATCTATAAAAAACAAAACATCAACAGGAAGGCATATAAAGGGTCAAGATTACACCTCACAATCACATCATCACAACAAGACTACATTCACATCCCAGAGAATGTGAATACATACTCTGGGATCGTATTTGTTCGGACATCCTCCTTATTTCTGCAACTTTGCAAGCTCCTGATGATGTGTTGATTGCAACACGAAAGGCCTAGAGCTATCATTCTATTCCCCAGGGTTGTTTTGTGTGTGTGTGTGTATAGTATATATATATATATATATATATATATATATATATATATATATATATATATATATATATATATTTTGTCGTGCCGATTAGGTAAAACTGGTCAATTAGCAAGAACTCATCTAAAATTAAGTCCTTTCTAAAATTTTCTCTTATACGTTTAAAGATATATTTTTCATTTATGTTAATGTAAAATTTATAATTTTGCACCAAGAGAAACTTTGAAACCTACCTAACCTTATTACAACAAACGCAATTTAATTTAGCCTAACGCAACTAAATATATTTTAGATACGTTAACATTAATTTAATAATAAACAAACACAATGAAATATATTTTTTCGTTATGTTCAGAATGATTTTGGCGAAATTATTGCATACACAAATTTTCACTTGTCTTATATGGCAAGAAGAGCGTTGCTATTTAAGCCAAAATCGCAAGTTTTACCTAATCGGCACGACATATATATATATATATATATATATATATATATATATATATATATATATATATATTTATTTATATATGTGTGTGTGCCGAATAGGTATAACTGGTCAATTAGCAAGAACTCATTTAAAATTAAGTTCTTTCTAAAATTTTCTCATGTACGTTTAAAGATATATTTTTCATTTATGTTAATGTAAAAATTAATAATTTTGTACCAAAAGAACCTTAGAAAACTTGCCTAACCTTATTATAACAAGCGCAATTTAATTTAGCCAAATCCAAATAAAAATATTTTAGATAAGTTTACTATAATTTAATAATAAACAAACGCAATGAAATATATTTTTTTCGTTAGGTTCAGAATGATTTTTGCGAAATTATTGAATACATTAATTTTCGCTTTCATTATTCGGCAAGAGCGTTGCTATTTAAGCCAAAATCGCAACTTTTACCTGTTCGACACGACATATGTATATGAAGCACAGAGTAAAATATGAGGTAGTAGGGCGAGAAAGTGGTTAAAAAAAACATAATATTGGGAAAAGGGAATGCCCAACACTAAGGTATGAACCTAAGAATTCTGTTGTTCTCTTTACTCGATGTTCCTTCTAAAGTCAACACATTTTACTAAATTTGGAGAACTTCCCGAGTTAAGATTGTAGCAAAAGCTTGTGGAAGAGCCTAAGTTTTTTTTTTCTCTTTAGTCGTTGTCTTGGGTTTCTGCTTCGTGCTGAACCAATTTTGTCTGTACTTTCCTAGCTCTTCTCACCTAGTAGTGGTGTGCACTCTATCCTCGTGGGCTCTATAATTCCTGTTTTTGAGCTTTTCTTTAAGCTTTTCACTTCTTCCAGGTTATTTAATTTTCTTATTGCCCTGAGAATGAAGCAATATTTATTTGCGCATTTATCGGCTATGTTCTCATTTCCTTTCCTTTAAAGTCTTATCTTGCCAGTCTATTTTCTAGTGGTATCAGATTGAGTTATTTTTATCTCTCATAATCGATAATTGTCATGGTGGTATCCTCAACACACTTGTTTTTCGAAATGCCTAGTTAGGTGCTGATTCCATGATGCTGTTGCGCTACGTGATGGGCTTGCGTTACGTCGTATATGTGGGTTTGAATTATGTTGGTGAAATATGTTTCTTTTTGGTGAGGTTAGTTGTATTGAGTTTGTGCTGTGCTGTAGTTTGTGTTGTGCTAGTTATGTATTGTTGTGGTGGTGAAGTTGAATCGTATTACTTGAATAATGGTAGTTGTGCCGCTTAATTGATTGTGCATGGATGGTGATAGAAGTACAATCATATTATTAATCTGTCAGTGATTATGTGGTCTAGAATTCCGGACCGGAAATCAAGCTGGTTACTTCTGGTAGGAACACGGCCACAGGCAGGCGACGCTTTCAGTTTCCACTGGTATAGCAGGTAATGCTATACGATATGACGGTTTTTCTGCCTTGTATGATTTTTTTTATTGCGGTTCCTCTTGTGATTAATTAGAGCGCTTCATCAATACAGGGAGAGCTCTGCGCTAATTGGCCGTGCTGGAACAGCCCAATCAACGCGCGCTGTCGGGCCCTGGTTGGTGTTTTATCACCGCGATCCAGAACTGATTTTCTCGACTGAATCACTTCTCCAAGTGCTGGGTGGGTGGGAGTATTTATTTCAGTCACGCTGCCCTCCAAGTCGTGTTCAATTTTTATTCGACTCTCTCTAGTGTGTTTAATATTCATGATTGCACAATAGACAGATGTCACCTTGATATTCATCTGCTAGATTTCAGTAAAAAATTGGAAGGGTCTGAATTCAATGTCACTCAAAGAAAAGCGTTTTCCCTCCAACGATCAGAAATGACCATACGCACATGATTATATTATAATTATGAAAAATAAACCCGTGCGGGTTATTTAGCGTAGGGAATGTTGAAGGTTCTGTCCTCTGCTGAACGCGAAACACACGCTACCTAACAGAACTTAACGCATAGAGGATCGAACATTCACTACTACTACTGCTGCTGAATGATCCGTGCGAGTTTAGTGCTTTGGGTAAGAATAATAGTAATTCTAACTAAATTGATACGTAGTTTTCAGAGTATATAACCCGACCGCTGTTATGTATTCTCCCTGTTAGGTTAGTTTAGGATAGCATAGGTAAGGCTAACTTTTAAACAGACTAACGAAGCGAACCTAACAAAAATTGTCTAACAGGACAGTGGCTAGTATAGCCATAGAATTTTCTGTGCAGACCCCCGCCTTCCACCCTTTCCGGCATTCAAAGATGAGGGTGGGGGGAGGGGGGTTAGGAAATTATTAAAAAATCGCGAGTTTTAGTAGCAGGACTAAACACAGATGTTGTGGGAAGATAAGATACCAAGCTTAGCCAACTTGTTAACCCTCTCGCAAGTTGCTACACTATTTTCAACCTGTAAAAATATTGGCTTCCTCGTGTGGTCAATAACTTATGGTTATCGTCTCGTTATTTTTTATGCAGTGTCAGTTACCGGCATTTGTCACCTTACATTGGTCAATTTACATACATGTTTTTTTATCACTTAGTAAAGATGCTATTGAGCGAAGCGTTGTTTTTAATAAAGGCTAACAATTTTTTTTTTTTCGCCATTTCATCCACTTGTCTCGCTGCCTCTCACGTAGATAACTGGACCAATATCTTCCACAAACGCCTGTTCAACAGGCATAATTGTAGGGTCGCGGGCTGCTAGCACCAACAACCCAGTCGATTTGTAGGTCAAGAGGGAGGCCAGTTTTTCCTGTTGAACCTGTTCGAGGGTAGAAGAACCCTCGAGACATGTCATAGGTACAGGCATGTCCACTGACAGTCTTCATAGTCTGGGAGTCATTTTCATTTTTAAATTAGCAACTAAGAGAGCATTTCACTTTTTTCATTCTATCTAGTAAGCTTTAATACGCGATTTTTTCTTGTCTGATGCCTAAAAATCCAAAATTAATTACCTGTGCATTGTTAATATTTTTCATATATATGATAAAAAAAATTATCAGATAACTATTTCGTAAAAAAGTTTGTTGAACGAAGCATTCTTCAGACTAGATAGTTGATAAAGCGGCGGGAGGCCAGCGGCAGGGCAGCGTTAGGACAGTGGCCCTTGGGGGTTTATACTATGGATTTCCGTTAACTAGCACGGAGGATGTTAGGTCGCGGATGAAGATGAATTTCCTGGTGTATAATACTGGAGAAATTTCCTCTTCCTCCTTCACATTTTGCCACCAGAAATGGCGAGGTCAGGCGAAGGTGGAGGGTGGGGTAGTGATGGTGGCGGGGAAGTGGAGGTATTGGTGAAGAAGGGAGGGGGTGGCTAAGGGATGACGTTGTGGCCCAACTTTTTATGTAAACTAAGTAGATTATCCATACCCAGCCTGGTTCCTCGTTACCCGGTTAGTGTTATGGTGGTGCAGTTGGAGGAGGAGGAGGAGAGAGAGAGAGAGAGAGAAAGAAAGAAAGGAAGGATAGTTGGAGGAATTGAAGCTGCGTATAAAAAAAATTCGGAAAGTAGTGGAGTTCAGTGGTTCCGACAACATTGCGCACATGACTGCACATGGCTAAAGCCATGCATGAGAGTAGTATATACGCCTATAATTGACATAACTTCTTATGACCCCTTTCACAATGAAAACAGCTATGCTGAAAGTTAAGAGAGTGACAAAGATAGATAGCCAGTGGCAATATAATTCACAATATATCTACAACTGTCTCATGTAGAGTGGACTGCTACATCCTTCGCCTTGGAAGAATGCGTTTTCTCATGAGCTATACTGGTGCTTTAGAGGTCCTGTTGGTTGACTGGAGAAATGTTGAAAGCTGCCGTTGTTGGTGTACATATGATGGTAACTGTGAAGAATTTTCCCCAGAGCACAAGAGCACTGCTCATTGTGGTATAGTGCTTTACCTTTGAGTTTCGAGAGTCTCACTACTCTCGGAGCCTAGTGAAATTCTGGGCGAGGTCCAAATTAGTCAATAGATTTAATGATGAACTTATGCTGGAATTAAGAGAGACATCACAAAGAATCAGGACAACAAAACACTTTGAGTGGAAAACCCTCGTAGAACCAGTATTATTGATGGTGTTCCTTAAAAGTTAAAAGGGGAACAAAGGCGCTACATTTGGGGACAGTCACTGAAAGGATAACCTACTAAGCTGCAGTTCACATCCATCGTAACTGGTATGTTCTCATTTATCTCAGGTCAGTGTATAAGCTGCATCGAGAGACATTTGTAAAGCGGACACACAAGAAGGAAGCAGTGATGATGACACTTCGTTGGATTTAGTTCATTAGTATCATGTTATGGGATATGTTTAATGTTTGAGTGTCAGGAGAGAGCCTAGTATTTATGGTTCTCTTGGCAAGCCGTGAATAAGGAGGACAGTTAGTCTTAGCTACAAGGATAATTAGTAGTTTACTGGTATTAATCAACTGTCACGTATACTGTCCTGTTTACAAATAATTATTGTTGATTATATTGAATTATTCATTTGAATGGTATCTGTAGGTACATTGTAAAATGTTTAGTTAATGTAATAACCTAAAATAAATGAATGCTTTACGAAGCTATAAATGCTTAATTCACTTCCCCAGTCTAATACAAAGGACGCTGTGAGGGTGACTCAGTGCCTTTTACCATTAGTATGTGATAAAGATGGCAGGCATCTTATGTGTCAGAGTTATATGGAATATTCTCACCAACATCCCTTTTCGTATGGAAGTATTAAAAAAGTGACTACCTTAAAAAAAATGTTATCAAAACATTAAAGTTCTCAATATTTATGTTGTTCTCCATGTATGATCGGCGACCACCTTGGCAGCCATCTTGGATTTTTTAAATTCCTCGAGGGTGACAGATAGTGGCACTCGATGAATTATCAATTTAAAATAATTATGCTCCATGAAATTTCAGGTTCATCCATCTTTTCATCAGACCCTTAGAGGCGTATAGTTCAGTGAAGGGAGTGATAGGGTGGGAAATAAATTGTATCAATTGACAAGCGCTAAACCCGTAGGGATCATACAGCTCCTGGAGACTAGGACTTGCTCTCATGTTTTGATTCAAGTATTAGTAGGTTAGCTCCAGTTTATTGAATCAAGAGCCTTTCAGTATTAAGGGAAATGAAAGGATGAAAATATAGAAGTGGAAGACCTGGTCTGGGACGGAGCAGCGGAGGCACTAACACCTGGTAACACAGGTAAATTTAAAAAAAATTATATCCTACGAGTAAACATTTGTACATTGGTTGAGTAAAACAATGTTGTTGTACACACTTATTAATACTACTACTACAACCATCACCACCTTCCTGCTCCCTCGTCCCGTCCTGCTTTTTCTTTCTCACTCATTTGTGACTTGCTAATGGTCTAGGACGGATCGAAACGTCATCATAAGTTTCTTTCCTTAAGTGCGGGTTATTTGTAATTTAGTTTTCATGATTATATTTACACAAGCGCTGCACCAGTTCGTTATTCCGGGGAAGAAATGGAAGCGGCTCGATCCTCCGTTCGCAAATCACAGTACACTCCACCCTACCGCACTCACAGTAGGGTTGGCAGTTGTTATTTTTGTTGAGAAAGGAGATGTAAGTGTTATTAAAGGAAAAAGCGTATGGTGTATTTGACAGAGAAACTGAAACAAAAAGTTGATAGATGTGGAAAGAGTAGAGTAGAAATAGAAGACAGGGATGCAAGGGTAAGAGAGTATGTAAAGGGTTACAAGGGAAGGGTGTGTAGAGAGTGGTGCATAAAAGGGGTCTGGAGAGGGCAGGGAAACAGAAGATACCATGGAGCTAATTCCAAGTTCCAGACATCTGATATTTGTATTATGATTTTTAGTGTAATATGACGGGAAAGTTGGGCGTTGTGTGTGTGCTATTCTTGTAATAGTGGCGAGGGGAGACTATGAAGTGTACTTATAGTGGTGATGAAGCTTACTGTGCAAAACATGCCTTTCTGTGCATCAATATATATTATTGGCAGGACACCATTTAGAACTAAATAAAATTCACCTGGGAATAATAACCTAGTGAAATCTTCCTCTTCATACATAACCTATATTATATTGTCTATCATCTTGAATATCATGCACGTATTTTTTAATTATGTTATTACTACTAAAACAGGGCAGTGTAAAGAATGTGTTCTCGTATATTCATTTGTCTGACCTCATGTTTTAATGGCTAAAAACTGTATTATGAAGCCTATTAATCTCATTTAATGTCAATACGTTTAATTTATTGCCACTTATTTGAGGATGGCCCAATAGCTCATTCAGGCAGCGAAATACCACATATTGGGTGGAAATGCTTTCATAATGTGTTTTGCTGTTTTGTATCAGGCAGTTAACAAGTAACGTGTTGTCATACTTGCTGCTACCACTGTCGAGGCGCCCGGCGGCTCTGGTGGTGATAGTGGTTGCAGCGACTGTGGTGGTGGTGGTTATAGTGGTAGGGTACTGATTGCAGTGTCTGTGCTGATGATGATAATGGTTCCAGCGGCTCTGATGGTGGTAATTGTTGTAGCGGCTCTGATGGTAATAATGGTTGTAGGGGCTCTGATGGTAATAATGGTTGTAGGGGCTCTGATGGTTATAATGGTTGTAGCGGCTCTGATGGTTATAATGGTTGTAGCGGCTCTGATAGTGATAATGATGGTTGCGCCGTTGTGATGGTGGCGGCAGTGGTGTTGACATTTGACTGCGTGCTGATAGAACCAACAACCTGATTGATCAGGCCATCAACCAGGAGGCCTGGGGTGGAACTGGGGCGCCAGACCGATGACCCCTTCCCCAGGAATGGACTAATGTTAGCCTTGCCAATGGCGTGAAATTCAGTAAATAAAATTAATGATGGAAATAAAAGCCAAGTGAACTAACCAAAGGCAGATTTTAAGATTAAAGAAACGTAATGGTTGGTGTGACGCGGGTAATAGGAACTAGGAAGTCACAGACGCGGGCGCTGGCAACTTCCGACTCGTGTGGATACGTTTCTTATTCCCAGAAACTTGTTTCCACCGTCGCACCGCCGGTTCGTATCGTGTCTGAATGTGCAGTAAACTTTCCTATGTGGATTTTAGAACCATGTTTGTCGACACCTTTTTGTAGCTTGAGGTCTGATTGGATGCAGGAAAGACTGCTTGCATCCAATCATCTTGCTTTGGCGGGAGACTTCAGAAAAATCGGATACATTGATCAAGGGTACGGAAGGTGGTAGGGGATCTTAACTCTAACCTAGTTAAGATGCTGCCAAAAATGTGTTGCTGCTGGTGATTCTATTACTGCTGATGCTCTTCTTGTGTCTGCTGCTGCTACTGGTAATATTACTACCGGTACTGTTCTTGTAATGTATGCTGCTCCTATTTATGTTATTACTGCTCGTGCTATTTTTATTGTAACTACTGTTGTTGGCGGTGATGGTATTACTGCTGGTGCTGTTTCTTATGTTGGCGGTGATATTCTGGCTGTTAGTGGTGTAAAAAGCTTTCTACATGTCACTGGAAGCAAAATTTGTTAGGAAAATGCTGCGAACAACTGGAGAAAATAAGAGAATTTTGACACTCCGTGGAAAAGACCAAGTGGCTATTGAAGTTCAGTAATCAAAATGTTAGTTATTAGAAATTGGCGCTAGGAAATAGGAAATCCTTACATTTATGATACTAATACTGCTATTTTCCATATGGTTATCCATAAGTTCCATGTATGTATTCCCCTTCCCGCGTAGGCAGTGAAAAAGTTGTCAAGAAAAAATTAAAAACATATGTAGTTGAGATTGGCTCTTGGTACCTGTACATATGTACCAGGTCTGAAGCCAAACTTTCTTGTTGGCTACCTGGTCATCTTGGCTGTAAATTATCAAAACATTTAATCACAGTTTCTAAACAGATACCTAAAGTCTCAGTGCCCGATTAGCCGGGCGTTGACCCCTGGAACGATCCCCCAGGTAGCTCCCAGATATGTTGTTCTTCAGAATATATTGAAGTTCATTTTTGGAATTACCTGCAGCCGCGTTCATGCTAAGAACACAATATTAGTGGATTTACATTTATTAACTATGCAGTATGGTATACTTCTAAAAATCACCTGGCTAACACATTTAGTGATATGTTAAAATATCTGTTGATGATGTTAACATGTGTGGACAATGTAATTTATGAGCCAGATTAACATTGTATTCCTTACTCAGGAACACCGCTATCTAGAGTTATCTTTCTACCATATACTTCTACCCTATCCCTTTCATATCCGTAATCCACTGTAAGTTACCATTTAAGCCGTGTGTTCTCTCCCTTCCCAGCAACGCATTCTCTTGTTAAATTTAAGTTTATCCATTGCACGAGCGCCATAGCCACTGTTCACCTAGCCTAGCCATTGTAGCATCAATTATATTGCTTTATTCAAAGTTAAATTTACCGACTATTTGCAGATTTATGTTTTAAGTTTGCACAGTGGTTGCACTAAACGTCCTGTTATTAAGTTATAGAATGTTATTTGACGCAAAGTGAAACTAAGATAACCCAGCAATTGATCCGTAATTCCTTAGGACAATGTTGAAAGTAAACATAGATTAATATATTTTTTTCATTGAATATGGTGTATTATTTTCTTTGGCGCCAAACCTAACATAAAATCCTCACCAACTTTACGTATTTTTTTTTTTTACAAAACTCTACAAAATAGGTTATTTTAAATTTGCTATGTCATGCCAAATAGGTAAAACTGGTCAGTTAGCAAGAGCTCATTTAAAAGTCCTTTCTAAAAAATTCTCTTTTACGTTTAAAGATATATTTTTTCATTTATGTTAATGATAATATTAATAATTTTGTACCAAAAGAACCTTGGAAAACTTACCTAACCTTATTATAACAAGCGCAATTTAATTTAACCTAATCCAACTAAATATATTTTTGATAAATTTACAATAATTTAATAAGCAAACACAATAAAATAATTTTTTTGTTAGGTTCAGAATGATTTTTGCGAAATTATTGCATACACAAATTTTCGCTTGCCTTATTCGGCAAGAAGAGCTTTTCTATATAAGCCAAAATAGCAAGTTTTACATATTCGGCACGACACACACACACACACACGTGCGTTAATAAACGTGTAATGAGCACTTGTCATTGCTGAAGGGTATCCAGCATATAGAGGTAAACAGGAGTAAAAACGAGATACTGTAATGTATTTCGTCTCCCAGCTAGGCCCTCATCAGGAAAATCTGAAGAAGACACCCGTTGAGAGCCGAAATATACAGGGTCATTAACATTATTTATTTTTCTGTCCACATAAGGGATATTCCTCGGCATTCACATGTACAGTTTTAATAGTATCCGTCCTCCCTCCCTCTCCCCTCCATCACTTCCCAAATTCACTTTCACCCAGACTCGCGCACGTTACAGAAAACGTATTTTAGTGGCAGACTTATAACGGCTCCTGCTTGTATTCACTTGTACACAGGTCAGTGGTTCTGGTTTATTTTGGGTTGATAGGAATCCCGCGGAATGTGCAAAAGCTTTTATAGTCGGATTTTAAATTGTATGGCTTGGTTCTACTGGAAGATTGTACCATGGATATGTTTTTTCCTTAGATGCCCCGGTGGCCTGGTGGCTTGAGCTCTCGCTTCACACACGGAGGGCCCGGGTTCGATTCCCGGCGGGGTGGAAACATTTCGACGTGTTTCCTTACACATGTTGTCATGTTCACCTAGCAGCAAATAGGTACCTGGGTTGTTACTCGACTGGTGTGGGTCGCATCCTGGGGGACAAGATTAAGGACCCCAATGGAAATAAGACAGACAGGCCTCGATGACGCACTGACTTTCTTGGGTTATCCTGGGTGGCTAACCCTCCGGGGTTAAAAATCCGAAGAAATCTTATCTTATAAGATTTTCGTTTTCTGTCTGGTACTGCTATACAGCGAGCTTCAACATGCAGTTCCGTAGCTCAGTGGTCAGTTTGTTGAGTTCGTAGCATATATATCTCCGACTTGATTTCCAGGCCAGACGAATCGTTGGGCTTAATTTCCTACTCACCCAGCAAAAAAAATTCCCCTACTCGCCTAGCAATGAAAATCAGTACCTGTTTATTAATCGACTTCAGGAAGTCTACCTGGTCGAAACTTGTCAGTTTGTCAGGACTTGCTGGAAGTAATTAGTGTTGGGTGCAAGGTATCCACATAATGTTGTGTACCTAATAATTTAAAATCATGATATGGTCGGGGTTTACGGATCAATTGTCTACGTACAAGAAACTTAGATAAATTTCGAAAAAAAAAATAATCTTAAATATAAATTAGTTATTGTATTTAAAGTTTATAGAATATTCACTTTTTCATATTGCAACTTAATTTTTAATTACTGTAATTAACTTAAGATACCTCATTATGTGGAGTTGCTTTTGGGATAACTCACGCCACAGCCACACTGGTGTGGGATTCTTCTATAAAAACTTGCATTTGTGGTCACAGTGGTGGCCCATGCTAACCTCCCTATGGTATATAGAAATATGTATACCTAGTTGGATGAATAATTTTTAGAAGCAGCTGGTCGAGTGGTTAACGCACTGGCCTGTAAGTTTTAGGACTCACTTGTCATGGGTTCAAGTCCCATCCGTCCCGTGATTTTTTTTTTAAGGTAACATTTGTGTGCTTACGGAATTGTACTCATGAATTACGCTTTCTGGGGGTCAAGTGTTATAGCTGGATCCTAACCTCTTTAGTGCCTCATGTCTACCTTGGATGACATTACTGCAGTTTTTCCCACTTGTGTGCATCATGTCTACCTTAGAAGACATAACTGCAGTTTCTTCTACTGCCTCATTAGTTGTGTATTACGTTTTTACCACACAAATAGAAGAAGTATTTCCTAACTTTTCTGACTCCCCGGTGTAATTACCAGTAATTTTGTTGTGCTTACAGGAGTAGGGCTTTGCTTGTGGTAACCCCTCTTCAGAAAGTCATCATTATTTTTGAACTTTAAATAGTTTTTGCACTTCCTACAATCTTTTTCGTTGCTTGTTCAGCAATTATAGAATGAGCTCTTTTGTTTTCCCTACTGTTAGCTCCAAAAGGTTAACTGTTTTCTCATACTCTCAGCAATTTATATGTGATTATCACATCTTTTCTTTTTATATTTCTTACGCCGTCTTCTTGTCATCGATGTCGAGGATGGGAGACTACTCTCTCCCGTCTTCGCATCGGCCACACTCGTCTTACTCACGGGTATCTCATGGAGAGGCGCCCTGTTCCACTCCGTGAGAATTGTCAGGTCCCAGTGTCTGTTAGCCACATTCAACAGAATGCCCACTCTATCAGTGTGCACGCAGAATTTACCTCCAACGTCGTCACCGCTCTGCTGCCCTTACTTTACCTTCCCTTCTTGCTGATGGACCCTCCTTTAACCCATACTCTCTCATTGACGTTTTGACAGCAAATGATTTACTGCACAAGCTCTGATGATAATGACTCTAGCACTCCTCACTGCCCTTTCTACCTCACTCTCTTGCTACCCTGTACCCCTGGACTATCTATCCACTGCCCCGCTGCACTCCATGCCCTAATACTGATCCCTCTCTTGCTATCCAATATCCCTGCATCCTTCCCTGCCCTGCTGCGCTGTATGCCCCTTGTAGGTCTAGCGCATCTTTTGATAATAATAATATATTTCATAATAAGATAAATATATTTTTTTTCATTATCTAATATTTGTGTGTTTTTGTATATGTGCGTCCGTTCACGTGCACCCAGAGAAGGATTGGAGTGAGGGATGGAAGGAGAGTACATATACTCAACTAGGGGCCTCAACAGAGGTGCACATTTCAAAATAGTGGCAGATAAGCCAAGTTGTGATAGTTGTGCAGCAATAGTCTGGTTGGATATAGTCAACAGGACAATATTGTTTCAGGCCAGGCTACGAGATCTCGATACTGTTTACAGGCTTGAGTAGTCTTAAATTACTTTACATGGCATTTTCCGATAACTGATAGTGGGACCTAGTCGGTTATATGCCTGAGCCGCTTCATTCATGTGACATCTCCAGCCCGGCTGGAGGCCAGGCTTCCTCTTGGCTACCTCACCAGACAGACTGTTGCAGTTCGTGACCATTTTTTTTAAGGGGGTAGACTAGTAAGCCAGCAGAAGGCCTCAGTCAGATGACCAAAAGCTCCAGCTGCTGGTCATCATATGACTGAGATCCGCATCAGGAAACACTTATCCAGTTTCCTGACAAACCTTACCTAACCTAACCTCGTGTCCCGCAAACCTGTATAGCCATCATAACTTGGCTGATATGGCAAAATATGCACTATCCAGCTCAGTTCTTCCTTTAAACATTTGCCTTTGTCTTACCAAATGTTTAAAAGGAAAATTAGATAAGATATATACTACTGGTAGAAGGTTGAAGAGAGTAACGACCATGTGTGTTAACACAGTCAATCCAGTATGTGCTTGTGGCATCCCTGCTTTTCCATGGAGTTTCTATAATATTCTCTTTTGCAATATAGCTTACCCAGTGCCATGAATTTAAAAAAATTGTCTAATTATGCCCCGATGGACAGTGTGTGAACAACGACAACTTTCAAAACGAGAAATGACGCCGGTGGTGTAAATAATTTCGGTTGACGGCTTTGTTGAAGAAAGGAGAGATAACAGAGTATGATATTACAAGAGATTTACTGCCCACATAGTCGGTACATCATTTATACTACCAGGATCTCTTCAGAGTACTTGGAATATACTCTATAGAGCGAAGAAGATAGAATAAATGTACATGGAAAATACTGAAGGGCCTCGTGCCAAATCTGCATTACCACAATAACATACTGGAGTAAGAGATACGGGATTAAGTGTAAAATAGGTCCAGTGAAAAGCATGAGCACCATGGACACAATAAGAGCACAGTTTCAACATCACGGTTCAAGACTATTTAGTCCCCTACCAGCAGATACCAGAATTATTGCCTGAACAAAGGTATAAGTCTTCAAGAGGAAACTGGATCACAACCTCTGCGAGGCGCCAGCTCAACAAATCTATAATAGCTCTGTTGGTGAGTGGGCCGCCAGCAGCAGCAACAACCTGGTATTATGTGGTTGTTGCTGTCGTCTAAAAACAGAAAAGTCTGGTCCAGACCGGGCTACGAGGGTAGAAAAACCATAAAGTGGTCACAGATATATCGGGAAAGTTTGAGATTAAGTCTACATTTCGTCTTTGTCACCCCATCTAGTTATGTCTAGTTCATATATTCATGTAATGGTGCAGTGACGTGCAATTTAATAATTAATATGAATTTCTAAATATTTCTCTCAAAAATATTCAGTAAAAGTCATCAAAGAACGATGATTTTTGCATATAATTAATTCATATTTATATAAATATTCCATTTTAATTAGTTTTTATACCATTTCGCAATTCATTGTAATTTGTCATTCTACTTGTAGTGCACAAGCCTAAATGGTTTTAACGAGACTGGTATTTTATCGGGAGAAATATTGAAGTTTCTCTTAACGATCTGAGAGCCGGCCGCGTGGGCGTTGACCCTCGGAAAACACCGGGTAGTGGGTCTTGGTAGCTATCTTCGTCGTATGACCGAGTCTTCCTCTGGCTTACTGGTTAACCCTAAAACACTATACGATATACCGAGCTTCACTAGGATATATTGGGACACACTGGGGTACACTAGGAAATAAAGATCCCGTCAAAAGATGAGACTAGGTTTTCCAACCCATATTAAAGAAAAATGTCTAGTACTAGAGAGTTTTGTGTATTAATAATTTGTTTGTTTGTTTCACAGCCTCGTCACTCGGCTAAACTGCTGGGGGTACTACGTCAGATGCCCAACCGTTCAGGTCCAGACGTCTTCTTCTCTTTCCCTGGCAAGAAGGGCTCGGTAAGTACTGCTGCTGGTTTTGTTTATTCGTCAGTGAAAGTCATGATAAACTTCCCTTGATGAAGGTTTCCTCTACTTAGTGTCGCTAAACTGCCACTTGTCTGCTCATGTCATTGTTTACCAGCTTGGATGGGTGTTTTCCTGACAACACATGATCACTAAAGACAGAATTTATTGTGTGTTAGGTAGAGCACTTGACGCTTCACCGATGGTATGCACATTCTCTCTCTCTCTCTCTCTCTCTCTCTCTCTCTCTCTCTCTCTCTCTCTCTCTCTCTCTCTCTTTTCTCTCTCTCTCTCTCTTCTCTCTCTCTCTCTCTCTCTCTCTCTCTCTCTCTCTCTCTCTCTCTCTCTCTCTCTCTCTCTCTCTCTCTCTCTCTCTCTCTCTCTCTCTCTCTCTCTGTAGTGCTTCCTTTTGTATTTCCGGGAATCTTTTGCCACTTGTCAGGAAATCCTTTACCGTTTCTGGCAGCAGAACAGAAGTTGCTTATGATCAAGCCATCCTCTGACCCCTTCTTCCCTTCTTAAGTGCTCCATGATATTTTTCTCTACGTCTTCCTTTCCACATTTCTTCCCCTTTTTTTTTATCCTCCAACCTACGTCTCATCCTTTCCACCGTATCAATTCACCTTCCGTACACATTTTCTATCCCTGTGCTTATCCTCACTTTCGGTGGCTTCCCTTCCCAATACACTCACAATCTCATTTTCCTCCTTGCGACGTCAAAAAAATCAAATTAATTTATCTCCCTTCCTTACTTTATAACCTTTCCTTATTCATCATTATGCTTCCCTCATAACCTTACCCTCTATAAACTTTCCCCTGCATTCTTACCCCTCTTCATCATCATCATCATCCACTTCATTTGAACTTTCTCCTCTTTATTACAGTCTTCCACATTTTATCATAAGCTTCCTCTATTCCTCGAAACTTTTCTGTTTTCAGCATCTTTCTTTTTACTTTAACTTTTTTCATCATAACCTTCCATGCAAACTGAGATTTTCCACTGTCGCGAAGGTAACAAATTGTGTGAGGCAGGTGTGAGCGGGTGAGGCAGGTGAAGGTCGTATGAATTAATCCTTACCCTCAGTCCGCAGTCAGGCCGGATATTGAGTCAAACATGATTTGTGGCAGCCGTAGGGCAGTGTGTGTTGTAGGCCACATCGTGTTTGGAGATGTCAGTAAAAGTTTAAAGTGTGTTGACCAGGGACGTCGTTGTTATTATTGTTATTACTGTTTATTTAAGAAGCTATAAACTCGTAAGGGTTATAAAGTATCTGTGACCGGTTTCGAGGGTATTTCTATCGTAGGAGATCGCTCTGAGGCCAGGCTTCCCTCCTGATCGTCTGGACAATTGCCAGTGAGAGGTAATCAGATTTGATCAGAGGGGAGGATAGCTCCAGTTCTTTATATCAAAGCATCCTCCTTAAAGGGGAAGGTTGTTGTGAGAGGTCACATTATCACGGTAGATGAAACAGGAGTAAATCTTTGTTTTTTTTCGGTACTTCTGGGTCTTTGTGGTGTGTAGGTAAGGTTTTGCAATGCCATGAGTGACCGGTGTTCGAGGCTACATGGTATATGGTTTACAACGCCTCCACACCATAACTTTAACCACGACCATCACTCTTGTTATATTATCAGCTTGTTAGCTATTAAAGTGTAGATTTCACGTCTAGTTGCTTGCCTCTCTTCACGACTGTATATGAATCCATTCTGTCTTCCATTGTTTCCCTCTTTATCTTGCCTCCCCTCTTCATCTTCCTCCTCGCCCCATCTTGCCTCTCTCCTGTACATCTTGCTACTTCCTTCTCCATCTTGCCTGCCCTATCCACTTCACCTCCCTCCCTCCCTCTCCATCTTGCCTCTCCTCTCCACTTCGCCTTTTCCCTCACCATCTTGCCTCTTCCCTCTCCCTCTTATCTTTTCCCTCCGCGTCTCACTCTTATCTGCCTGTACCTGTCGCTGGCAGATCTCACCACAACACTCGCCTCCTACGACCAAGTTTAATTATGAATGTAGTTTGCATATCTGACAGGCGTTGCATCAGCCCCTGTTTTGGCCTCAAGTTAGTTGACGCACGCTTATAAAAATCCTCCTGCGGGTTGTAAGTGTTTGTTCTTGTTGTTGTCGAGTTGCTCAAGTTTAAATCGTATTTTGCACCCCAAGTTTTTCTCCGTGGAAAATAGCAAGTTTTTGGAAATCTGCTTTTCGAGATTAGTGAATTTATGCGTAAATGTTGGTGTTCCCCCAAGAGCCATATTCGACAACAGCGGTCGTGTATCTAGGAACTCGGTAGTTCAGAGCTAGTTGTAAATCGTAGGACTAGTCAGATTTAAGTTTATCTACTGTATATATTATTTGACTTTACTCCATTGTTACCTCCGCTGTCAACCCGCTCAGATTCTGATGTTTGTGTGTCAAATGTGTGGCTTGTCCTGCCTTTTACAGTATTTAGTGTGATATGTTGTAGTGATGAGACGATACCAGAATTTTTTGCCGGTAGCGATACTAAATTTTTAACCGATCCCGATACTAGCAAAATTAGCCGACACCCACCGATACCTATATACTGATACTTTGGCACAACCCCAATGTTTTGTTTTGTTAGCCAGAATTTGACAAATCTGCCTGTGTGTTTTTCTACATGGGAGTGGGGGGTCCTTAGTGTTTGCGATGCTACGGTACCCTCCCCTTTATCGGATTGAACTTGATTGCCTCCAATTCTCCCGGAACAGTATGAGCCCTACGCTTTCCTGTTAAAATAATACTTTTTCGGATCACTTATGTTCTCAAGTGTGGAATATTTTTTTTCTGTTTCTATCTTTTTTGAAGGCAAAGATTTCAGAAAACGCAAATGTTGGGCGATCGTTTATTGCTTGCGTGGTCTCAATAAAACAGCTTAGCTGGTAGGAACATCTCAAAATACTTGGAATACATTCAGGAACGGTGAAGAATGATGTACATTCTTAGAAAATGCTTGAAGATTAGATCCCAATATACACATTGTCTTAAGGACTTACTGGAGTGAGTGATACGCACTGAAGTGTAGAATAAATCCAGTTAAAAGCAAGGTTACATAAACACTGAGAAAACTGCCAACATCCACAGTCCAAAACTCTTCAACTTTCTACCAGCAAATATAAGAAACATTGCCCAAACAATGGTACAAGTTTTTAAGAGAAAACAGAGCCATTACCTGCAGAAGGTGCCAGATTGTGGTGAGGATGAAGTACTGCTTGCAGCTGGCAACAACAATAGCAGCAGTGTAAGCTTGGTTGACTAGACAGTTTGCAGTGACCGGCTTCTGGTCAAGCTTCGAGAGTTTAGAAAATCGAGACAGGTCATATGTATATTCCCTCCCCTCTCTCCCTCATCTCTCTCAACCCTTCTCCATCTCTCTCAACCCTCCCCATCTCCCTCTCCATTTTTTGCCCCCTACCTCTCCTTCCTAGTAGATGCCTAGAAACGTTGGCATTTCGGCAGGCACTCTGTTCCGCACCATCTGGCATAAGGTACACCTAAATACGTAATGCTGGGGGTCGTTTGGCATTCAACGACCCTTAACTAAGCTTGCTGTGGCTTGGGACCACGAGACGACGCACGCGAATCAAATTTGTTAGTGGTTGCATAAGGGAATCAACCTTATCAACTGCCATAACTCAGGTAGAAGCTGAGGTCATCTTTCTCAATCATCTGAAATTTGGTAGATGACCCACGTCTACCTCCCTTATAAGCTGATTTTTTTTTTTTTGTAAAGGGGTCAGGGTTATTTTCAAAGGGGACACCCACATTAGCTGTCTTGTTAGTGTGTTCAAAGACTACGTCAGGTTTCAGTAGGCATAATGTTTAATAATACCTGAGAGAGAAAGTTTGATTGATTAAATGAGATATTACATAATATATTAAGGGAACTATTAAGGAAAAGTGACCGTGAAACGGCAAAAGGTATTGTATTTGGATTACCGGTTATTTTGATTACCTTCAACCAGGCATATTTATAATGGTGGCTTAGTGTTGTATGCTCAGAAATCAACTTATCCTCGTTTAACTACCTGGAGTGTGTTCCTAGAGTCAACGACCCCGTGGCCCGGTCCCTGACTAGGCATCCAGGTAGATGACCTGATCAGTCAGGCTGTTGGTGCTAGCCACATGAAGTCTAGCTTAAGCACCACAGCCCGGCTGATGAGGCACTGACTTGAGAAATTTGTCCAGTTCCTTCTTAAAGACAGCCATGGGTCTGTAATCTCGTCCCTCGTTGCACCCCTGCTTGTCATTGGTGGTATTTTGCACCGTCTGCCAAGCCTCTTACGTTCATGGGGATAATTTGTGTGAGCGGATTTGGGACAAATCCTACTAGGATTTTCCATGTGTCGATTATAATGTACCTCTCTCGTCTGTTTCTTGCACGATTTCCAACGTCAGTTTGTGAATGCGCTGTATTTCGTAGTGTGAAGCTAAGTTGTTACATAATACGTATATTTAGCCACAAATAAGGCATAGGCACTGTTTGCATAGTATTAGGAAGCGTTCAAATTTGCACTAATATCACTCGTGGTGCGAGAATGGTTGTAGGAATGAATGCACTCACTCTTCAAGGCATTTTGTAGTATGCATATATATTGAAATCACTAAACGTCTTGCTTTCTGTCTCGTGATTACCCGATGGAGGATCGAGCCTCAGACACTCCTTGTACTTCATTTTGCATCGTAATAATAATAATTAATAATAATTTTTATTTCTACAAGTACATGTACAAAGTATACAGGCCTAGCTGACATCAATGATCTATTACTATATAGAAAGCCCCTTGTTATGCTGAGCATTTCGGGCAAATTAGGTCACGTTTGTCCCCAGAATGCGACCCACACCAGTCGACTAACACCCAGGTACCTATTTACTGATAGGTGAACAGGGACAAGTGTCTTAAGGAAACACGTCCAAATGTTTCCACTCTTACCAGTGATCGAACCCCGAACCTCATTGTGTGAGTTGAGTGCACTAGCAATCGAGCTACGAGTCGAGTCATTTCACATGGCCACGCCTATTAGCTCTTACCAACCGGCATTACTTATTCCTGGGCTCCTATAATGTTATAATGTTTGGTTGCGTTGGCCTGCTGGTGGGTTGGTGGTGGAGAGTGCCTGGGGGTGTTGACGCAGAGGTCTCCGTTCGCCTGGCTGCTTCCGTTAACAAGGTTACCACAGTTAACGAGCATACACAGCCTGAGGCGCCCTCCTCTCCTCAAACCCATACTGCCAGGAAATTATTTTCCCATGTTTAGAACTGGCGACTCAGCAAGAGTTTCTTGCGCCTGGATTTTATGCACCAGCCAGTGAATCTGCCTGAATGTCTTCAGATGTTAACACAGGAAGTCGGCTGAATATGCTTGACTAACTTCAGATACGAGCACAGGATATAAACATCAACGATGATCGACCAACATATGTTGCTGAGACGAGGCTTTGGTGACGTCACCTCTCACTGTTACCAACACAGTAGCGCAACTCTGCCGTTGTGCAAGAACAGTTTTGTGCTCATCCCACGCTCGCAGCAATTGTACTAGTGATGAATATTAAGAAACTAGGCTTACATTACTTTGTAGGTGACACAACAAATCACTGGTATATTTTAATACATTACATTGAATTATGTTGTGGCTTTGTGCGTCAGATGCCGAGAACGTAAACAAATTCAACGTTTTGATAAATTTAGGCTATCAGCAGGTTTATTCAATTAGTTACATGTTGACTGTAGCTAATGTGTCTGGAATTGTGCTGAGTAAGGAATCTCGCTCATCCGTTGCTAACTCATTCTACACTAATTTGTCTTCAAAAAGGAACTTTTGTAAAGAAAATATGTATATAACGTATGGGGTGATGTTTCACTTACCAGAAGCTTCGCAAGAAAAACTTGAGTTAACTTCACGTGTACCTGACCAGTTGGGCAGTGGTGCTTTTGTTGTCAATAATAGCCTGACGGGCCAGGCCACCACCTACAGGTTTCTTCCTAGACCAGGCCTCGGGGGCAGTAATCTCCAAAACTTACAAGTACTCCCAACTTAGGCCACCATTAAAACTAACTCATTATCCTGAGCAACTTCTCAAACTCGTCACCAAGTATATATTCTGAGACGCTCACCAGCCTGACCAAGTCACTGTCCTCACCAATTTACTTTATCATTCTGATCAAGTAAGTTCTCGGCCTTTAGTCTTGCTCAGTTTTCGGGCCAAATTAACCCATCATCCTAACCAAATGACATTAGAAGGGAAGGGGGGCGGGCGTGCAGGTATGTTGTGAATCTCTGACCCCCACAGCCATCACAGTTTAGTTAATCATCCCCCTCCTGTAAAAAGAAAAATATGTAGTCCCAATAGACAATCAGGTAGGTTGGATTGGGAATGTCTCGGGCTAGGTTTTGGTAGCAATTTAGTTTGCATACTACTCAGCTTTATTTTTTCCCTTTCCAACACGAAAAATTAAAGTGGGGGGGAAACTTCGCTTAATGCAAGTTCCTCTTTTGTATTTTATTTTATTCACTCATTCTCCCGTCATGCACTTTTCTTGTGTTGCAAGTGTTTGTTTGGTGCAGGGACTTTGGTGTTTGTGGTATTGATTAGCTGGATCAGTGTCTAGTGAGGCAGCTTCATTCTTGACTTGTGACTTTGTTATCCTCGCTTGTCTGTTCGTGCAACAGATATTGCAATCAGAAACGATGCCATAAAAATATTGAGAGAGGGAGAGAGATTTTGTGTACTCGCCGTAATGTGCTCACCGGTTTGTGTAAGAGGGGCTTCGATTCATCAGCTGCTGGCGCAGTCGCCTGAACTTTATTGACCGACATTACTGATCTCTGTTTTCCTGGGCCTAGTCATACCTACGGTTTTACTCTTTATATCGGCATCTACATCCATTGAACTATGAGCTTTGTTTCAGGTTTCCTCTACCCATTTTTCATGTTTCTTCTTTTTATGTCTGTTAGGAATTTCTTTCGTATCTAGGCATCCCATCACGTGTAGTGTTTTACCTTTCATGTCCATTTCCTAATATATTTTTTGTCATGGAGTTCCTCCTCCTATCATAGTGTGTTCTTTTGTAGTCTGGTTTCTTGTTATTTTCTCCTTGTCCTGTCTAGCCTGGGTTTATTTCATATAAAATCTCCTCAGTGTAATTCATTGTATGTTTATTATTTTGGACCGAGAAGAATCTTAAGTTGCAATAGAAAATATTCACTTTTTTATTTTGGTTTGCTTTCAAAATATTTCGAAGCCTGCATTTAGTCGTTTTTCCTTATGCATATTTTTATCACTGCATATTGGAAAGAAACTCGTGAAAATGAAAGATGATAGCATTCACCTCTTGAGAGAGTGTGGGCTCTTCATTCATACCTTGGCACAAGGATTGTTTTTTTCCCTGTATCGACGTTATTGGAAATACCACAGTGGTTATTAAACCCAGGAGAGAAGCTGGCATCTGACTGTTTTGAGTATTGATGTGTGTGGCTTTAAAAGCTCTTGATCCTTGCCGTCTGCTTCTACACTGAAGAAGGGGTTACTAAGTGACAAGGAATTCTGTTGTATGACGAGGGAATCTGATATTTGACAAAGGGTTCTCTTATGTTATGAGGAAAACTGTTAAATTTTAAGAGGTTCTGTTATGTGAAGAGGGGTTCTATTAAGTGACTATTATTTTACCACAGAAGGCATGGCAGTTTCGCGTTGGTTGGTTATTACGACTTTAGTTTCGTTGTCCTTACAGAGTGATGTGTCTTGCTTCAAATGCTACGCTTGATGTTCCGTTCAACGATATGAGACTTTCGCAAGTTTTAGCAAATCAGATCCCCCCCTCTCTTTCTCCTCCTCCTCATCCCCCCCGTATCTCGTTTGCAATGATAAAACAAGTAAACTCTGGTCCCTGCGTCACCGAGCTAGTCGTGTTGGAAGTTCTAAGTTTTATTTCGTTGACTTCAGACTTTTGAATATATCTGAGAAAGTTGTAGATAAAACTGCCGTCTTCTATTTTTGTCCAGTTCTTCCCTAAGTTGGTGGGTCAACACTTGACGGAATGAACTTGAAGGTTGAAAATATAATTTGGACTGAGATAAAACGTCACCACCCTGCCTCTTCCCTTTGATTTATAGATCAATCTTAAGAAGTCCGAGTTAAAAATAAAGGTTTTTGGTAATTAACGTTGAAACCTTATTTGTAATACAAGTGATCATAATAATTGTAAACATGTAGCACAATAACTGGAAACTTTACAGTGTAAGAAACATTGTGTTTGTGTAAAACCATTAGAGATAAACATGGGTTTACCTGGAGGGAGTTTCGGGGGTGAACACCCCCGCGGCCCGGTCTATGACCAGGTTTATTCAAACATTTAACACTGGAGATGGTCGTGGGAAAGGACAATAACTTAACAGACGGCGGAGACTGTCTCTGAAGTTAGAGAAATGTAACAGTGGCTTGTGTAATTTTTTTAGATTGAAGACCTTAGTAGCAGGATGATAAAGTGTAGAGCGCGTCACCCGCGGTACATTGCTTTATTCCTGTCCATTTTTTCAGTTCACTTAACACAGAATATATAATATACATAATTGTTTATGTCTAGAATGGTTAAGATTAAGGGCCAGGAGCTATGACTTGACCCCTGTGAGTACACAGCTGAATACACAGAGCGCACTAGCTAGCCATCCGATCAGCACTATGAGACCTGTGGTGGCCCTGGATGCAGCGAGCTTTGGCCTGTATATTGACGGTACCCACAGGTTGCTAGCAGCTGCAGCAGCGGCCTTCCGTTGCTGCTGCTGCCTCGCGCAGTAGTCAATATTGGTATTGTGGGTACGTTTATGACCAGCTGCTTTTGTGGTTACTGTAGAAGTTAGTTTCATGACGCTAGGGCGCCGAAGGTAGTTCGCGCCTGTAATATTAGTGGTAATTGCTTATCTTATTTTAAATAAAGTTTAAAGTGAAATGAAAGGTAGTGGCACTTTTTTTAATCAGAATAATAACAATAATAATATAATTATTAACTAATAATTGAAATAAAAATAGAAACAAGAGTAGTAATAATCGGAGTAGTAATAAATAGAATAATAATACAGTATTGATAAGCATTAAAGGATTTTTGATAAATGGCCGTGAGGCAAGTAAACATAAAAGCTTATGGACTTAAATGTACAATAGTCACAACAAGCTTGTTCTGGATATTGTCTTCAAATACACAGTATGAAGAACAAGCTTGTTCTGGATATTGTCTTCAAATACACAGTATGAAGAACAAGCTTGTTCTGGATATTGTCTTCAAATACACAGTATGAAGAACAAGCTTGTTCTGGATATTGTCTTCAAATACACAGTATGAAGAACAAGCTTGTTCTGGATATTGTCTTCAAATACACAGTATGAAGAACAAGCTTGTTCTGGATATTGTCTTCAAATACACAGTATGAAGAACAAGCTTGTTCTGGATATTGTCTTCAAATACACAGTATATAAAACAAATTTCTGAATATTCTGTGTTCATGTATATTTGTCAGCATTACTTCTGTACATACCCAAAAACTTGGCTTATAATTCCCTCCTGACATCCCCTTCCTTGAATCGAACCTGATTCTCTCCCAGTCCCCCAGGCATTATATGACCCCTAGGGTTTAGTGATTCTCCTAATGAATGTATTTGCAATCTTTTTAACTTTTTTTTATTTGGCTGCGTGCTGTCACTTCTCGTGGAATTATTAGTAAACAAACCACGGTACGGGTGGGGTTAGAACTCATGGCAAGTGAGTCGTAAAACTCCAGGCCTCTGTTATTAGGATTTCTTGAGTAAGTATTAGTAATTTTAAATACTAACGTAGCCAAACGAACTTTGGTATTTGTTATAAAAGAAATAACTCCGAGAATTTACTTCAGATTTGATATTGTGACTTCAGACACTTTACGGTTTATTTTCTATTATTAAAGGGAACGAGATAATAGAGCTTTCCATTGATGGCAAACGTGTGCGACTTAAGTTTTCTCTTCCCCCGACAGAAAGTTGTGATAAATGCCGAAAGATTGTATCCCTTGACGTTAAAGTTATTGCTGTTGGAAAAATGGTTTATAATTGTCCAGAGAAATTATTTACTGTGTGTTTCAAGAAGTTGTGAGGACTCATCTTTCTCCGTATTATAAACAACAGTGAAGTGAGTGGGTCTTTTGTAAACAACAGTGAAGTAAGTGGGTCTTTTGTAAACAACAGTGAAGTGAGTGGGTCTTTTGTAAACAACAGTGAAGTGAGTGGGTCTTTTGTAAACAACAGTGAAGTGAGTGGGTCTTTGTAAACAACAGTGAAGTGAGTGGGTCTTTTGTAAACAACAGTGAAGTGAGTGGGTCTTTGTAAACAACAGTGAAGTGAGTGGGTCTTTTGTAAACAACAGTGAAGTGAGTGGGTCTTTTGTAAACAACAGTGAAGTGAGTGGGTCTTTTGTAAACAACAGTGAAGTGAGTGGGTCTTTTGTAAACAACAGTGAAGTGAGTGGGTCTTTTGTAAACAACAGTGAAGTGAGTGGGTCTTTTGTAAACAACAGTGAAGTGAGTGGGTCTGTTGTAAAGAACTGTACAGTGAGCAAGTCTTTTATGAAGAACTATACAGTGAGTGGGTCATTAAAAACTATACAGTGAATTAGTGTTTTATAAAGAACTATGCAGTGTTTTTTTATATTAAACCGTATAGTGAGTGGATGTACTATTATATAAGTTATATAATGAGTGGTTGTATTATTCTGTGACTTGATAAAGCCACTGCTTTCGGGAAACGCCGCCAGTAACGCTTCCATGTAATTGCGGGCCTTCGGGCTGCTAGAACCAACAGCCTGGTTGACCAGGCAGTCCACAGAGAAGCCGTGCTCCGAGAGTAGAAAGATGTCATGGGTATGTAACCTAACTATAACGTTCGGACCCTAATAATACCTCTCAACAAGTTCATTACAAGTGAAGTAAAGGTTCTTTGCGGACCAGCATATAAACAATCTACCGATGGAAAACTATACATTTTATATTAAAAAGAAAATATTGGAAGCCAACATTAACTGTTTAGTGATAGGGTCTAGGCATGGGAAATTTAACTTGGTCGTAGTGCCCACAAGGAAACCAGGTTGGATTCAAACTGTTTGCTGGGTAATACTAAACATTTTCGATATTTTAATTGCAGTGCTGAGAATTATAAATTGGACCTAGTGTTGAGTATTAGAGTGAGATCAGCTCAGCAATATTGTGGTGCTTTCACCCGCGGACCGGGAGTACGAAGGGGTTACTGTAAGATAATCTTACGTGGGTTATAGTATTCAGACTCGAGAGTCTTTGTTTATAAACGTTTGTACGTTTATCTTTGGGTTTAAAATTTACCAGATACCAGTGCACGACAGTGCTGGTCCCTGGAATCAACACGACTGTAGCTTAGTTATGAACCTGATTTACAGTGACGCCAGCGTTATATCATCACATCATTAAAGCTACGCAACGTTATATAGCTACACAGTGAGTTGCGTCTTAGCTCCTTAATGCTCGAAGAGGTTCCGAAGATTACAGAAAAGATGATACAATTTAAAGTAAACGCTGTGACAGATGTATGAATATTATGGAATTGTTATTAATGTTATAATCTCGTGAAACCATGGGGGTTATACAGCGATGGGAATGGGAGATAATCAGGTTTGATCCAAGGAAGGGGAGGTTAACTCTAATTTCTTTGGATTAAGAGCCCTTCACAGGTATAAAGGCATTACCCCTAGGAGGAGTGAGAGATATGGGAGGAAGTGTAAAATAAACCCAGTGAGGAGCAGGGGTGCGGTGGGGACAATACGGGAGCACTGTATCAACATCCGGGGTCCCAGACTATTCAACATCTTACCAGAAGATATCCGAAGCCTTCAAGAGGAAACTGGACAAGTATCTTCACCAGGTGCCAGATCAACCAGGCTGTGATGGATATGTGGGGCAGAGGGCCTCCAGCAGCAACAGCCTGGTTGACCAGGCAAGCACTAGACGAGCCTGGCCCATGGCCGGGCTCAGAGAGTAGATAAACTCTCGAAACTCTTCAACGGTATATCAAAGGAACAATAGTGATTGAACTGGGTACACGTGATTGGCAGAATGCCAGTTCTCGTAGTAAGACAACATTGATAAAAGTTACATCCATTTTGCCACGAATTTATAGCAGCATTTGCGGGCCTTTGAAGGCTGGGGAAATTTGCATTCTCCGGGGCTCTGAACGCACGGCATAACATGTGAATGGGAGAATGTCAAGTTTCCTGTTAATTGAAGAAAGAGAAGCCTAAATTCTCCTACCAACTTTACCTCACGCTTCCCCTTCACAAAAAAATATGTCTGTTCGACGACGTCCGTGTCTGAATTTCTCGTGTCACATCACATAATAACTACGAAGAAATTTAACATTGATTTTTAATATGTGATAAAATTGTAATATTCAAGAATTGAACCATTATTGAGAGGAGATTCGTATACGGACGATGAACAGGAAATGAGTGAAATTTTAAAAGAACAGTACGAGTCAGTGTTCAGCAACCCACTAAATGACAGCAAGGTAGAAAATGCAGAAATATTTTTCACTCCAGCAGAAGGCTGCGCAGACCACCTAACCGACATTAGTACAAATCCCATAGATTTCGAAAAAGAAATGGCCAACATGCCCACTCACTCAGCACCTGGACCAGATTCATGGAATGCTTTATTTATAAAGCAGTGCAAAGTACCATTAGCAAGAGCCCTTAGTATTCTGTGGAGAAAGAGCTTAGATCTAGGTGAAATTCCAGAGGCCTTAAAGAGTGCAGACATAGCTCCTTTGCATAAGGGAGGTAGTAGAGCACTAGCTAAAAATTACAGACCAGTAGCCCTCACTTCTCACATCATAAAAATCTTTGAAAGAGTGATGAGACGGCAGATTACAAAGTTCATGGACCAGCACAACCAACATAACCCGAACCAGCATGGCTTTAGAGCGGGTCGATCATGCCTGTCACAGCTGCTGAACCATTATGACAAAATTACGGAGGCATTGGAGGACGACCAAAACGCAGATGTGATTTACACAGATTTTGCAAAGGCGTTTGACAAATGCGATCATGGAGTGATAGCGCACAAAATGAGGGCCATAGGCATTACGGGAAGGTAGGCAGATGGATTTTGAGTTCCTAACACAAAGAACACAAAAGTAGTAGTGAACAGGGCAAGATCCAGCATCAGCGAGGTCAAAGCTCAGTGCCCCAAGGCACTGTCCTGGCACCTCTGCTGTTTCTCATCCTCATAGCAGACATAGATAAAAACACCCAGCACACTTTTGTATCATCATTTGCAGATGACACTAAAATAAGCATGAAAGTCACTACGGTAGAGGACACTGAAAAATTACAGGAGGACATAAGCAGGGTCTTCCAATGGGCAGTGGAGAACAACATGACGTTCAATGGTGATAAGTTTCAGCTGCTTAGGTATGGAAAAAATGAAGAACTCAAAAGGAACACTATATACAAAACGCAAGATGGTCACCACATAGAACGAAAGGAACACGTAAAGGACTTGGGAATAATTATGTCTGCTGATCTGTCGTTTAAAGACCATAACAAGACAAAGATCACAACAGCCAGGAAGATGACGTGGTGGGTATTGAGAACTTTCAAAACAAGGGAAATAATGCCGATGGTGACACTCTTCAAATCGCTAGTGCTCCCCCACTTAGAATACTGCTCAGTGCTGACGGCCCCGTTCAGGGGAGGAGAAATAGCAGAGCTGGAACAAATCCAGAGATCGTTTACGGCTCACATTGAGCCATTGAAACATCTAAATTATTGGGAACGCCTTCAAGTCTTGAACATGTACTCATTGGAGCGGAGGAGAGAGAGATACATGATAATATATACATGGAAAGTACTTGAGGGCCTGGTCCAAAATCTGCACACTGCCATAACAACATACTGGAGTGAGAGATATGGGAGAAAGTGTAAAATAAACCCAGTGAGGAGCAGGGGTGCGGTGGGGACAATACGGGAGCACTGTATTAACATCCGGGGTCCCAGACTATTCAACATCTTACCAGAAGATATCCGAAACACGGCTGGAACCAGTGTAGAAGCCTTCAAGAGGAAACTGGACAAATATATTCACCAGGTGCCAGATCAACCAGGCTGTGATGGATATGTGGGGCAGCGGGCCTCCAGCAGCAACAACCTGGTTGACCAGGCAAGCACCAGACGAGCCTGGCCCATGGCCGGGCTCAGAGAGTAGATACTCTCGAAACTCTTCAAAGGTATATCAAAGGGGTAGGCGGGAGGAGGGAAATAGGAAAGATAGAATCAAAATAAGCGTCCTATTTGTATTTAGGGTATTTTTTTTAATTAGTGGCCAAAGTGTGCAACTTGAGTTTTCTTTTCCCCTGACAGAAACTTGTGATAAATGCCGAAAGATTGTATCCCTTGATGTTAAAGTTGAAAAAAATAGCTGCTTTCATTAACTATATCCCACTTCCTCATTCTATTCATTATACTTTTCCTACTACCTTGAGACTATAGAAGCACTTACTAACATCCGTATATCTTCAGTTTCCTATTGTCCCTGATCATTGCATTTTCAACATTGTATATACAACTGCCATGTCAATGCCTCTCTAAGTATTTTTACATGTTTCAATAATCTTTCTCTGTTCCAAAGTTGTTCGTTCAACCTCTCATCATAGTTCATTTCTCTCGGCTCTAGGACTGTTTTGTGTATGTTGTGTTCAGGGGGTTGATTCATATTACCTTCTGATCCCACCTCTTAAGTACTATCGACTAGCTTTGCTGAATCCTACCCTCTGAGAGTCAGTTATACTTATTCTTAAAACTGAATGGCATTTGCCTTTAAAATCCTTTATTTCAAACGTAAGGGAAATTATCCAGGGGAAACTTGACCTTTTCGATCCTTTTCATATGCTTTATCAGGTGTGGGTTCCATGCTGGGGCTGCTTACTCGGTGGTTGAGCTAACATGTGCCATATATATGTTCTGAAGGACTCTTTTTAAGTTCCTGAGTGCTTCTCTGAGGTTTTCTAATCTTCCATATGACACTAACGTTATTTGGTTTGTGTGTACGTATTTGTTTTCTTGTTTTAGATGGAGTGACAGAATAAAACCAAAAATTGGAAAGGTAAACAGAGAGGTAATCGATGAAAAATAGCTGGAAGCTACATATTTGAATTAATATAAATCCTATTCTGCAGTATAATGTATTTCGGTTAGAATATATATTGTATAAATCAGAAATCGAGGAACGTAAAATATTTTAGTATTTTTGGTAGTGTCCATATTAGTTATTTACATACCTATTTTTCACTGTTATATACTTTATGTGTACGTAATGAGCGAAGCAGGAGAGTTACATATACACAAAGTTAAATTTAAAGCATGCTAAATATTACAAAATGTAAATCCATTGCTTTTTTATGTGTTTGCATGACTGTGAGCATTTGAGTTTACCCGGCAAATGGTCAGTGTAAATATTAGCTGAAATTGTTATGGCATAATTAATTTTTTATTATTGTTTCATTAGAGTACAGTGCATAAACCAGCAGGCCTTGTTTACAGGTGTGGTGGCGCTCTATGACTCGTACTGGTGCAGGGACATACATGCCTACAATGTGGCTGTTGCCCGTAATTGGTTGTACATAAGTAAAGGTGTACGAATTTTTACAGTTCAGCTATAGGGTATTATCATACTGCAGCTCATTTCATTGTCTAAACCTATTGAAGAGATACTGTCATCCTTCAAGATGCTATCCACAACAGTCAACTAACAGGGATCTTAATGTGTTAAGTGTAAGTGGTCTTAACCATGCGTCCCACTCAGCCCGAGAACCAAACCCAGGTACTCTCCACAATGAGTCGAGCGCTGTACCACTAACCTACAGGCAATTTTTTTTTTTTGCGTATTCAACATGTGTGATTGGGCATGTGCGTGAGTACTCACCTAGCTGAGATTACAAAGGTCGAATCATAGTTTCTCGTCCTGCCTCTTGATATATGATGGCCATTTTTACTAGTTCCTAATCTTAGTTCTTTCCACTTACCACCACGTCCCATGTCTGATCCTCGTGTCTCAAACTACCTATCTGTATGTACTGTAGTATTTGGTTGAAATATGTAAAAATAAAAATACATAACTGTGTATCTTACATTCAAAGTCTCTCATCTCATATATATATATATATATATATATATATATATATATATATATATATATATATATATATATATATATATATATTATATATTATGTATATATGTTGTGCCGAATATGTAAAATTGGTCAATTAGCAAGAACTCGTTTAAAATTAAGTCTTTTCTAAAATTTTCTCTTATAGAACCTTAGAAAACTTACCTAACCTTATAACAAGCGCAATTTAATTTAGCCTAATCCAACTAAATGTATTTTAGATAAGTTTACAATAATTTAATAATAAACAAACACAATGAAATGTATTTTTTTCGTTAGGTTCAGAATGATTTTTGCTAAATTATTGCATACACAAATTTTCCCTTGCCTTATTCGGCAAGAAGAACGTTGCTATTTAAGCCAAAATCGCAAGTTTTACCTATTCGGCACGACATATATATGACACCTCTGTGTCATGGGCTGCCATTGATTCCTGCCTTGCCTCAGAGAATTTTCCCTCCCATCTCTCGCTGTCTTACAACATTGCAAGCTCCTGACGACGCACGAGGGTGCGAAATCTTAGCAATGCAGAACAAACCACATGGGGAGGAAAATCTTTAGCTCTAGATGGACAGTTGTCACAGATGGTGGCCACTGACCCACACATGGCACTGCAGTACTCTTTGTGAAACTTTCTTATTGTAAGCTTCGTAGCCCAACGGCACAGCGTTGTACTTAACTGTCAGAACCACGGTTCAAGTCCCTGTCCATTTTTCTGTGTGTCCCGTGAGATTAAAATGTGAATCGCCCTGACTATGTAGTAAGCACACAATAACATGTTTGTTCTCCCAGGCGCTGGTGCTGCCACCTCTGGCCCGCTGGCCATACGAAGCTGGCTGGACCTTCACCACTTGGTTTCGTCTCGACCCAATCAACTCTGTCAACATCGAGAGGGAGAAGCCCTATCTTTACTGGTGAGTACTCTATCTTTATGCACGACTTATGCCTACATGAAACCTATTAGTGGGTCAGGCCTACTTGAAACCTATGAGTTGGTCAGGCCTACTTGAAACCTATGTGTAGGTCTTGCCTACATGAAACCTATGAGTAGGTCTTGCCTACATGAAACCTGTGAGTGGGTCAGGCCTACATAAAACCTGTGAGTGGGTCAGGCCTACAAGAAACCTGTGAGTGGGTCAGGCCTACATGAAACCTGTGAGTGGGTCAGGCCTACATGAAACCTGTGAGTGGGTCAGGCCTACATGAAACCTGTGAGTGGGTCAGGCCTACATGAAACCTGTGAGTGGGTCAGGCCTACATGAAACCTGTGAGTGGGTCAGGCCTACATGAAACCTGTGAGTGGGTCAGGCCTACATGAAACCTGTGAGTGGGTCAGGCCTACATGTAAGATCGAAACTTTTTTTGTTTAGTTTTACAGAAGTTTTTTTTTTTATCAGATTTCAATGTCGGCTTTAAAATCTACTTATTGCCTTTACATGTAAACTGTGCCTTTCATTTTCTGTGTAAACCTGTTCATCTATATTGTTCTGTTCATATTTGACAACGTGTTAATATGTCAATATTATTGTATCTATACATATATGTGTATAAATGTAAGCATTGTTTAATATTTATGCTTAATTTACAATATCTTAAAAACGTATATACGTTAGTGTCGCATTGTAAATACTATATGTAATGCCACCATGTACTGCTAACATACATAATACATACTTAAAATTGAGAGGAGTGGCAAATCCACAGTGCTGGACTCCAGGATCTTGGACTTGCCAACAACGGTAACCTGATTGGCTAAAATGACTGCAGCAAAGTTTACAAGTTGGTGAAAGTTTGTTGCAGAACAAACTTAATGGGAGTTGACACACACACACACACACACACACACACACACACACACACACACACACACACACACACACACACGCACGCACGCACGCACGCACGCCCCGATGGCATGGTGGCTAGCGCTCTTGCTTCACGCACGGAGGGCCCGGGTTCAATTCCCGGCGGGGCCGAAACATTTCGAAGTGTTTCGTTACACACACACACATAAAACAGGCCTAGTGTCTAATCGACATGTGCCTAGGACAAATTGGTAACTAACACGCACGCACGCACGCACATTGATGGAGTGATCAAAGTTTTTTTTTTTTTCGGGTCACCCTGCCTCGGTGGGAAATAACCTCTGTTAATATATATATCACAGAAAACAAGTGATATGACGTGTGAATGAATGGTTCAGAGAACCGACGAGTTGGTAAATTAGACACATATGCAACACTTGGGTATCTTTATTGAGGAAACGTTTCGCCACACAGTGGCTTCATCAGTCCATACAAAGGAGAATCGTGAAGAACAGGAGGAGTGTGAGGTTGTCAGGCCCTCAACATCGTCTCAAGATTGAGGGCCTGACAACCTCACATGACAACATCGTCTCAAGATTGAGGGCCTGACAACCTCACACTCCTCCTGTTCTTCACGATTCTCCTTTGTATGGACTGATGAAGCCACTGTGTGGCGAAACGTTTCCTCAATAAAGATACCCAAGTGTTGCATATGTGTCTAATTTACCAAGTGATATGACAATATGCAAAACCACTGTGAAAAAATAGTAAACTTCCAAGTGCTTTCGTGATTTCTCACATTATCAAGGACCTGTGATAATGTGAGAAATCACGAAAGCGCTTGAAGTTCACTATTTTTTTTCATATATTTATACAATGTGTTACATTCCTTAGCAAACGACTCTGCTTCGATGGCTTTATTCTTATAAGCCGCTGTTCCTAAGAAGGAAACAGTGAAGGTTTTGTTAGCCTTTCTTCTCCCACTAATTATTGGACTAAGGAGCCACAAAGAGTGCAGGTAATTAGGAGTATTGTGTCGGTTTCACTAGGCTTTTCAAACAGAAGAAACAAAAGATATGCTCATCAAGGATGTTTTTCTCTCGTCTCTTGGCATTCGTCCAAAATCTTCCAGCATATTTAACTGCATCTTTTCGTAATCGATGTTTATTGATTTCCAATTTTGTTAAGAGATATTTAATACGAATTTTTTTTTTCTTAAAGTAAAAAAAAAAAAGGTAAAAATTTTGTTTCGCAGAAATCAGAATGAACTGCGAGGAATTTGTTTTTTTAAATGATTTGCCCACAATTTTCTCTATCCCAACGCATTACTGCAGTTTTAGGCCTTTTTTTTTTTTTTGCATAATATTTTATTCGTGCTTGAGTGAGAGTGTGACTCCGCTGGCCCGCGGAGACCGCGTCACCACCAGCTACTGGGGAGAACAAGCGGAAGCACAGCAGAAACCACAAAAACTCCAGCAGAAACTTGATAGATTTTTCGGATTTGACGTTAAATTCAATTGTTTCTGTTTTTATATTTTTTTAGACCCCGGCGTTCTTTTGTTTTTTCACCTCTTCCTTCCCCTCGAAATTTTTGAACTTTAAATTTTTCAACATTTTTACATTCTCTTTGTCTCTGCTACATTTGATTTATTTCCTTTCTTGTAATTGCCTTCTGTCCAATAATATGTTTTCTTTTTTCTCCTCGCATATTTTCATTACAGTTCTTCTATTTTTTTTCAGTTCTGCTTAAAAATTCTTGTACCTTTTATATTTGTCAGTTATAAGGAGAATACTTGTATTTGACAGGAATTCATATTATATATGACAGATGTTTTACTTGTACTTAACAAGTGTTCTGTTTATTCTTAACAAGTTTCTCCTACTTATTTTTTACAAATTTTCTCCTTTATTAACAAAAAAGGCACAATACCGTGACTGGAACAATACACACACAACCCGCACATATAAAAAAGAGAGGAGCTTACGACGACGTTTCGGTCCAACTTAGACCATTTACAGTCACTTTGTAAATGGTGTATTTCTCCTTTATTCTTGTTAAACGTTTAATTTTTGTACTCTCTAACATTACTTTTATGAACATAAATATATTGCAATCAGGTGTATTCTATCCTACTTATATCTGATATATTTTCATTTCCGTATTAGTTGATTTGGAAAAAAATTGACACATGCAATATAAGGCAATTTAGTTGATTTTCCCAAACGAGTGCAATAACATTCGCGAGAATTTGGACACTTACAATTATGCCGGAGGTAGAGAGTTATTACGGTTTGACAGAACTTTGCTTTGAGCGATACATTAGCCAAATAATGTTTTTTTACTGCATAATTGTCTTAGTCCGTATGCCTGTCGGTGTTACGCCCTCCAGCCAGTCTCGAGATATTTGTGCTTCTCTAACCGCAAATCTGTAAACACACAATAATTCTAATACATAGACAAACTGGGAGTCGAAAGTAAGTCTGGAATATACAATATTTAAATTCTCCAAAGGGGAAAAATTAGGATTGGAATCGGTAGAAAGGCAAATGTGATGATTTTTGCGCGTAGCAACTGTATGTAGCGTAGTAAGAATTGCGATACTGCAGGCAGGAAGCAATCTCATAACATCTTTTTTTCTAACAAGCACGAGTTTGTGAATTTCTGAACAATTTACGCTGCTGTACCTTCCTGACCATTTACCCTGTCTCTGTTACAACCAGATCTTTTACTTCCAGGGGACGTGAAAATGAAGATGGAGAGTTGTATCTAAAAGCAATTTTAGTAAAATATGTGGCATTGCAACCAAGAAACGTTTGTGACTTTTTGGCTTGAGCTTTGAGACAAAATAAAATGAAAATGCGACATCAGTGAGAGAGGAGGCTTCTTTTCTTCCTCAATTATTATTATTATTATTATTATTATTCTTATTCTTATTTAGAGTAAATTCCTGTGAGTAGTCATTTAATGAAGTAAGTAATGAGGTTCGATCCTCTGTCCGCTTATCGCGAGATGAACACACTATCGCAGCCAGGCTCTTTCCAGGGAAGAGGTTGAAAATAGAAGGGGTTGGGGAGGAACTAATGTCGGGCAACGTCAATATTAAAAGATGATATCAAGACATCATTAAGAGAGAGTTAATTATATGAAGACAACGTCTACAAGCCGGTGAGGAAAGGTGGGGTCGCCTTTATCAGACAGAAAGAAAACGTGAATCTTCGTGATGGTTCAGAGTATAGCTAGTTTTTCCTCCAGCTGGTGCAAAAAAAATAGTATTATAGTCTCTTATCAAGCAGCTATTAATATATTTGTGTTTTAAGTTTTAAATATCAATATAAATAATATAGGGATTTAGAGACATGAAATATTGAGAATTACAGAATAAAGTTCTGAGAAAGGAATTGTAAACAAACTGGAAGAGAAATGTGAAGTTGTCAAACATAAATATACGCCAAGAGGTTGGAAGAAGAGAATTTTTTTATTAAAGTATCTGACGAAAAGAAAGTCCTAAAAATATACTGACACTGCGACGGGAAAGAAAAGTATGAAGAACCATAAATTTAGAGCATGGAAAATAAGAAATAAGAAATGAATAAAATGTGGAAGTCTTCGTATGCGTGGATGGCCGCAGCTAAATTCATCCATAGATGTGTGACTCGCAAAATGACCAGTTTTAAGGCAGCGTTGACAGACTTTATATTAACGTTAGTGTTACTTCATGTGGTAAATTAAGCGTTTCTTTTTGTTTTATATTAGTGACCCCTGAACCCCAGTTTTTTATATTCTATTTGATATCTGCTGATATTTATCCGCTTGGCGTTGCAGCTCTGATTATTTTCTTTGTAAGTTAATGTTTTATGTAGTGACTCTTAGGTTGTGTTGTATGCACTGATGTTTCCATAAATAGTAATGTTTAATGCAGTGATAATTTCGAGAACATTTGTACTGTCAGCGATCGCGGGCACAATATTGCTGACAGAAGCAGACAAAACATTTATTTTGACGTGTGAAATATGTTTGTTTATTACGACTGCGAATAGCATTACCATTTGAAGCCATTTTGCCTGAACATTGGCAAACGAGAAAGACTCGGTCATCAGATATTGCGTTTCCTTTTCAGATAGTGTTAAATGATACACAGACACACAGGCACATTTCCATTTAAATTTACAGTATGCAGATTGGCGTTCATGTTATTGTCTTTATTCTCACGGCAAGGGGGAAGGGAAATTCTCTCGGGTGGATGTTTGCGAAGGATAGTGAGCATTTGTAAATAAGAGTTGGCGCATGCAAAGGGTTTTTGCTCTGAGAGTGACAGGTGGGAAAAATAATGGAGGCACCAGGGAATACGTGGAGCAGTAATAGCTATCTGATCAAGCCAGGGTAAAGAGGAAGCTTATTATGCAAGGGAGTACACATGAATGTGTGAGCAGTATCGCGCGCGCGCGCACTCACCTTCATGTGGTTTAAGGGTCGAGTCACAGCTCTTGTGTGTGTGTGTGTGTGATAAACTATTTTTAGCAATATGAACAGTACTGTGCTCTTCTTGTCTGCCTTCAGTGTTCAGAGTCAATGTTTTGAGTTACAAAGGGTGAACTGTAGCTCTTGGTTCCGCCTAATAACGTCAGTAGACGTTATTAGGTGGATCTCGTACACATATTAGGCTGATATGCATGTAATGTCAGCAGTGAGCAGTAAAACTTGTTAATACTACGAATAAAATTCTGAGTTTATACAGCATGAATGGATGGAAAGTTCTTATCTGTTGCATTTAGCGTTGATCATTTAGGCGCTTATCTGCAGGAGATAACGATACACTGGGTGCAGGAGCTGCCTCCACACTCAGGATCATTGAGGGGATAATCATACTCTTGCAGTAGCTCATCCACATGGCACCATATCCCCATGGAAAGGTTTATGCCACTTTTTTCATGTTTAATCTTTCTATGGTCTGTGCTTTAAGGAACATGTAATTCAGTATAGATTTATGCTCCGAAAATACATTGCGTATATGGGCATTCTATGCTAAAATTCCAGTGATATTTTATTTTGAATTTGAAATAAGACATGGTTCCCTAAAAATATTATAATAAAAAGTTTAAAGAGTTGTGGTATTTTTTTTTCTACTTCATTGGTAAGGAGAGGAGTTTGTTATCAGTCCGGCCTAGTCGATGTGTTCAGACTCTTTGGAGATGTACAAGCAAGTGCTTATCTGTTCAGGTGAGATGCAGCAGTAGGAGGCAGGTGGTTATACCCATGACCTGCCTCCTATGCCATCTCACCTGTTACAGCATATGCCATCTCTCTGGTTGACACTTCAACAAGATTATGACTGACATCGACTCCAGGCCGACTACTGTAACTCAACTCCTTCTCAACCTTTCACTTTGTATTGACTGATGAAACCACTTGTGCGAACTTTCACAATGAACCAATGTATGCATATGTTATACAACTTGTCGGTCTCTGAATTTCATGCTAATCCGATCTTGAGAAGTACAACTCATGGCTTATCAGCTTCACATTTGTCCAGCTTTGGACAAACCTTACTCAGCCTAGGGCTGATCCCAGACTCTCTAGGGTATCACTGATTCAGTCATTCAATCTCTACGTGTTCTGCTACTTCAGACATGATTGATATGAACCTGACTGTGAGGTGAAACTCAATAGATATCTAACTTTGCACTCTTATCTGTTGCACATGCTTTCAACTTTGCACATGTCATTATCTACTGTTCAATCTACTATCTAACTGTTGCACATCTCTTATCTAACTGTTGCACATCTCTTATCTAACTGTTGCACATGTATTATCAACTTATCGGTATTGTATATCATCATATTAACTCATCGAGAAACGAAACTTATACGACTTTGGTAGTTTGACCTTAACTACAGAACAGACTCTGACCTTAGGTCAGTTTGCCTTCTACCCCGAAGTCTCTGCTTACCAGCTTGTTTTGATTTCCATGCACTATGGAGAGAAGATACACAAGTATACAATCCTACTCCAGATGTTTGCAATGCTTGCAAGAATTGGCACTATGTATAACTACTGTGATTCCAATCCCTGAAACTTGCATAGTTCAGACCACGGAAACCATACTGGTCAGTGCAACATTTAGGAATATTATGCAAGTGTCTCATTCTTCAACTTGTATTTCTAAACTATTTACGTCACATACTTGTCATTTTGCAGCTTCCCATGAACACATTTGTACTTGGTATGAATAAAGGCGGTGGAGAAAACTCTTAGTTAAGAATTATGCAACTCGCCGAAATGTAAACAGTTTAAACAGTTTTTAAAGGGTGGACTGAGAGACGACCATTTTGTGTCTATCATGCTCTTTCTACAGTGTAGTTTCAGCAGTAATTTCCACGATTGCGTTGTTCAATTTGATTGTTTTTGAACTTCCATTTAGAAGGGTCTTGCTACTGGTATGAATTATGGGTAAAGTGTTGTGTTCTCAGTGTTGTGTATAGTGTTGCAGTGTCAGATGTCCGGTTATTGAAGGGGTAGGTGTGTCGTTTGTATTTGAGTCTACATCCGTTGTCTACTACTTTTTAACGTTCTACCGAAGACATAAGATGTATTGCTTGAACAAATGTACATTTTTTCTCGTCCCACGGCCAGAGCTGTGTTAGCTATGTAGACCTCCAGTTTGCACGTAACAGTAGTTTGGTTGGTAAGGATGTCAGCATCCTGTCCTCAGGTCAAGCTGCGAGAGGATAATTCTCGAAATTGATCACGGAAATAGTTGTAGATGCGTTAAACAAATTCCCAGCTAGCATCATTGAAGCGAGAACTCTGAGTAACTTAAAATATAGATTGAACGGGTATGAGAGTTTGTGAGAGTTGGCCCTGCCTAGCATGGGTCAATAGGCCTACTGTAGTGTTCTTTCGTTTTAGTGTTCTTTTATAGCATATGTTAACATAAGAACATAAAGGAGGAACAGTGCATTAGGCTAATTGGCCCATACTAAGCACGTTCTTACCAAACCCACACCCACTAACAAAAATATTTGTCCATCCCATTTTCAGTGCTACCCAAGGAATGAGCTTTGATAACCCTATTAATTCATGTGCAAGTCCCACTCAAATCCAACCCCTCATACTCATGTATTTATCTAACCTAAATTTGAAGCTGCCCAAGGTTTTAGCTTCAATGACCCTACTAGACATTTTGCAAGGTCTCGTAAGGAGTTATTTCAATCTTCATATTCAGAATCCTCCCAATTTAATATTTGACCTTTAATGTCATTCGATATTACCGCTTTTGGGATATGAAATACACCTGCACAAAAATGTGTAAAATTGGAAGAGGGTTTTGGCGAACGAAGTATTGGGGCGGTGATGAGTGACGGGCAGTGAGTGTCACCTGTCCCAGAGCTCAGCCAAATCCCTGACCCACCTCCCAGAATACTGATTTCCTCGTGTCTGTGAGGATCACAACCCTTCCCATGCAGCAGGGAGAGAGATTTTGCCACGTTTGTTTATGTAATGAGATCTGAAGTGTGCAGGCAGTGTGAGGGACCTGTGTACAAAGTATCTTGTGTACACAGGATGAGCCAGTGTATGACTTGCCTTGTGTACTCAGGATGAAGGGCCAGTATATTTAATAGTGTACATGTGATAACTTGCCTGTGTGTGACGTATTTTGATGACCAGGCAAGCACGAGACGAGCCTGGCCCATGGCCGGGTTCCGGGAGTAGAAAAACTCTCGGAACTCATCCAACGTATAAAGGTACGACATTTCAGATGTTGAAGTTTAGAATTTAAGTATCACGTAATAAAGATATGAATACTGTGTGTTTAAACTTGTTCATTTAGCATAGGCAATAAAACGTAGTAGTTAAAGCTTGATTTATTTTTTCTAAAATATGTTGATACAAAAATATTTATTACTACTATTTTTTCAAGGTACTGTCAGTATTCGTGTTGAGGGGCACCTGATCGCTAAGACCTAGGATATAGCCATGACACCCCAAGGCCAGCTCTCAGGCGTAGCCGAGTACAGCCAGGAATGGGCAGGGATTTTTTTTATTTTAGCAGGGGGAAGGGAGCAGAAGTGGACGGGAATGGCATCGGGGAGGGCAAAAGGGAAGAGAAGGCATTGGAAGGGACAACCAAGTAACGAGTGAACCTGGCTAGTAAATGTGATAGTGAATCTTGCATGTAAAACGTGTGAATAAATCAGCCAGGCGGTCCTTGGAGATGGATGTACCACTGAATCTATCTGCTTCATTAAATCTAGTGCTATGAAATAAGAGGAAATAGAGAAATACTCACAAACCAGGAAAATGTAGCAAATGGCCTGAAAGCGTGCTAATAATAATGCCATCAGCTGGTCTCTGGAGATAGGAACACGTGTAGGAGTTAAAGGATATGAATATATTGGATAGGGAAAAAAATGTAGGATGCGGGTTAGGTATGTCGGTGTTATGTGGGAAGGAGAGGGGTGAGGGAAGGAGGGGAAATTCTAGGAAGAGGGGAGAGAGAGAGCATGAGGGTTGGGGAAAGGATGAACGCAGTAGGAAAAGTTGAAATAAGAGAATGAGGGGGAAGGGGCAGGAGGTAAAGGAGAGAGAGAGAGAGAGAAAAAAAAAATGTTTTAAAATTATGAGAAGATTAAAAAAGATTTGTCAGATTTGTGGAAGACTTAAAAGGGATTCATTTCAATATATAATTAAGTATTAATACCGATTTTTTTTGTTAAATGTGAAATGTTCAGCACCATAATCCTGTGAATATTATACATTCATATTAGATGTTCCAGGTAGAGGCAGTTTGGAAGTCAGTGGTCAGTGAATAATCAGTATAAATTACGCAACTTGATAATCACTTAAAGCTTAATATGTGAAGCACAATTTGGTTTATTTTTTCATGTAAATAACAATTGCTTAACACCGCTAACTATATAAGCTACAAGCCAGAGCTACACCGAGCAGAAGGCCACTTGCTGAGAATGCCGAGGGTTTTAAAAGTTTTAAAAAATAAGAGATTTAAAGGTAGATAGGATACACTGGCGTTGAGTGGTAGGTGGGTATGTAAGGGGCTGATGTGGGATATACAGGTTCGGGCTTGTATACTGTCTTGGGTGGGTTGTAGGGCTTTGGGACAGGTTTGTATACTGGCTGTGGTTGATAGGTAGGCTTGTACTCTGGGTAGATGGGTTCGCCCTCGTAGGTCACCTCAGCCTGGTAGCCGTTGTATTCATCTGCTATATAGTTGACTGTCTGGATGCGGCCGTCGGGAAGAGCCACAGAGTAAGACCCCTTCACCGCCTTCCCGTCAGAGTTCTCACTGTGGCCAAAGTTGGCGCCTGTATAATCGTCTCTAACACCGTAGTCGAAGGCGTATGGCTTGGCCACCTGATCAGACGAAGCAGCCAAAAAATGAAACAATCAAATTATTATTAGCAGTTGTATTTACAAGAAGGACTAAATCCATGTGTTTCGTTCAGCGTAAGAATTGGTGTGACTCCTTCCGCTAATGCTAATCGTACTACAAAAAATAAACAAGCAGCTAGGATTTCCCTAAAATATATTTAGAGAAGAAATTGTGTTTGAAGTAATGTTGCTAGGCGTCAGGTCTCTGGCTGGGTTGCAAGTGTATTGCTACTAAATGTGGGTGAACTTCCTAATAAACGTAGTGATATTAAGGAATGCGTTTTTGACGTGTCAGAAAGAGGCTATTAGGTAATGTATGTGTGTTTGGTTATATTAATAGATGTTGATGTGAGAGATAATACATATTTAATTACAATAATTTACTTGAACATTAGTTTTTAATCAAATTTTGATACTTGCCTCTTTGTAGACAGGTGCTGGCTTGTAGACGGGTTCAGGGTTGTAGACACGAGGTGGGTGGTAGGGTGCAGGCGTGAGTGCAGGCAATGTGTGGTAGGGTGGTGAGGAGTAGATTGGACGGAAGAGGTCAGTTGGGGTCTCGGCCGTCGTGAAGGCAGCCACGACTAAGAGTATAGCGATAACCTGTGTGGGAACAAACACCTGGCATGAGGGGGAGACAGGCTTGGATTTGAGGAAGACTTGTCTGGATATTTTGTAGTGGGAATGGTCAAGATATACATGTATACTTTCCTATTTGTGTTTGGGGATATTAACCTCCAGCTCTTGTGTACCTAAAAGTTTAATGGAGTTATTGCCCCCATGTCATGGTCCCAGACCAGATCTGGCTGATGGCCTAATCATCTAGTCTGTTGGTGCTAGAGGCATGCTAGGAATCAGTCATACTGATCAGGAATTAATTTGAAAAACTTATCCAGTTTCCCCTTAAAGATAGCTGGGGGTCTGAATATCTCTTGTTTTGAAGGTTCTAGTTATCCGGCTTATCAGTTTTCTTTGCTAAGTGCCAGATCTGTCAGGCTGCGATGGGTATGTTGGCCAGGGGGCCGCCAACAACAACAGTGTGGTTGACCAGGCAGGCACCAAAAAAGCCTGGCCCCAGGCCGGGCAGTGGGAGGAAGACTCACAGGTCACAGTTATATCACAGAATGATAGCAACCCTGCTATGATCCTTAAACGTAAGATCTGACATTATTACTCTAGTTCCTGACGTTCCTTTTCAGCTCTGTTTAATGGTTTAAATACATTTTATACTCCGTAACAGCATAATGGATGGTTCCACGCTGTGTGGGCGAAGACCTACTTATTTATAATTACTTAAGTGTGCTGTGAAATAGTGGAATCAAACTCCAAACACAGTTTTGAGAGTAGGTATTATAACAGTTAAGAGGTCAGAAAACATGACTCTGTAGGTTCGAATATATGAACTACAACAAGGGAGATGTGAGTGTATAGACCCGGCTGTATATGTGGATATGTGGGGCAGCGGGCCTCCAGCAGCAACAGCCTGGTTGACCAGGCAAGCACCAGACGAGCCTGGCCCATGGCCGGGCTCAGAGAGTAGATACTCTCGAAACTCTTCAAAGGTATATCAAAGGTATATCAAAGAGCCCTTTAAAGAGGCCAGAAACCAGCAGTGCCACTCGACGAAGATTAAGAGGGGCCGAAAAGTCAAGCTCGACCCCTGCAAACACGAATCGGCGAGTGCATGCATGCACTCTTACATACGCAACGCAAGAAGTGTTCACACTAACACTAGATTCAAAAATCCCAAAAAGAACAGTGAAACGTAAAGAAGGCAGCGCCAGAACACACAAACTTGTGAGCTCCTTCTGCTGCATTTGTCATAAATCATGCAAGTAAACACAGCAGCATCACCTCCACACTCAGACTTCCTCCTTCAGTACAGCCTACCACTTGCATTGTGGCCCTAGAACTAAAACATGTCAAGGTGCTCTCAGTGTGAACCAGAAAATCGAGTTTGCTCTTCCTGTTAAATTCTATTTTCGTAGGGTATTGGAAAACAGAACCCCTGGGAGACTCGGTGGCAGACACGTAATAGATTCTTTTTACTTTATAATGAAGAACCGATCAGCTGAAGCCCCAGGGTCCCAGCCTACCCTAATCCCTCTCCCTATTCCATGCGAGCCACAATAAAAGGTTGAGAAATGGACTCCGTGGTAGCGGTAAGTTGAGGGACGTTAGGTACAAGAGTCTCGTAGGCGGCAGTGTGTTAGGATGGTTAGAGAACTTCAAAAGAATAGTAAATTAACAAATTTTGTTGCCAAAACTTGATAGTGTGAAGCTGGCTTTTGAATGTTTCAGCGAGGACGAGGATGGAAGAAGTGGAAATGTCGTGTCTGACATCAGCGAAAGTGGTGTGAATATTACAAAGAAAATGAGTGGAGAAATTAAAAAGCAAGTGTGATAATACGAAATGTATAATTCAAAGTGCGTAAAAAGAGATGAGGTAGTATGGTTATTTAGAAAAGAAAAAGAAACCACTATGTTGATCATTTGAAGGTGTAGACATCTTGAGCGGATGGAAGTTGGTGTAAAGGAACGTTCCTGGATGTTTTGGAAGGGGAGAATGAAAGTTGTTTTGAGAAGTAGTGGGTTACAGTATCCAACAGGTATGTGTGAAATTGGATTTGGTGTGTGTTATGAGTATGGGAAAAAATATCTACGAAAGAGTTTAAAAAAAACTGACTAGCCGAATTTGGGTTCTGGACGTGGGAAGGGACAGTGCCTGCACCTAGAAAGACAAGATGATGCAGTTCGGTTGGTAAGTATATCAAGGGAGTGAGTGGCGAATATAGTCTCTATAGTTCAGGTTGCATTGTTAGGAAGTGGCTGTAGTGATAATTTTTTTTCTACATATACCATTATTAAAAATTAAGTTTTTCAGTAAGGCGGAAGAGAAAGTGACCATTGCAAGGACGGTTTAGAGCACAGATGGCGAGGAACTTGCTGGTGGATCAGTGTCAGCCGGGGAGAGAGCAGTGATCTGGCGTGTGGGGCTGTTAAAGGTGTTTGGCCGATATGCTAGAGAGGAAGACGAGATCTGCTAGTGAGGGAGACGAGGTCTGCTAGTGAGGGAGACGAGATCTGCTAGTGAGGTAGACGAGATCTACTAATGAGGGAGACAAGATCTACTGGTGAAGGAGAGAACGTCTGCTATTGTAAGAGAGAGAGGAGGTCTGCTATTGTAAGAGAGAGAGAGGTCTGCTATTGTAAGAGAGAGAGAGGTCTGCTATTGTAAGAGAGAGAAGGTTGCTGTTGTAAGAGAGAAGGTCTGCTATTGTAAGCGAGAGAAGGTCTGCTATTGTAAGAGAGAGAAGGTCTGCTAGCTATTGTAAGAGAGAAGGTCTGCTATTGTAAGAGAGAGGAGGTCTGCTATTGTAAGAGAGAAGGTCTGCTATTGTGAGAGAGAGGAGAGGTCTGCTATTGTGAGAGAGAGGAGAGGTCTGCTATTGTAAGAGAGGAGAGGTCTGCTATTGTAAGAGAGGAGAGGTCTGCTATTGTAAGAGAGGAGAGGTCTGCTATTGTAAGAGAGGAGAGGTCTGCTATTGTAAGAGAGGAGAGGTCTGCTATTGTAAGAGAGGAGAGGTCTGCTATTGTAAGAGAGGAGAGGTCTGCTATTGTAAGAGAGGAGAGGTCTGCTATTGTAAGAGAGATGAGGTCTGCTATTGTAAGAGAGATGAGGTCTGCTATTGTAAGAGAGAGGAGGTCTGCTATTGTAAGAGAGAGGAGGTCTGCTATTGTAAGAGAGAGGAGGTCTGCTATTGTAAGAGAGGAGGTCTGCTATTGTAAGAGAGGAGGTCTGCTATTGTAAGAGAGAGGAGGTCTGCTGGTGAGGAAGACAATCTGCTTGAGGGGATGACAGATTCTTCAAACCACACGATCTTTGAGTAAAATTATTTATAATAATTCTGAAGTCAAAATTATCTACAATTTACATAAATGTGTGTAAATATTTAACAGTTTCATGTCATAAGGCCGAAAAGTAATTTTTTTCACGTATAAAATGACCCTAAGATAATTGCTTCACATACAAATTCACTTTTAAAATTAAGAAGATGGAGCTATCGATATTGGTGGGGAAGTAAAAAGAGAAACCTTCCTATTAAAATCTGCCGAGGTGTAATATGTTTCCTCTCTGCTCAAAGTTACCGCATTAACTCGAGGCAAAGAACTGGATCTAAAATGTCGCTCTAATTGGACTTTAGGGCGTATTAAAAGTTTTATCGAGACATTTAGGGTAAAAGTTATACGTGAGTGTATATGACAGTCGCTCTATCGCAGCTCGGAGTTGCACTTGAATTAATAGGGTGGGACCTCCACTTGAATTAATAGGGTTATCGAAGTTTATTCCTTGGGTAACATTGATAATGGGTTGGACGAATATTTTTTAGTGGGTTTGGATTTGATAAGGACCTGCTAAGTATGGGCCAGTAGGCCTGCTGCAGTGTTCCTCACGTCTTATGTAAGTCCTATTGCCGGCAACATGGATCTCCAGAAATACTTTATTTTCAAACATCGAGCAGATAATATTGCAAGAACTTCTCTTTAGACTTTATGGTTGCACTCTTGGTTACTAATTTATTTTAGATTTTGAGAATACATGTATAGCTGGAACCAAGTTGGAATAACCTGGTGTGAGGTACACGTTGATAATGACCTAGTTGTGCTTGTGGGGCTGATGGTGTTGAACTCTAGCTCTAGGATTGTGTGTGTGTCTGTGCTTTGTGTTTATACTTTCAGTGGTGCAGTGGCTTGTCTGTCTGTCTCTCTCTCTCTCTCTCTCTCTCTCTCTCTCTCTCTCTCTCTCTCTCTCTCTCTCTCTCTCTATCTCTCTATCTCTCTATCTATCTATCTCTCAAGTACATAGGTTTGAATGTTTAATGTAGTAAAGGCTTGAATGTTTAATGTAATATACTGGAGTAAAATGGAGAGGTAAATGTTTGCTGGTAATACTGGAGTAAGGGCTAAGTTGAACATTTATATGAATGTATTGAATTAAGGGCAGTTTAAGTTTTTTATGAACGTGTAAACGATACAAACCATTAAACAATTGCTTACATATATTTAAATTAAGTCATATTACAAATAGAGATATTATTGTATATTGTGGTGCAAATCAGAATATTCTTATTATGTGTATGTTATAAATACATGTGAGTGAGCGAGCGCTACCCTCCAGTCCTGTGGGAGTATGTGGGCGACTGTTATCCTCCATTGCTGTGGGAGTGTTTGGGGTGTCAAGAGTCACTTGGCTCACCAGCAGAGTGTTGACGAATTAATATAACTTTCACCGTGTAGAACCTCAGGGTAAATATTACATTGTGCCACTGATGACTTTCTAGTTACACATTCACTTAGCACAAACACAAATATCCAATTATCTGTATGTTTGTGTGTAAAGTGTTGAATGATGATGAAAGTATTTTCTTTTTGGGGATTTTTTCTTTCTTTTTGGGTCACCCTGCCTCGGTGGGAGACGGCCGACTTGTTGAAAAAAAAAAAAAAAATATATATATATATATAATCGATAAGCCGAAACACTGAGGGAAGTAAGTACCTTGAGGGGAGCCATGGTAGTGGTGGTTCGTGAGGAAGGGCCGGGTGGAAGGCACTGATGCCGGAGTCTCTAACGCTCTCCCTTTTATACTCAGATGCTCTCTCCTCTTCAGACCTTGGTTACCACCACCTCTCATCCACGAATCCCTTCCCTCAACCCCATCCCCCTTCTGCCCCGCCACCTCTCTCATGCTGCCGTTTCTTTGGGCGGGGCTCTGTAGGGAAGCTTCAAATTCATTGGGGATGGAACACTCCAAGCCGTCTGGGTAACGAGGGTTACCTCATTGGGGATGAAACACTCCAAGCCATCTGGGTAACGAGGGTTACCTCATTGGGGATGGAACACTCCAAGCCGTCTGGGTAACGAGGGTTACCTCATTGGGGATGAAACACTCCAAGCCATCTGGGTAACGAGGGTTACCTCATTGGGGATGAAACACTCCAAGCTATCTGGGTAACGGGGGTAACCTCATTGGGGATGGAACACTCCAAGCCATCTGGGTAACGAGGGTTACCTCATTGGGGATGGAACCTCACTCTGAAGGTCTATCTCGGGTAATGAGGGTTACCTCATTGGGGATGGAACACTCCAAGTATCTGGGTAACGAGGGTTACCTCATTGGGGATGGAACACTCCAAGCCATCTGGGTAACGAGGGTTACCTCATTGGGGATGGAACACTCCAAGCTATCTGGGTAATGAGGGTTACCTCATTGGGGATGGAACACTCCAAGTCATCTGGGTAACGAGGGTTACCTCATTGGGGATGGAACACTCCAAGCCATCTGGGTAAGAATCAAACACTGATGTTTGATTTTTTTTCAGTTTACCGGAAATGTTCGTTTATGTTGCGCCTGATCCGTTACAGGATACAGGAGTCCTTAGTTTACTGTAAAGCCGTCGAAACCACACGTCCGTTGTATCAGTGACCAGACTTTGCCCGAGCCTCTGTCCACTTTCCAGTATTTCTTGTTTCATTGGATTATGTTAATTTAATGAAAAATACCCGTTCATTCGCTACCTTTCTAGGTTGCTGGACATTAATACATATCTTTAAATATTTACACATGCAAATCCATCCCAATACGGCGTCAATTATTCAATCAGTGTAATGTTAATGTAATCAATAAGGCATAAGTTCTTAATATATAAAGTGCGCTAGTAGCTTTTAATATCCGTAAATAGCAAATAATAAAAATATTATTATTATTTATTCAAGGAAGAGGGCTGCGCATAGTGGTTAACTGTTTTTCTGTATATTTTTGTTACTAAATAATAATAATTGAAAATGAATTTTCGGCTCTCGCACAAATTTTGCTAACATTTTCAACGATTGAATGTCTTGGTAAACTGCTATTGAAAAATGTAGCTCTTTTGCCAATTCTATGAAGGATTTTCGGGCCTTCATACTTCGCCGTTTAGAGCAGTTAGTGGGGGCCAGGGCCACCTCTCGTTCCAGCCCTGGCTGAAACTCATCAAAATATGATTGCAATAAAGGCATAACCAAGAACAAGGCTTTAATGGAGATTCATAACCATGCATGGTATAGATAATGCCTGTTTTACTCATGTTGGAAATTGTGTATCTTACGCTAAGGTCATTATCAACCCCACCGATGCTCTCAGGGCAAAAACCTCTACATTTGTGGATGTTTGCAAAAATAACAATGCTTCATTACGTACTTAAAGGTCTCTAATTCCTGCTTATATTAATTGTTTGTGTCTCGACTTACATCATTATCTTAGACGGGTGACGTCAAATGACGGATTATTGTTTAGGGAAGCACTTGTGTCCAAGGCCACTGTACGGTGACGGGACCACAGTGTATGTGACTACACGGAAATGTTATATTTTCTGCCAGTCGTCATCTTTGTCTATATTACACAGTTTGTGTTTAATATACCATTTTATTAACAGGTATGTGGCCATTGCATATAGTTTTCAAAATTCAGTATTTAAGTAATACCGTGATCATTGTTTAGTATTCTGGAAGACTTCAAGGCTCATTAGCTATTAAAATGTCTCGTTGGCGGCACATGAGAGTTGTTACACTGTGTCATTTGTATAACATACAACGGTAGGCATTTTATATATATCCCAGATAGTGTTCCAAATCAAGAATTTTATAGTTTGTGCATGTATTATGTAGATATGGCGTGAATTTTATGCACAGCCTTTCAGTGGACTGACCTATTGTTTTAAGGCCCGGCCAGAGAGTAGGCCGTGGGGGACGATGATCTCTGCAACCATCACACTGGTAGGTAAATGCTTAGTAAAGATACCGGCGGATTCCATTATACCTAAACATCTCATTGTATTTTATTGGCATACCTATATCTTTATACATTGGCACCATCTTTCTAGCAGATGGATAGTTTCAGTAGTTCACCAATAATGCCGGTTTTTGCAATGTTTACATGTCGCCTACCTCGCCTCTCCGCTACACAAGAACTGATGAGAAAAAAGTTTGTTTCGCTGTTTTCTTAAGTCATGTCATGTGCAGTTTAGTCTTGATGTTGTAGACTACAACTTAGAGGCAGAAAACATGAGTAATAAGATATGACCAGTTCATTAAGTCAGGCTACAAATGTGGCTAGATTCTGTCTCAGGTCATCCAAAAAAATGGAGAACATTTTCTAGCATAAGCCTAAGGACATCGTACTCATGCAGAGTAATTTCGGAATCTACAGGAGTTTAGTAATGCGGTAGAAGGCATCGTGGCCAATCTTAAGGTCGGCGATTTTTTCATAGAATCTCGTCTGTTGCCTTGGGAATCAAGAGAAAAACGTATGAGAGTACTGTCGATGGGATCCATGTAATACACTGGTGTCAAGATGACTATTTCTTGATCACTGATGTGTTTGTTGTAAATTACTAGGTCAAACTCGGAGGGGTTTAGGAAGAAGCCTCGACTCAAACATTCTTCGGTTTTCCTGATTTTCCTTTAGCAAAAATTATGTGACACCTGTTACTGATCTTCCAAGAACCAGATTTTGTGCTCACTGGACGTCCTCTTAGTTTATTGACCTGGTTGAACAAGGGGGGGGGGGCGAGGACATGATCCTGCTAGACATTAATGGGTTCCATGTTCGCCGAAGAGAAGCTTAGAGTCGCCTTTGTAACATGAGTGGACGGGTAAAGGATAGATAAAGGTTAGTGATACAAGGCTTGGGATACAGCATCTGTTATTTCAAGATATAGAAAATTCAGTTTATTTATAATTATTGGCTTTGAGGATAGTTATGTATGCATATGCGGCTTCTTCGCAACACATTCGAAGCGGAAGCTGAAATTCTTTCCGAAGCTGAATACATTGCCGCTGTCTCTTCTTAGAGATGCCCTTACAAGAATACTGGGGAGGGAAGTTCAATCATCGATGGACTTTTATGGCTTCGGGAATATTAACAAACAGGGTATGCAGGCATGCTGGCTGCTGACAGAAACAGATTGATTGACCAGGCAGTTAACAATGAGGTCAGGTCCCAAGGCAGTATTTGAGAATATTAAACACTGGGAATCGATTACAGGCATGTTCCTCCTTACCTCATTCATTGTCCTCCCTTCGTCTGATTCCTTTTCAGGCCTACCTTCCCCTTCTCATTTCCCTCCTCCCCCTTCTCCTTTCCATTCTTACCCTTCAATAGTTCTCTTTCCCCCCCTCCTGCCCTCACCTTCCCTTTCCCCTTTCCTCTCTCGTTCCCTTTCATTCTCTCCCCTTCCGTCCATCTCCCTTCCCTCACCCTCCTGCCTTTTTCCACATCTCTATCCCTCCCTCATCCCCCGCCCCCCATCCCGTCATCGGGTAAGTATAATTCTCATATAGAGTGAGCACAAGGTAATTGCTGGCTCAGCGTTTCATTTTGATGAACAGATTGTAAATTGCCCAAATTATTTATCTATTTCATGTTGCCAAAGAGCAGTTTTTATAATGTTTGATGATGTAAGAGGCAGAGAGTTCGTGATCCAGGTGAGTGGTGCAGGTAAGTGTAAGGTAATGAAAGTGGTAAGGGAGGAGAGACGCTGCCTGGTCTGCAGGTCAACTTTACACCAAGCATATTTACACAAATATGTATAAAAATTTTACTTCGGCTGATTGTACAAATCAAGGATGTTATAATACAACGAACGTTCGGCCCATCTTAGAATATGCGGTGCGAGCGTGGAGCCCCAACCTGGTCAAGCCCCCACCTGGTCAAGCTCCCACCTGGTCAAGCCCCCACCTGGTCAAGCATTTACAGTAGAAAAGATCCAAATGTTCATCAAGATTAGTTTTGACACTGAGGGTGATGGATTACAAAGTGACGATTTTCTAACTACCTAGCAACACAAGAAGAAAAAAAAGGTGAAAAATGATCAAGACCCAAAATAAACAAAGGATTAAGTAGTGTCTAGGGATAGTATGAGATGAGAGAAGGAACCAGGTGAAATGGAGGCTTGAAACCCAAAGAAACTTTAATATTTTTTTTAGTCTGAGAGTGGTAAGTGGGACCGAATGGATAAAGAAGTGAAGGATACAATAGTAGTAGGTACGGCCGAGCCCTGGGACAGTGAGAGAAAACAGGAGATAAAAGTTAAGCAGACGAGTCAGGATCTATGAATCGACTACAGGCAGCACAGTTAGGAGAGTTCACAATTTTTAAGACAGGTACTTACGTCTTAGTCCATACTCAAAGAGAAGTAGTGAGTTCGATTTTCATTTTTTTTTATAAGAGAATGTGCTCCTTTCTATCCTTCATTTGCAGAGAAAGCTATTTTGAAGTCACTATTTGGAGTTCTCGTCTTTGATTTTTTTTCTTCGAGAAGACAGATCAAATCTTTTGGGAATTCTTCAAATGAGTTTTCGCTCTCGACAATCCTTTTAATAATCATCGTATTCTTTGTCTGCATATTTTTTTTTGTGTTAGTCTCGTGCTCTTAATGATGACTCGTAATGAGGAAAATTTTCACATCTCATACCTCGCATTTTCTGATTGTTAGGGGGTGTGTGTGTGTGTGTGTTTGTATGTGTGTGTGTTTGTGTGTATATACACACATGTAATTTAATAATCAAATTAAAAGTAATATTTCGTTTACCAAACAACATTTTGGTCATTCGTTTGCAGTGATTTAAATTTTAAATACTGGAATTACACAGTCCTGTTCATTTTATATTGTTCCATTTCGATTGCTCTTAGTTTTCTTACCTGGAGAGAGTTCCAGGGGTCAACGCCCCTACGGCCCGGTCTTGTTTCTGATTATTTTCTTCTGTGTAAGTAGGAGCAACATGATGCTAAAGAACTTTTACATAGCTTAAACCAGGTATTCAGTAATGAATTTAGATTTTGCCACCGAAGTGGCTAGTTTATTGTGCACCTCATATCCTTCCTGTGGACGGTAGAGCAAGAGCACATGGATACACAAAAGGCTTAGGAACTAGGCCCCAAAAGGGTTAACAGGAGTACATCTGGATTTATATCTACAGTTCACTTACAGGTTACAAGCAAATTTAGGAAATTTGCTTAATATATCTGGTATCTTATTTTCATTAATGTCACATCTCCAGAATTAATAACTTAAGGCTTTTTTTCTTTTCTGGGATTAAGATCTTTTTTTCTTTTCTGGGATTAAGATCTTTTTTTCTTTTCTGGGATTAAGATCTTTTTTCTTTTCTGGGATTAAGATCTTTTTTTTCTTTTCTAGGATTAAGATCTTTTTTTCTTTTCTGGGATTAAGATCTTTTTTTCTTTTCTGGGATTAAGATCTTTTTTTTCTTTTCTGGGATTAAGATCTTTTTTTAAATATTGGTCATTCAAGTGAGGTTGTGATGAAGAGCCTTGTGGCGTTGGCTGAGATTAAATTGACTGTTCATTTGTACTGGGGATAAATTTGAAATTATGTGGCTTCTCAGAGTCTTGCAAGTGTCTTGATTATCACCAGTTTTGATGCACTGTGAAATAATGAAATCCACCGCAATAGTGTCATGTGTTGGGAAATACCCTTGCTAATCAACTTTTTACCATTAGCACTTTTCATTTTTCTTTTCACTTTCATTTGTGAAGGTTAGGGTGTCCAGGTGTGACTAGTCTGTAATTATTTGCCCTGAGGATATTCAGTTCTCTGAAGATGGACAAATTTTTAAGACAGTAATTTTTTTTTTTAATTTTATGCGCAAGATTGTAAGATATAAAAACAACAGAAGGCAGTAACGGGATTTAAGTAAAGGGCAGATACTTTAATTCTAAAATTGAACAAGAATATGTTTAGGGTTTAATTACAAGTTCAGAAAATTTGTCCTTGTTCACTTGTTAATTGTATGCTTGTGGTCGTTAACTCGTCGGTATTGGTATTACTAACACTCGTATCTTAAATGTGTTTTAAGGTTTTGCCATTCAAAAGTTCCGTTCACACTAAGTTGGTTTAATAGGGTTAAAATCTATCGACTACACGATGGGCATTAAGGCTGCATGACACTTGTACACCAACAGTCAACGATATTTTGTTACCCAATATAGAAATTACAGTAAACTCTATGTGTGTGTGTGTGTGTGTGTGTGTGTGTGTGTGTGTGTGTGTGTGTGTGTGTGAATTAAAGGATACATAATTGCGCTCGTATTTCAATTCCTGTCTAGAGGCCCACACCCAGATATTAATTCCCATATGATGGAGTTTCATGGTAAGTGCTACATCATGTTCTGAACGTCCTATTTAATATTTTTTTTTTTTTCAATATCTTTACCTTTGATGAGTTCTGAGAGTTTTTCTGCCTCCAGAGCCCGGCCATGGGCCAGGCTCATTCTGGTGCAAATTATCTCTGCTGTGTGATTGTTTTGTAAGTGCTTCATTTGTCTTGCATCGTCTGAATTGATTACGTTTATCCAGTTCGGTAGAATTGCCAACAAAATGTTAGATAAAAGGACACGGATGCAACTAATGTGACATTTTATTGTGGCAACGTTTCTCCCTCCAGGAGCCTATACCAAACCGATTGATAAAGTTCCTGGAGAGCGAAATGTTGTCTCAGTAAAATGTTACATTAGTTGCATCCGTGTCCTTCAACCTAACAAGTTGATCCAGTAGGGCAGAATGTAGGAAGACAGACATGGACGGATATAGGATAATAGAGATGGAAGGGATGATAGAGATAAAGGGCAGATGAACGGAGGGGTGAGATGATATATGAAGGAAGGTAACTAGTGGATGAAGAAAGCTTAGTATGTAGAGAGTCATTGCTGCAAGGATGGACGACAGGAGGAAGGGAGTGTTTTGAGGGAGGTGGGTGTACAAGGTTACTCATGGCCATCCCTCACGATCTTCGGGACTGCTGCCGGAAGAGGGTGACTTAGCGCCTCCGATGATAATTGTGATGGAGTGCGTTGCGTGGAGTGGGTGTGGCCCGCCCACCTCCAGTTCTCCACGTCAACTGTATCCTCCACACCCTCCTTCGTTATCTCCACACCCTTCTACATTCTCTCTACACCCTTCTACATTCTCTCTACACCCTTCTACGTTCTCTCTACACCCTTCTACGTTCTCTCTACACCCTTCTACGTTCTCTCTACACCCTTCTACGTTCTCTCTACACCCTTCTACGTTCTCTCTACACCCTTCTACATTCTCTCCACACCCACATTCTCTCCGCACCCTCCCACATTCCCTCCACCTTCACACCTTCCCCATCCCAGTTATTCCTTAAATCACACATTTTTTTCATGTATTCATGATTTTTTCTCTAATTTATATATTTATTACCTTTGATATATTCTCTCTGATATTTTCCTCTCTGTCTCCCCGATGTTTTCTTCTCTCAAATATTTCTTCATCGCATAATACTCTCCTCCACTCCATGAATTTTGCTCTGAATGCCACTTTTCATTTACCTTTTCAGATATTCAGTGCTTTCAGAATTCAGCATTCAAGATGCATGAGTTCCTGACGCCGTCTTTGTCTCTCTGGGTCTTATTGTTACCCATCCTCTTCTTGAGTCTAACTTCTTTGTCCTTATCTTTGTTTCATCTGCCTCCTTCGTAGTCTACTACTGCTATTACTACTACTACAACCACTACTACAACCACCACTACTACTACAACCACCACTACTACTACAACCAATACTACTACTACAACCAGTACTACTACTACAACAACTACTAACAACCACCACCACCACTACTATTACCATCACCACCACTACTACTACAACCACCACTACTACTACCATCACCACCACCACTACTATTACCATCACCACCACTACTACCACCACTGCTGCTACTACTACCAGCACCACTACTACTACTGCTTTTACACAGTTTCTTCAGCTGCGTCCTCCCCATTCCTCGTTCGTTCCACCTAATGCTGACCTAGCGACCATTGTAGTGAAAGATGATAGTGAGCCAACAACCAGTGGTGGAAAATGATAGTGAGCCAACAACCAGTGGTGGAAGATGATAGTGAGCCAACAACCAGTGGTGGAAGATGATAGTGAGCCAACAACCAGTGGTGGAAAATGATAGTGACCCAACAACCAGTGGTGGAAGATGATAGTGACATAGGAACCCTATTGATGAATATTTTAGCATTAGCTTCACAGTTTATGCTGCTGGATCGTTTAAGATATCTCTGACACACCCGGCCATCGTCTTTTGTTTTAAATAAAAGCTGTACGAAGAAAAGTATGTTTTTGTGCGTGTGTTTGAAGAATGGGGATCCAGGGGAGAGAGAGAGAGAGATGCCTGAGGAGATGGAGGGGAGACAGATGCATGAGGAGATGGAGGAGAGAGAGAGAGAGATGCATGAGATGGAGGAGACAGACAAACAGACGGGGGTGAAGAGAAAAAAATGGAAAGAGTGAACAGAAAGACGCACAGAAAACATCAAAGAAAAATGGATATAGAGTGCGATATGAAAATAAAAACATTAACGACCATTGGATCGAGTATATGAGGATAACTTGGGTAGGAATAGAAGAGAGAGTAGTTTGTTGGTTGGGCAGGAGAGTTTGTTAAGGCAGTGATGGGAGGTGGTTGGCGGGGATAGTTGAGGCGGGCCTCAGATCAAAGGCAGTTTTATTGGAGTCTTGTGTACTGATCCAAATTCAACCCGAAGTTTGGGTCAAAAAGACCCTGGTTGGTAGCAGCACTGTGTGTGCGCGCGCGCGCGCTCACCTACTTGTGGTTATAGGGGTCGAGTTGCAGCTCCTTGTGGTGAAAGCATTTTACAGTAGAATGTGCTTGCTTGTGTTTATACGCACGTACTTACCGATTTGAACTCGCCTAACGAAATATTTCCATACATCCCTATGACTCATCTATGTTTTCACTTAAGACATATGTCCCGTTGATTTTGGTCCTCTTGATTTAAAACAGTCTATCGCTGTCTGGATTTTTTATGCAGTAATCGTGTCCAGCCGTGTCCTGACTCTCTCCCTCTCCCTCCCTCTCCCCCTCTCTCTCCCCCTCTCTCACCCCCTCTCTCTCCCTCTCTCTCCCTCTCTCTCCCTCTCCCTCTACCTACTACCCAAATGCCCTCCCTGCCCTTTCAGCCCCACACAGGATGATTTAGCGCAGGTAAGTGTCATGTAAAGGAAGTGGGAGAAAGTGATAACAGGCCACATAAAGAATGTAGATTGTGTAATGGAATATATAAAGCGTCGAGCAGAATGGGAAATCCTCTAAGTAATTATAGACAGAAAAGCTGTCACCCGATGATCACATGAATGTAATACAGAGAAACTGTTACACTGGCCAACGTTATAATAGCCTTCACATATATGCACACGGCATATAAAACACTGTACGTTGTATCAGAATTATAATATGCAGCCTTATTGATGAAAAAAAATAGTGTAACTCCTGGGTATGTGGGCCAGGCCAGCGGGCCGCTAGCAGCAACTGCCTGGTTGATCAGGCGAACATCAGACAAGCTTGGCTCAGGGTTGGGCTCCAGGAGTAGAGAAATAGCGAAACTCATCAAAGGCAAGCATCTTATTATATTTGAGAGGCGCTAAACCCATAGGGGTCATTCAGTGCCTGGAGGATGAGAGGTAGTCGGGTTCGATCCAAGGAAGGGAAGAGGTCCAATTCCTTGGCGCGGTTGCTCCTCAACAGCATCAAAAGTCTCCTAGATTTTAATAAGAAAATTGGAGAGGTGATTACCACATAAAAGATTACAATGAAAATGATAAAGCTGTTTTCTTAGCACCATCAGAAGAGAGAATGAAAGGCCATAAATGTAAATTGGGTGGGAAAAAAACTGTGGTGAAAGCATTCTACAGTAGAATAGGATTTAATAGTAAATTTTATGTTGTAGTCACTGGAAAATTTCTGTCATTAAACAGTAAAGACGTCACTCAGGAGCCCAGCTCTGCTCCTGCAACTACAAGTTGGTGGTTACAAATAATAGCACAGAATAGAGGAATTAATAGTTGAGGGTAGTCTCAAGGTAGTTGAAAAGTAGAGTAACTTGGATGAGGCAGTGGTGGACGCATGAGGACAGACGTCAGTAATACTGGTTAAAATAGTCTAGGAGGAGGAGCCAGGAGCTGAGTCTCGACTCCCGCACAGTTTATTGGTTATTTGTGCAAGAAACTCTTTACAAACCAAGGAAGATAAGTGCATGGAAGCATTTATCGCGCGCGTGCGTGTTGGTTCGTACACGAGAGTCATAGTATCCAGCCTTCTAGCTCTTTTATGGGAGACGTTCGGAGTCTTGGGAGTTGGCTTGAGACCTTCAAGTTACGTTCAACGAGATTCACGTATTGAAAAAAAAATGGCCTTTTGTTCGAAATTGGATTTGGGTTAAAAGTCAGAATCGTGCATATATAAAACAACAATTGTTCCTGTCAAGAATTATTACTTCCTGTCAAGCACTTGGAGCCTCAAACTTTTTAGTTTATGATCCACGAGATTTGTTTACTTTTATCATGAGTTAGGGGTGGATCAGAGGTCAGCACCGAAGCCTCAGTGGTCATCTCAGCAGTTTCCAGGCAGATTCTCTCAGATTCTCACACAAGAACTCTTCAACACATTTCGCTAGGAAAAGTATATTCCTTTTTTTTAACGGGGTCATCATTTGACTAAGACAATCAGCGTGAGAAGACTTTCTGACTTATAAAAACACTATCATCAGGGTTCTGGAGACTTACCTTGCACTGCGTGCTAGTAGCACCAGCAACCTGATTGATCAAGTCATCACCTAGAATCTTTACCTAGAACCAGGCCTCGTGGGTGACGCGATAACCCCCTAGCATAAACAGCAGGTAGAACCAACACATCCTTGTTGCAACTGTCATCAAGGACCTTTCTGGATAAAGTATATTCTTACGTGTCTTTTAGGCTCGTCGAAAATTCCCTGATATCTTGTCTGCTGTATTTTTGCACTATATCCACCAGTTACGAGGCACCTTGAAATATTTTGCTCGTAAGCAGACTTTGCAGCGAATACTTCTTGCAGCAGGTGCAATAATAGAAACATTTGCTCAGTGTGTTTCCGCTTTCTTAAGGAAATGAAGTTCATACTATTTTGTTTATTGCAGCATAATTCTTGCCAGAGTGTTTGCGTGCGTGCGTGTGCGCCTCTGTGTACTCACCGACTGGCATTCACTAGTTTGTCAGAAATGGTATGGTGATGCCGACAAGATGTGGATAAAGGCACTTATGTATAGTTCAGGACATATACGAAACGTTTCGCCACGAAAGCCTCGAGGCTTTCCACCTGACTCCTGCCACTATTTAAACTCATTTCTTAGTTATCTCTGTATTAGGACTGAAGAAATCACTCGTGGCGAAAAGTTTCGTATAATGTCCTGAACTGCACATAAGTGTCTTTTTCCACATCACTGGCTTTTGTTTACCGGGGGATCGAGTCCTGGCTTCTGGTGCCATCTCTTATGCTTCATCAACCGGCATTACTGCTTATTGGCCTCTGGAAACTATGTATGAACTCGCCTTCCATTTCCGCATCCAGTTCAACTCACTTTCCTACTACGCCGGGACTGACATAATACTTCTAACATCCCTGTTACCAGTCTGCGCACACACACCTGCAGGTGTGGATGTACGTGTGTGTGTGTGTACCTAATATTGAGTGCTGCCTTAAAGGAGATGGAACCTTTATGGATGGGAACAGAAAGAAACGAAATGCATTACGACTGTTGTGTTTCTGGTTCAGTAAACAAACTAAAGATAAAAACACGTTTTTTTAAATCAATATGACAGCTTTACTAACAACTCTGATGCAACTTTAACTCCACTGGGTGTTGAAGAGACAAGATATGGAATTTATTTTCATCAGACATCAGAAATGTGTAAAAAATATTTCATGCTTAAGCTATGTTTTGAAGATTGAGCCTAGACACGGGTATCATTCCTCAATCATATATAATTAAAATCATTGATCGAGTGATGAGTGTGATCATTGAGATGGAGGGTGTCAGAGATGGAAGGAAGGAAAAATAGCCAGTGGGAAGACGAGGGGTTTCATCCTAACAAAAACTGGAAGGAACACAAAACAGTCTTGGTCACACACCCTAGGACAACAAAAGTTTAGCGCAGGTCGCCCCTGTGTCTCGCAAGACCAGTGTGATGCAATGGTACATAAGCAAAATGTTAGTACAATTTACTTAATGCCCTTGTAATATTCTAAATGCGTGTGCAACGAACTGGAATGTATAGATGGTATAAGCAAATACTATACATAGTGTTAAGGTATAATCTGGCCTCGGAGGCCAGGAATCAATAAAGGTGATGGTTGGTAATGAAAAGGTCGGGCCAGGAGCTATGTATAAACCCACGCAAACATAGCAGCAACAAAGCATCATAATCATACTGCACCAACGACAGTCACAATACATCATCATAAAAACACCAAGAGCAACAACTACCACAACACAACCATCAACATCAGGAATTACAGAACAGCCACAAACCCACCAGGTCAGCAACTACAACAAAAGTCACACCACCAACAACTACAACAAAAGTCACACCACCAACAATTACAACAAAAGTCACACCACCAACAACTACAACAAAAGTCACACCACCAACAACTACAACAAAAGTCACACCACCAACAACTACAACAAAAGTCACACCACCAACAACTACAACAAAAGTCACACCACCAACAACTACAACAAAAGTCACACCACCAACAACTACAACAAAAGTCACACCACTAATAACTACAACAAAAGTCACACCACCAACAACTACAACAAAAGTCACACCAATAGCAGCCACTATCACCACAAAGCAGGTGCTTGACCAGGCAAGCACCAGACGAGCCTGGCCCATGGCCGGGCTCAGAGAGTAGATACTCTCGAAACTCTTCAAAGGTATATCAAAGGTCAAAGGTAACGATATTTTTATTCCCTCCGAACAAATTTCTCGTTATAATTTAACAAATGAATGAAATTGGTGGTCTTGATGGGGTTTGTGAGGAGCGTAGGGATGGGGCGGTGATTAGGGGGGAAAAATACGAGTTGGAATGAAGGCGATGGCGGCGGCGCTGAAAGGGGAGCCGCGGGAATGAGGAATAGAAGATAGAAGAATGAGATTGGAGGGAAATTGCAATGGAAGGTGCGGCGTTGAAGAATGGAATGTGGGGTAGATGTTGAAGTGAGGAAGGTGGGAGGTTTCGCTCTCCACGTCAGATAAAACTAGGGAGTGAAGAGCTAGAATGATAGTGGTCAGTTTTCCCTTGTGAAGGCTAAACTAGGAACTAACCACGGTACGGGTGGAGCTCGAACTCACGGCAAGCGAGTCGAGGAAGGGATGGAGGAGGGTGAACGTGTACCCTACAAGGTAGTGAATAATAACTGCGCAGCCTTATAAACTGTTCGGAAGATTTAAATTAATAAAATTTCATACAAGCTTCTGTAACTAAATAATTTTTCTCCGAATAAGTACACTAGTCATACCAGACGAGGATGATTTGATTTACAAAACAATCCTCTTGACTTCTGTCTAGTATTATTTAGCGTTTAATTCCGTAATATTTGTTTTTATGTTTTGCGTATTCTCAGTATTTTTAATTATGATTATCGATCATGTTTCTTTAATTAAGTCATTTTCTCTGAGGGATGTATTTTCTTTCTTTTAATTTATCGCCAGTTCTTTTCTGTCCACTCATTTTTCAACGTGGTTTTTTCCGTTACACTTTTCGGTTATTCATTTTGTTTCATTCATCTCTCATATATTTGCGTGACAGTGCTCGTCTCTTTGATTCATTCAGTTTCCCTTTGAATCAGCAGCAGTCGGTTAATCGTATTTTTTTTTGGTACACGTAACAATAATTTAAAAAATAATCCGATTACCTATTATGCATGTGTTGAAAAATACGTCTGTCTGCCTGTAGAAAAAAAAAGAATTCTTCACTCGTTAGCGAAAGCCAAAACACGATTTTTTTTTTTTTTTCAAATATTTCAGGCTAATGTAACCTTGAATATACTTCCGCTTTTGTGTGACCTTTGCTGCAGGGTACTCGAAGGACTATTTTACTTTGCTGCAGGGTACTCGAAGGACTATTTTGCTTTTTATTTTGTGTTTTTGAAAGGGGGCTAAATTAAGAGTCACTGCTGACGAGATGGCTAACATAAAGACACTTAAAAACAGAGTGAGTCTTTTATTAAACCTGGTCTGGGACCAAACCACGGGGGGCGGTGACCCCTCAGATCGACTCCAGGTAAGTTGACTTCAGGTAAACAACGTTTTCATTTTACTACAAGGAGAACTTTGTGAATAAGGACACGTTGCAGTACGTTTCATTGGGTCATAGGACAACGTTACGTTCTGTGTAGTTATATCAAATTATACAGAATAAACGAAACAGACTCTGGTAGCGAAGAGTGTAGCACTTCCCTGTGGATATAAGTGATAGAAATACATTTTAACACTGGAATACATTCATCCTCACTTGTTAATACACACGCTTACTCACACCACATATTAAAATTAGCTATGAACCACTAACACCCGTCTGCTCACGCCTCCCAGTAACACATTCGCCTACTCACACCCACACCGTAGCTATGTGGGGCCATAGGGCCGACAACAGCAACAACCTGGTTGACCAGGCCAGCCCCCGACAAGCCTGGCCCAGGGTCAAACTGCGAAAGTAGAAAAACTCTCGAAACCAGCTGCAGGTATGTCACAGGTACCCATTAACATACCACCACCACCCAGTAACACACCATCACCCATTAAGACCCACCTACACCCACTATCACCCATCAACACATGCCTGGTAGCTCGTACTGAAAAGTTAACTTTAAAAATTCCTATAAGAAGTTCTTGCATCTAATTGGTTGTAATTTTTCACCTGGATGAGCAAAACGTAATGGGCGAGAAAGGCTGGTGAAATCTGCTGCTATTTTTGCCCCTTTGACTTCATTAATTTTAATTTCTGTGGTTTACTTAGTGTACTGGTGAATATAACCTGTGACATACCTGTTAATGGTTCCAAGAGTTTTCTACTCTGGCAGAACTTCGTAGGTTTTCGGATATATTTCCTGCCTGTTATCTTGATTACGTAGTGATGTTATTGTTAATGATTGTGGTTATTATAACTGCGAAAATAACTATTAAGGAGCACGTCTGTGAATATTCTCCTAAAGCACGAAAACAAGTCATTTTATTTGTGGGTAAATCTGCACACGTGTCCAGAAATGGGAGATTATTAATGTCACACTATTAGTTAATAATTCAGCATGTATCTATTTCTTTTATTCAAAGTGACTTCCATTTTTGAGTAATTTATTTGCGTTTTAGTTCTTCATGAGTACGAGAGAATTAATTACACTAAACATATATATGTCGTGCCGAATAGGTAAAAACTTGCGATTTGGGCTTAACTAGCAAAGCTCTTCTTGCCGAATAAGGCAAGGAAAAATTTGTGTGTGCAATAATTTCCCAAAAATCATTCTGAACCTAACGAAAAAATAAATTTCATTGTTTGTTTATTATTAAATTATTGTAAACTTATCTTAAATATATTTAGTTAGATTAGGCTAAATTAAATTGCGCTTGTTATAATAAGGTTAGGTAAGTTTTCTAAGGTTCTTTTGATACAAAATTATTAATTTTTACATTAACATAAATGAAAAAATGTATCTTTAAACGTATACGAGAATTTTTTAAAGGACTTTATTTACATGAGTTCCTGCTAAGTGACTAATTTTACCTATTCGGCACGCTCTCTCTCTCTCTCTCTCTCTCTCTCTATATATATATATATATATATATATATATATATATATATATATATATATATATATATATATATATATACACACACATTATACACACAGAAAGAGAGAAATTGCAGTCAACAGGATTCGAAGCCACGTCAGGGCTGGCAAGATTCCCCAAGTGACGCTCTAGACCACTCGATGACAGATGCCTCAAAAGCTGAACAGCCTTGTTTACAAGCCTTGTTTCTTTCACTTCCATGTACAGCACTTTCTTCCAAAACATCCACAAATAAACTTAAATAATAGCAATTGAAATAATATAAATTACAAGCATAATTATAGTAGTAGCAGTGCTGGTAATTTACTACTACTACTAATTCAATATCTAGAATGGCATTAGGGTTATAATAACCTGGGTTAGTGTTTGATTTCTCCCAAGTGCCATGAAACTTTCCCCCCACTGTTTTACGATCGTCATTAGTGTGTGCAGGGTGAGGGCATGTGGGTCGCCACTGTCACCCAGGTAACCTCCACTACACGTCAAGGGGTTAGGTCAGTTTTAATGAGATATTTGGTCTCGGGGACTTGTAAGAATAAAAGTGAGTGTGGTGGAGTGAAGATAAGAGAAGGAAGGTCAGGGAGAGAGAAAAGTAGAGATAAGAAAGGAGGGTCTTATCATTTATCATGTATGCATGATTAATACAGGTGAGTTTGTAGTACTACTTATGTGCATGAGTATTGCGTGTATTGTATGTACTCTGGTTTGTAGTATTTTTTTATTTATTGTAATGAGTGTCGCATGAAAGATATCACCTATTTGTGATTTCCACGGCGTGTTCACACGAGCAGTGCAGTGCTCCTGGTCGTGCTGTCCGTCGTCAGTATTTAGTTTCTTGTAATTGTTTGAAGATTGCAGTGGTTGTAGCACATACTACTGTACCTTGTCCTAGATATATCTCAGGACTCTACCATCTTCAGTGAAGAGAGAGAGGTTTTCTTGTGTCCTCGCAATATTCTCGAACTTGGATTTATTGTTTTTGTATTGTAATTTAAGCTATGTGCCTTGATAAAATGCTAAGGTAGGCTTTTTTCTCTTATTAAGTAATTTTGAACCCCACACTGAGTAAGAGAGACGACTTTATAGTTGTATTTCAAGGTAAATTTGATAAGTGCTATTCAGACTAACAGTGAAGTTATACCGAGTTCAAAATGACATGTTTGGTTGGCTTTCCTTTTTAAACAGGAGTAGTCACTTTAAGACAATTCTCTTCGAGGATCGGATGCATACACACAAACACAACCTCATCCATAATTGTCTTAGTGACTACTGTAGGTGCTTCTGCTTCTCTCTGTGCGACTTGTGGGTGCACCTGACCTATAGTGTATTTTAACTATCTGCTCATGGCTTGGGCCTTTTCTCTGTCATTTTTTTTTTAATTACCAGGGACCTTGGAAATTTTTTAGGCTAGGCTTTTGTCATTGCCAGTTTAAGGGTATTTTTAATTGATGTCCGTTGTTTGAAACATGGTGTGATAGCATCTCTGATCGTATTTGTTAGTGCTAGTCGTATTTATTTTTATTTTAATTTTTCTGGTAGGTTATGAAGGATCTTCCAGGTTAAAGCTCTTAAAAATCTCAAAACTTCCAACGGTGGTGGTGTTGTTAGTGATGATAGTGCCAGCAGTGCAATGCCAGTGGTAGTGGTGGTCCTTGATGTGATGGTGCCATATTCCTGCTGGGTTAACAAAGAGTGAGATTTGTGGAGAAATAAATGCTGGTCACAAGGCCATAAAGCGCCGCGACATATGGGAGTTGAACAGCATATTGCTTTTTCTGGAATGTTACAAAAATTTTGGGTGTTTTATTTGAAGTTCGATAGTTCACTAACGCCTGGAAAACCGAGGCTTGCATCCATTGAAAATTATCAGGAAAACTTGGAGTACTGAATCCATCATATGTATGTTTGGTACTTGCAATCAAATCTGAAGAAACGATTCATCATGATTTCTTTTAATATTTTATTTATACATGTAACTTCATTGTGTTTGTTAGTATCTGTTCAGGAAGGCTGTGAAACTAATTTTTAAATCGGTGAATTTTGTGGGTTTGTAATTTTTCCTATATAGTCCAAAGAATATTTTTTTTAGCATAATATCTTGTGGGCGCTTGTAGGAGTTTCCTGATGAAAAGTCATATTTCTGTCTCCTGTGCTGAAAAAAATTGTAAATTAATGTTAGTTCAAAGTGTGTGATTTAATGTTTGTTTACTCTTGTGTTTGTGTTTGCAGGGGTTAAGCTCCTGCTCTTGGACCGCACCTTTTAATCATAATTTTTTTTTCTGACGTGGTAAAGTCTTGCTTTTATTAATGCATCCCATTTTTCTGAATTAAAATAATTGTTAATATCACTCTTGTTCATTTATCTCGTTTCATTTTTTCTTAATGAGTTCTACCTCTCCATGTTTTCCTGATCCTCTCTTTAGTGATGTCTCTTTCAGTATGTTAAAAGCGACTCCTAGTAATCAGGTTTTGTTTTTTAAACCTAACTTCTAATTCTAGCTTGCTTAGTGCTAGGATCAAATTTGTGGTTAACCCGATCCTTCATAAAGTAGTTCCATATTCTAAAAGTGAGGGCTTCATGCTGACACCGCATACACTAGTTCCGACCGTACGCATGCGTGTAATACGTTTTGGTTTAAAAAGACACGTGAGCAAACACTAGGACATATTAGAAAGCGTTTCGGTACTGGGATTTTATCAATTCTAATACACACAGATTGAAAAGACAGTGTATATAGGCGGAGAGTGGGGTGTGAGTGACACATGGTGACCTGAAAAATGCCATATTTGAGAAGAGGACAGGTAGACAGTGAGGTTATGCGACTCCCATGTTAGGTAGGTGCTGCTTTACGTTTTGAATTCCCTTTAGTCCAGATTTGTGAAAGCTGTTTTTATGTTTGTCAGACTTACCTAGGCTGCCGGTGTTGTCTTTGTTCGTCAGACTTGAGGCACCTCTTTCACCATGAGTGTACAAATAAAGTTTGGTTTGATGTCTTTTCTGGCGTCCTCTTTTTCTGACGACACTATGAATTCCCGTCAGTTAAAGTGGTAAGGTTCTTCCTGTCTCGTGTTCCTGTCCTCTTCACCCTGTGTTTGTACACTTGTGCATGCGTACGCTTGCACAACTCAAAAATATTTGGAAAGTCTGAGCTACCCTGAAGTGAATATCCTTATGTTTATAGCAAAATATATGCTGGAATCCCTGCAGATTATGCAAATATTAAACGATACTCCAAGTTTTTATCCGAATTAAGTATAAGAATTTGTGGCAAGAAATTTAGTTTAACATTTGTCTTGGTGTAAAAGAAAATAAATATCAAGAGTCTTGAAGATTACGAGAAGAAATAAGGGCTAAGTTAAAAATAACTCGACCTCACGTATACTTAAAGAGGATTGCATGGGCATCTTCATCAAGCAGATTCTTTTGTATTTACCAGGTTCAAGCAAAGTTGCAATTGATGAAGGCTCGTATAGGGCGTGATGGAGCAGGCTTCTGCTTGTAGGGTAAGGGAGTCACGAAATGTGAATCACTGTGTGGATACTTGTTAATGTTTATGGGGGTCATCGCCCCCTCGACCCGTTCTCTGGAGTCTGGAGTAAAATAACTGAGTTAAGGACACTAACTTGGTGAGAGGAGCGAAACAGTGCCTGGGTGAGAGAGATCATACAAGAACAGTGCCTGGGTGAGAGAGATCATACAAGAACAGTGCCTGGGTGAGAGAGATCATACAAGAACAGTGCCTGGGTGAGAGAGATCATACAAGAACAGTGCCTGGGTGAGAGAGATCATACAAGAACAGTGCCTGGGTGAGAGAGATCATACAAGAACAGTGCCTGGGTGAGAGAGATCATACAAGAACAGTGCCTGGGTGAGAGAGATCATACAAGAACAGTGCCTGGGTGAGAGAGATCATACAAGAACAGTGCCTGGGTGAGAGAGATCATACAAGAACAGTGCCTGGGTGAGAGATCATACAAGAACAGTGCCTGGGTGAGAGAGATCATACAAGAACAGTGCCTGGGTGAGAGAGATCATACAAGAACAGTGCCTGGGTGAGAGAGATCATACAAGAACAGTGCCTGGGTGAGAGAGATCATACAAGAACAGTGCCTGGGTGAGAGAGATCATACAAGAACAGTGCCTGGGTGAGAGAGATCATACAAGAACAGTGCCTGGGTGAGAGAGATCATACAAGAACAGTGCCTGGGTGAGAGAGATCATACAAGAACAGTGCCTGGGTGAGAGAGATCATACAAGAACAGTGCCTGGGTGAGAGAGATCATACAAGAACAGTGCCTGGGTGAGAGAGATCATACAAGAACAGTGCCTGGGTGAGAGAGATCATACAAGAACAGTGCCTGGGTGAGAGAGATCATACAAGAACAGTGCCTGGGTGAGAGAGATCATACAAGAACAGTGCCTGGGTGAGAGAAATCATACAAGAATTCGAGTAGAATATCAAACTTGGCTTGAAACGGTAAATTTAAACACGAAAATATAATTCGAACATGGAAAATATGACTTCGAGAGAATTGCTGACTAAGAGGTCGAGCGGAAAGTTAATTCAGTAACGCCCTGTATTGCCGTCATTATCGCAGATTAGCACGATTTCCGCTAGGGGAGGAAGGCGCACTTTCCTGCCCGATCCGAGGGTCAGTATTTCCGGGAGGTGAGTCGCTGCCTTTTTGTTTCTCCCGTCGGTCGTTGTTGGAATGACGACTTCCAGTTTCTAACTGGAAAGCTTGGACGTCTAGAAAAATTAATCAGTTACTGTTTCTGTGACCTGATTTATGTATAATTTTTTTTTTTTAAGCTGAAGCAACATTTACCTTGTAATGGCGTGTTGCTTGTGTAAACGAAACGTGTCGGAATAATAAGACTTTGTATAATAAAAGGGTTGCAGGAATGAGGTGCTATGTTCGTTAGTATTAAGTGTTGAATAAATAAGGTGCTTGTTCGTTAGCAGTACGTGTCAGATAAATGAGGTGCTTGTCCTTGTTAGCCAGACATGTATGATTAATGGAGTGCAGTTGTTGTAATGAAGTTTTTAATGTAGTGTAATTGTTATTAATGTTCGTCCCGCTTATATACGCACGCAAGCTTATATTGTACCTCTCAACGCAATCCCTTCCTCTACACGTACGCCTGCTTGTATTCTCCTTCCTGTACGACTACGTACTCTCACGCACGAATGTTCCTATCTCCTACTGCTCATGTATCTAATTTTGCTAAATAATTAAAAGGTGTACCCCAACACGCACACCCTTATATGTACTTTCTCAAGGTCCCCCTTTTTCACAAACCCACTTTAGTTGCTAACCTTCAATTAAGGTGACATGTTAAGTCCAGGTGTTTACTCCAGAAAAAGTTATCTCCTCGTGTCAGCGTAATTAGTTCTGAAGATTGCGACTCTTTGGGTAAATTAAATTAAGACAGGTCTCTCCTGGTCCCTGGAGCTCACAAGGCTCACACTATTTATAGCTTGTGAGCCCAAACACGCGTTCAAGATGATCCTTTCAGCATCTCGCAGCTTTTCTGGGCTCTCAGGAAAATGCCAGAGATCATTTAAGACATACGTTATTACGTGAGTGGCGTTTACTTGATGGTATTTACGTTGTTAAATACCTTGTGCATGGCTCAGGCTTTAGTTATCCATGGTAATTGACCTTGATCAGTATTTATTAATGCACTATTAACAGGATTGCTGGGCCTTAATTTTTTCTTCTGCATGATTTGGGAAGTTGACACCACAGCTCATTGAACCCATGGCAAGTGTGTCCTAAAACTGGTTGGATGAATCTTATGCGGCCGTCATGGCCCAGTGGATAACGCACTGGCCTGTGCTAGTTTTAAGACTGGCTTGCCAAGGGTTCTAACCCCACTCCATTCATTGAGTTCTACTTGCATTCAGCACAATTTTCTTGCGTGTTTCTAAATAGTTCTTATTGCTATAATACTCTACAATTTGAGGGCTGGTCTGAGACCATGCTGCACTGGCAGTGATAGCCGCAAACATATATATATATATATATATATATATATATATATATATATATATATATATTATACACGTGAGGGTCAAAAACCATCCTCTTATTTCTATCTCCTGCTCAAGATTGCAAGTTTTGTTTTTGCAATTAAATTTTCTTCGGTTGAAATAATTAAAAGATTTAGCAGAATCACGTGGAAAAGAATTTGATGTTTTTCAAGTTAGTAAAGGTTGCATTTAAAGTAAGCTTATTAGCTTAAATTAATTAACTCAGCAGTTGTATTAGTTTAGTTATTCATGTTTATCATCGCAGTGTTGTTCTAAGGGGTTTAAATATTCGTAATAATGTTGGTAGAGTTACGTTACCACAATAAAATGTCTCATTAGTTACACATGGGTTTTAAATATTTGCATGATAATAAAATTCTTGCCCGCGTTTAATTACATCATCATGTTTTAGGGTTTGTTTTTGTCAGGTTTAAAGCCTGTCGACGGCACTATTAGTCATTAAGCCTGCATATCTCTTGTAAAGTAAAACATTCATCTCCCGTGATGAAATAATTTTAATCAAGAAATTATTTCTTGATATGTCAAAATCTTCGTAATCAAAGACTTGACTCGTCTAGTCAAGCGATTAACCCTTGGTATTTCAGGACTTCCTTCATGATTATCACTCGTCTAATTCATTCTCAATAATCTTCGTAATCATACTCACAAGGATCCATAATCAAATTCCAGGATAGCTGAACAGCTATTTCGAAGACGCAGATGGATCGACGTAATAGAGGGCGTCTCCAGTGGTCATATTCCCTTAACGAGGGACTTAGGACTTGATCCTCCTCATCAGACGCACGTTACAGATGCAGCAAGCATCCTTACTCTCCCATCCTCTCGTACCCTCTCTCACCTGTTCCATCTCAACTTTTCTTCTCTGGCGCTTCTCAGTTCCCACAGCTTCATTTGCTTCCTGTTCTAAAGTCTCTACTCTCTTCTCGCAGCTTCACTAGTCCTGCCTCTCTCTCTCTCTCTCTCTCTCTCTCTCTCTCTCTCGCTCTCTCTCTCTCGCTCTCTCTCGCTCTCTCTCTCTCGCTCTCTCTCTCTCTCTCTCTCTCTCTCTCTCTCTCTCTCTCTCTCTCTCTCTCTCTCTCTCTCTCTCTCTCGCTCTCTCTCTCTCTCTCTCTCTCGCAGTGCCACCTAATCCTTATTTCATTGATTACTTAGTCATCTCTCTTCCGTTCTAAGTTGACGGGTTTTTTCCTCTCTCTCCTGGAAAACTTTTCTTTATCGTTTTACTTTAGGGGTCACCCTGACATATATCATTACTCTCTCGTTTCCTTATTCTGAGTGTTATTCCTCCTCCACCTGTGTTTCTTCCCTGAACGTTATCTTTTCTAAAGTAGTTATCCATGTATATGCCTTCCTTCTTGTGTTTATCTTGCCCACTTTTCATCACTATTTTATTTAGTATTCCAATCCTCTATTCCTCTATCATTGTTTATTAAATTATTGTAAACTTACATAAAATATAATTAGTTGGATTAGGCTAAATTAAATTGCACTTGTTGTAATAAGGTTAGGTAAGTTTTCTAAAGTTCTTTTGGTACAAAATTATTTTTTTATTAACATAAATGAAAAAAATATATCTTTGAACGTATAAGAGAAAATTTTAGGAAGGACTTTATTTTAAATGAGTTCTTGCTAATTATTTTAAATGAGTTCTTGCTAATTGAGTCCTTTCAGTTCATTAACGAAACATTCGTCAGAAGCTTTTAGGTCAGGTTATTGGGTTGGATTGAAATGGACGACACATGCTTTTCCAAGCAGCATTTTCCATTCCTTCATCTCCCTCCCACTTTCTATCTATTCCTCTTCTTTCGTGTCCTCTTTATTCTCTCAGCCTTTTTCCTTCTATCTTTCCTCCTAATTTTTATTTTATTTCATAAGAAATGCTGGATTGTTTTACTTGTCTGAGTGTTACCAAACCAGGTCTTTACAATATCCTTCCTAAATCAGGATTTGCATAGCTTGAAATTCACTGTTCCACTGAACCTCTCCCCTCTTCCTTTATCTCTCTCTCTCTCTCTCGTTTCTACTTAGGTAAGATATTTGGTGCGTAGCAGTGTACCCTCTATAGAATATAATTGCATTTATAGATAATAATAGTTAATAAATTACATGTGCAACACTTGGATATCTTTATTAAGGAAAGGTTTCGCCACAGTCTTTTCAAGATTGATGCCCTGATTATATCTACTCCAGGCTGAGGGACTGATTACCTCATAAACTCCTTCTGATCTTCACTATTCTTCTGTGTATCGGACTGATGAAGCCACTGTGTGGCGAAACGTTTCCAAGATAAAGATAACCAAGTGTTGAACATGTGTCTAATTCATCAACTTGTCGGTTCTTTGAACTTTTTATGAATAATATCGTGTGCTACTCCTCCCATCCCCTCGCCCTCTGTCCTCCGCTTCTTCTCTTTCCTTTCTCCTCCTCCTCCTCCACCTACTTCATCCACTTCAACTTTCATTTCTATTTCTATCTTTATCCCCTTTCCATGTGGCCTAATGCTGTTTTTCCTCCTTATGAGAGATGATTATACTAGTTATTCTGTCTTATAAAAATATACGAAAAGAATATTTTACCTATGACTCAGACCCAAGAGCTGTAACTCATTTATGACCAAATCTTTAAGTTATATTTGAGGCCAAAGAACTGGAGTCTCAAGGGACTAGGAAGCTGCCCTGATGTCGAGCCAGGAGATAGACTTCCCCATTCCCTACCACTTCTCTCCCATACTCTCCTCCAATGATCCCATGCCCTTACACCTACCGTTCTGGAGACCTGGCCGAGCAGGCAGCGGTCATCACTCCAGACGGGTGATGACAATGGTGGTGGTGGCGAGCAGGTGGATGGGGTGTCTGTGGGTGGATGCAGTGTTCCCACTAGTGTACTGGATTGACAACCCAGACTGTTCGTTAAAAACATCCGGGGTCCCAGACTATTCAACATCTTACCAGAACATATCAGAAACACGGCTGGAACAAGTGTAGAAGCCTTCAGGAGGAAACTGGACAAGTATCTTCACCAGGTGCCAGATCAACCAGGCTGTGATGGATATGTGGGGCAGCGGGCCTCCAGCAGCAACAGCCTGGTTGACCAGGCAAGCACCAGAGAAGCCTGGCCCATGGCCGGGCTCAGAGAGTAGAGAAACTCTGGAAACTCTTCAAAGGCATATCAAAAGTAACACTCCACTCCATTTCAGAGATTGTACTCTGACAGGTTCGTACACTACAGACCGCACCATACTGACATTCAGTTTTGTCGAAGAAACTTGAGAAGCAAAGATGTGAGGTACTACTCCACCCCCTCAAACAAAATAGTACACACAACTCGTCAAGGAAGCCACATACGATGGAATATTTTGCTGTGTTATTATGGGTGGAAGGGAGAGTTGAGGAATGCTTTTGGTTTCGTCATTTGTATGTAAATGAGGTGGATAGTGGTTAATTCCACAGGACGGAGGCGACCGTTCATACATCACGAGACTGCTGGAGGCTGCATCAGGCCCCGTTCTTAAATATCTGCCTTTTAAGACAACGGTTATCATTAGAGTAATTTTTCCGATGCACTTGATATACCTGTACTCGAATGCCTTTTTATTTTTTGCGTTTTGTGCTTATTCGTGTTTCATTTATTATAGTGCATTCGAAATGTGCTTTTTTTTCATGGTCATTCGTGGCTTCTTTTATTTTTTGGCCGTATTCTTAATAACGATTTTTTGGGGTACATATCGTTGTGGGTCGTTGATATGGAATCGTTGTTTGCTTTATCAAGTGCGTCGTTGTTTTTCAGGTACTGTACTGTTGTGATGGTGAAGAATGTAGAAGTAATGGTGTAGTAGATATAATAACGGCGGTGATTATGATGGTTAAATGTGGGAGCGAAGCCTTACCCGTGGGAATAAACACACGTAGTACAGAGCAAAGCTTTATTTTAGACAACGTTTTGCATTAGCTGCTCTTATACGCACTTGTCGACTCGTTGCCCAGGTGACCAGGCCTCACCTGTGTCAGTAAAAAAAAATAACTAAAAATATTTGCAACGGTGGGAGGAATTTTGGATAAAGAAAAGTGTATTGAAACCCCCTTTAAAAATGTGGGGAATTTAATTGGATTTTTAAAGTAGATAAAACGAAAAAAATGGGAGGGGAAGATGAGAGGAGTAGGGAGGATGTGAACAAAGCCTTCTCTCTCCTGGCTGTGCAAAAAATATATATAAAAGTTAGAAAAAAAGAGAAAGGGATATTTAGGAAAGTATGAAAAATGCTTGGGACATTTTTGTCGGGAAAAAGGTACATTGACAAAGAAGGGAGAAGGACGGAAGGGAATTAACTTTTGGGGAGATTCAACACATAGTAACCAGGTCTCATGTGAGCTCCTACAATAGGTGGGAAGATACAATACGTAGTAACCAGGTCCCATATGAGCTACAGTAGGTGGGAAGATTCAACACATAGTAACCAGGTCCCATATGAGCTCCTACAGTAGGTGGGAATTCACAGCTAGCCCCAGTCAGCTTAGCTGGAGAGGGTTGCTATGAAGATTGCGTGTGAGGTGTGGAACAAGGATAGACGAGGATGGGTCGCCAGGGACGCATGTAACAGTCTGCTGGGTAGCGGGAGACACTGTAGTGGACGGAGCAAGTTTTAGATTGGATAGTCTTATTGCTTGAGATGTGTCGGGTGTCTGGGGAGCGGCAAGATTGAATTCCAACATAGAGGGAGAGTTTAAAGTCGTGTCTGTGTTTCCAGGGAGATTTTTGGGGACATGTCTCTTTTGGGAGAGGTTTTGAGGCAAATTTGAGCTTTTGAAACTGGATCAGTCTTTGCTTAGATATTTTCGCTTCTAGTCATTTCACTGTTTTAGGCTGAGCTTGCCTCGTAATCAAATGTGATTTTTAAGTGAGTTAAAGAAACAGAACAGCCACACATGTTGCTAAAGAACTTTTTGACGACCACTTGCATAATGATTTTTTTTTGGGGGGAGAATTTGTTTGATGTGGTGTAAAATAGCGTCCCTCTCAAAAATGCAAGTATGAGAAATTGGCAAAGTAGAGTGAAGAGTATTTTTTATTGAGCAAACTTTAGTACATTGTGGAAACGAAAACTAGCCATATTTCCCAATTATTTTTCATCACAAACGATGGGTTAAATGTATCAGGGAATATTAAGTTAGCCTGACCCGAGAGTCGTCTTGAATCTTCCACTGCAGTTCAGTAACAATAAGAGCTTGAAAGACAATGTTCCAGCACTGGAATTTTGCTATTAAATTTGAAAAGTAAACAGGTGATGATATCTACCTAATGATGTATATAATGTAAATTATAAACCATAATCGTCTTAAGCTCGCAAACTGTGTAATGAACGACATGGTTAAATATGCACGGTACTTTTTAGCTCTTAATTTTAATTAAATGAAAAATAAAAAAATGCATATACCTTTAATTAGTAGTAAAGTCGTAAATCAAGGTCGTTATTTTCTGCTTCACAATTCCTTTAGCTTCGTATATATGCTCGGGCAGACTTAATATAATCTATTATTAATTCACAAACTTGTTATATTTTGTTAAACAAAGTATCACGTTTTAAATACATAAACCAAGTATCACGTTTTAAATACCTTTTAGCATCGGTTTGCTTAAAGGAGAATGATAATATTTAAGCTGGTGTTACGCATTACAAACTTTTATCATGTGTGAGAGAAACTTAAATAAAATGGTATGGAGTGTAGTTAATACAGTGTTTGGTATTGCTTGAGTGTAGTTCCAGGTTACACTTTTGCGTCCATGCCTACATTCAGTAACAACTGGACACTCAGCTGTGTAATGGTGAAGGTCGCTTGCTTCCTCATTGTTCATAGCTTACATGTGGAAGAAGCAAAGTTGGGAGGCTCATCGGTCACAGGTGACGGTATCTCACCCTAATTCTGGCAGTCACTCCGTCTCATAATCCAGTAGACGTCTCGTACTGTCAGTACTAAAAAATAAAGGAAGATAGGGAAGAGTGTGAGAAAGGACTGGGATTTTTTTTAAAATGTCTACTCTATAAAAAAATTATTGGAGGTATATTGATTTAGGAGGCTTTGGAGCATCTCCCTAATTCGAGCGACTTATTTTTTTTAATTAGCATATATGGCATATGCCCCTCCCCCTAGAGATGATAATTTTACATGGTGAATGCCGGTACCTGATAGCCATATTCAGAGACTTGGTCAACAGATGTCTGTAAATGATCCGGTAATAGAATTAGCCCCTGAATAGGAAAGTTAGGAACTGTGAGAGGGGAAGATGAAAGAGAGGAGGTAGGAAAGGGTAGAAAGGGGGAAGAGGAGATGGGGTAGGGAATGGAGGATGAGGAGAATGTGTGTGTGTGTGTAAGAGAGGCAGAGGCTAGGGAGGAGAAATGGGATTTTGTTTGGGGAAGCACAGAAAGAGAGAGAGGGTAAGGGACAAGAGTCATGTTAGTTTATTGGCTGAGCCGAGCAGCCAATCCCAAGGCTAAGGTTGGAGGGATTCCCGAACGTGAGTGGGATGGCTTAACATATGATGTGAAGATATGGCACAACGCCGAATGACTGCCTCGGCCAGTGATTTCCGAGACATTGAGATCGGAAGGTAATGAAGAGACGGAAGGTGGAAGGAGAAAAACTGCAAAGAAGGAATGGTAGTAGTGCACTAGGAATATAAAGAAGGTAGCAGAAAAAAAAATCACTTGATCATGGAATGACAGACGCGGATTATTCCCAGAAACATTTAGGAAGAGACTGGATAAATTCTTGCAGGATACTGACAGGATGACACACAATAATACTTGTGCAATGTTTGAAGTGATTTTTGGAAAAAAACTAGGTTACATGTGATTTATTTTTGCCTAAACTCCACGTTTCCCGTACAAAAGTAAACCATTCAAACTACGAAATATCTTACACCTCTTATTTACTAATAATAAAGACCTAGTCCAGAACATTATAGTATCGAAGACAGTAAACTGACTACATCCTAATAGAAGTTCAGACATGTATACCCATTGGTCATGGGGGACGTATTCAACAAATTTAATTTTAACCAGGCGTGCTGGAATAGGCTGGGAAGACAATATGATAAATAATGACCTAAACCAGTATATCGAGAGGATGAGCTCAGTAGCATCAGAAGTATTCTCAAGACAGTTACGAAGGCGGAGAAGGTGTAGGGTGGATAGGGAGAGGCGCGCCTTCTTTAGGCGAAGACGAATAACAGGTCAAAGGCACCAGACTCTCTGAAGAACGAAAAGTAACACTGGCTAAAGAATTACAGTACTTTGAGCTCAAACTGTATACATCATGCCGAGTCCAGGAGAGATAGAGGGAGCTAAACGTCATAAGTGAAATTGAGAGAATTCCAAAATACTTCATCACTATAGGCTGGAAGATTGGTGTGTACCAACGGCCCCTTTCAAGGCAGGAGAAATTGCTGCGCTGGAAAATGCATAGAGAACCTTCACAGCTTGTGTAAACTCAGCACAGCACCTAAATTACTGGAAACACTTGAAGTCCCTAGAACTGTACTCTTTATAACGGAGGCGAGAAAGATGCACCATAATATACACCTGGAAGATAATGAACCCAAGAAGCGAGGTTGTGGTGAATGTGTTGGCCTGAGGGCCAAGAGCATTAATAACGTGGCTGATCAGGCGGTCACCTTGGCAGCGCCTCTATAGAGATGACTAAAAGAGCAGAAAAACTCTGAAATCAGTCACGGGTATCCTGGAAGCGAACGGTTTTGTCAACGGATATTGCTGTGGGAAAGGGGAATCCATTGGCACTGTTGTGGAGGACGGCAGTAGTGAATGGAGAGGTAGTAAAGGAATTTGAGGGAATGTAATGTATGTTATGCAGGAGTGGGGGAGCATGGAAGGATTTTCAAGGAATGGAGGGAGTATGAAAGAATAGAGGAAGTAGGAAAGGGAAGAAGCTTGAATGGGGAGAATAGGAAGCTGTTGTGAGTAGGGACAGGTAGACGAAGTGAGTAGGAACGATGGGAGCACGGAAGAATATATTAAGGACTATACGTGAATATACCAGACACAGATTATATCTTAAACACAAATGGTTCAGGACTGACACATGAGAAATGTTGGGTTACCACTGCCAGTGGAAACAATTGCTCGAACCATAGTACAATTAGACAATGTGATGGTGGTGTGGCATAATATTAATTAGGCCCGTTGTGTGTAGTGAATAGCAGTAGGTCGGGCGTTGGGTACAGGAAACGAGGGGAAGGCACTGGCTGGTAAAGTTAGGGAGATAGTTTATGAAGTGTTTAGAGGAGTGCTACTGACGACTTTTTTTTTTTAAAATATACCTTATCAGACACTTTTCCTCCCATCGCCAGTAATATTATTATGGATAACCTGAAAATAATGAAATACAGGAAACTTGGACTAGAACGTCATGAACAATGATGAGTGAATATCCACTTGGACTGAAAAAGGAGACTCGGGGGAGAATTATCTGTATGAAGAAGGGTCTCTCTCTGGCCGAAATATACAATTTTTTTTTTCCATGTTTCGTTTTTCTGCCCAAGTGGTTTCTCACTTTTCATAATAAAGTTTATCTTCATTAAATTTGTGGACACAGAAATAGAGGAATGCAACGTACTGTCATCCACAACTGCCCGTCAGTTATTATTTACGTCTCAATGCCCATCATTCAGAAACTTTGGTCATATTTTGCATTAAATGTATATATTGTTATAACTAGCAGGGTCATTTTACACGGTTCATAGTGTTTTTTTTTTTTTTTAAAGTTGTTAGGGACGTTTTTGCCTGCTGAATAGTGCCACTAATTTGCATATTAATTACATAGAATATTGAAACTGTATTTGTACTCGGCTCTTTTGTGTCCTAGCCAGCCTGGATCCGTCGTGCGTCAGCCACCGCTGCTCTCGTCCTGCTCCACGTTAAAAAAATTTAACTCGTAAATTATTTTTCTCGTGCTATTGTCTTAATTTTAAGCTATGTTACTTTAGGTTAGTTTAAGTTGGATCAGATTAAGCTAGGTAATGTTATAAAAACGTTTATTTAACCACTAATGAGTAAATTGAAATTTGATGTTCAATAAAGACAAATTTTAGTTACTCCGTTATGGAAGAACTAAGGAAATAAAATCAAGACCGGAGTATAAAACTAAATCTAACCACATAATAGAGCGAAAAACTAGCGTGGACTTCGAAGTGATAGTTAGAGGATCTCAAATATAACAATCACAACAGGAAATGGTAAATGGTATGAGAGATAACGAGAACCTTAAGTCACTTGTCACTTTTAAGGTGGGCGAAATTGCAGACCTAGAGAATATTGGAGAGAACCTTCATATCACTTCCACTTCACTGGAACATGGACACAAGGAAAGATGACATGCATAACTGAACATTGGAACATGGATAGTAGGAAAAGATGACATAGGTGAAGATTAGAAGAGGAGTCTGGCGGCCCCATGGTTGAGGAGCCTGGAGAGTGATCTTCGTTGAAGCCTTATTGGAGACACCCTGCCACTCCCACGTCTGTCTTGTCATTCAGGCTGTCCGTTCATCTGTCTCCCAGACAGTTTGCATCACCGGCCTCCCTTTCCCGTCTGCTCCTCCCATTTCACACCCTCCATCCCTATCCCTCTCCCCTTCCCCGTCATTGGAGATGTCAGTTTGCATATCTGTATTCAGTTTCTATCTAGCAAAGGAATCTTTTTGTTGTTGTTTTTTGTTTAGATGAACTACGCTGTGGTGCCAATTTTGGACGACGTGATGCTAGCATCAATAGCCTGTTTGATCAAGCCATCAACCAGGAGCCTGGTCTTGGGACTGGGCAGTGGGAGCCATGTTAGACCACAGGCTGTGTAGCAAAGTGAAAAATAAAATTCATATTTCTTTCTCATTCAGATATCCTACACCTGACAATTTATTGACGAGAATTATTTTAGTTAACCGGAGAGACGAGAGTAATTAAACATTAAACACTAAGCCAAAATACTCTTTCTTTGACTTGTATCCACCATTTATAAAAATTATATTCCCTTACAGTTAGTGTTTAATGTTATTTAATTACTCTGGTCTCTCCGTTAAAGTATAAAAAAATTCTTGTCAATAACGAAAGTGATGTGTAGGGAACATGCAGGATATTTGAATGAGGAAGAAAGATAAATTATTCAGAAAAATTCATCTTGTATTCTTTTATGAAGCGTCCCAGGTACGAAAACTCCAGATTTACTTTTGCAAAAAGAACCTGAGAAAATTGTGTGCCGTGTTTATATGCATTTGTAGAGCCTTGTTGCGCCTAGGAAAAAGAAGCTTTATGAAAGAAAACTATTTACGAAGCGAGGGAGAGAGGTGGGTGTAGCAGGCTGGTGAAGTAACACTGGTGAGGTAACACACTGGTGTTGCAAGAGAAGTAACCAGGTTGTGTTGGAGAAAATGAAAGAAGCTGATGTTGAATAAGTAACCGGCTAGTGTTGGCAGTGTGTTCTCAAGGTAATTCCTGGACCAGTGTTGTAAAGGTAATTCCTGGACCAGTGTTGTCAAGGTAATTCCTGGACCGGTGTTGTCAAGGTAATTCCTGGACCGGTGTTGTCAAGGTAATTCCTGGACCGGCGTTGTCAAGGTAATTCCTGGACCGGCGTTGTCAAAGTAATTCCTGGACCGGCGTTGTCAAGGTAATCACTGGACCAGCGTTGTCAAGGTAATCCCTGGACCAGCGTTGTCAAGGTAATCCCTGGACCAGCGTTGTCAAGGTAATCCCTGGACCAGCGTTGTCAAGGTAATCCCTGGACCAGCGTTGTCAAGGTAATTACTGGACCAGTATTAAAATCCCTGGACCAATATTATGAAGATAATCCTTCGCTAATGTTATCAAGGTAATCCCTTGACCAATGTTTTCTACGGTCCCTCAAGGCAGGTACCGTAATTACCTCCTGTTCACCAGGCGCTGAATGACCCCAACGGTTTTAGCGTTTTCCCATGAATATACTAATGTTAATAAAGTACGTATGTGACCCTACTGGAAGATGCTCACAAGTACGGATAACTAATTACAAGTTGAGAGTTACCGACCATCCCGTCGTTGTAAGACACTGTATTGTATCTTGGATGTTCTTAAAGCTGCCGTAGGCCACATTAAAGGAGGCCGGCTCGAATCCCGATTAATTTTGCCTCTCTCTCCCCCCCCCATCCCCTAAATATAATTACTGGATCCTAGCAGTAAATTCTAAATGATAATGAAAGCAGGTAATATGATAGAATATATTAAGCAGTGTTAAGGGCCCAGGAATTTTGAGGAAGGAGTGTGTATCATGGCGGCCAGGGTAATTATTGTTGTCGCATGTTCTTTTTTTCTTTACCTTCTGCTAATTAATCCTATCATAACCCAATCAGCTGTGTGCTCCGAGGCGTGGACTCTCATTTTCACCGGGGACTGTCAGCGCACATTTTGGGAAGGAAAATTGCTTCAGCGTCTATGTTAGAGACAAATATTAACTTCAGCTGTGAAGCGAAAACTAAAACCGGATTGCAGACTAGAGCCGAAAAACAAAGGTACTTAAAAACCACAAAAATGTAAACGGGAACTTAAACCACAAAAATGTAAACGGGAACTTAAACCACAAAAATGTAAACGGGAACTTAAACCACAAAAATATACAGGAAATTAAACCACAGAAACCTGAATGGAACTTAATCCACATTAAGTCACAGTATGTATGACTCTTGTATTCATTGAGCCGTTAATCAGACTAAATTAATTTTTCATGAATGAAACCCAAAGCTCTTCAGAATGTGTGACCCTTGAACTGTACTCCCTGGAACGTAGGTGAGAAAGATGCGTCATAATTTTCACCTAAATTGTTTTTGGAGAATTGGTCCCAGATGTACACACACAATTACTACCTTCCCACGAGAGCAGTATGCTCTGAAGACGGTGCAAAATATCCCCCCCCCCCAGTAGAAAGCAGGGGAGTGCAGTGATTATGCAAAGTGATCTACGATAACCCGCACATAGAAGAAAGAGATTTATGACGACGTTTCAGTCCAAGTCGGACCGAAACGTCGTCATAAGTTTCTCCTTTTTGCGGGTTATTTGTGTATTGTTCCAGTCACGGTATTGTGCTTTTTTTTTTCTTCTATACTAAGTGATAGTTCGTAAGTGTAAAAGAAGTAATTCTTATAAACACTCAACCTTCATGCCAAAAGAGAATTAGCAACAGGCGTCTAGCTGTCTTCAAGAGGAAACTGGATAAGTTTCTTTAGCATTAATTTGAAAGTGTTATTGTTAAGCTTGAAGTTACTCACTAATCACAGTATATATATATATATATATATATATATATATATATATATATATATATATATATATATAATATATATATATATATATATATATATATATATATATATATATATATATATATATATATATATATATATATACACACACTGTATTGATATAGTTAGTTCATGACCAGCAGGGCTATGATGCATGTGTTGGACTGCGTGCGGCTGGCACCAACAGCCTGATTCATCAGGTCATCAACCAGGAGGCCTGGTCTAGGTCTGGGTAGCAGGGGTGATGACCCCCACCCCTAAAAAACTGACTGAAACCACAAAAGTTTTACTGTCTGAAATATTTCACGGATTTCGTTTTTACTTCCAGTGAATGTTACATCGCCCTTAAGCAAGGGCGAATTTCTGGAGTTGCTTATTGCTTTGGATTTTGCATTGAAGATTAGTTTTTCAATTTTTGTTGATGGATTTTTGTAATCCTCAGGATATTGAATTATTATTACAGCTTTTTGTATATTGCATCCTTTCTTTTACATTTTTTTGTAATTTCTGAAAAAAAATCTGGACCCTTCGAAGAGCTTTTTCATTAATCCATTAAATTCATAATTAATTTATTCCTAGTTAATACAGCTGTTGTAGAAATTAAAATGCATTAGACTGTATAGATATGTAGGGTAGAGAATTTGTTTAGGTTGTGAGCTAATATAAGGGGGATATGTAATCCCCCCTCCCCAATTAATTGGTTAGGGTCTTATTCATATGATGACCCGCAGCTGGAGCTTTTGGTCATCTGACCGAGGCCTTCCGCTGGCTTACAGGTAATTGCTGGTTTAAGGCGAATGCGTTAGTTTTACGGATTCGTTGCGATTCCAGTGATCGAGTCCTTCGTTCCCGTTTTGAAAACAAATTGCTGAGTAAAATTATACAAAATTGTATGCAAGGCAACGTTGAAAAAAACATTTTAAAGTTCATATAGAAACTTAACATAAAAGATAGGTGAACATCAGAAACAAAATATATTAAGTGGAAAATAATGTCATTGAAAAGACGTATCCTAAATTGAAGTAGCTGAAAATAATTTGTTTAGATAATGAAGGGATAGATTTTAGAACAAAATTAAAGCCAGTATATAAAGTAGAATATGATAATGGAATATCGTGAAGGAATAAAGCGTAGTGATTTAATTCTGGCAACACTGACAAGGTGTGTGGTAGATTATTATTATTATTATTATATTCAGGTGGTAGTGTTATATCCGTAGGGGTCATATATCACTTTGGAAATGGCAAACTATCAGCTTTAATCTTTGGGCTTTTGATTCAGGCCTTCACCATCATCAAGGTACGGCCCTTGAAGGGAAACTATGGTAGAAAGAGCACAGAGGAAGCCTTGAAGCTCAGACACAGTAAGCTGCAAGCAGTGTATGTATATACCTTGCATGGGAGAACTGAACTGTAAGACTCTTACTGTGCCTCACAACCTTCTAAATGGAAATGAAAACTGGACGGCACTGTTTGGGCTCAGGAAGGATTCAAACTTAAATTTAATGTACAATTTATATTCTTGTTATGAGAGGCTTTGAATATCTACTACTGCAATTAAGTAGCGCATCTCTCGTAATAGCTGACGAAGGAACGAGCCTGCACTATTTTATCCTGAATGACCCACATTGGTTTAGTACCTCACGGAAAATGCTATAATAATTTGTCTCCCTGTTCGTATCTGAAATGAAATAAAACTAAAATATTAAAACAAAAGGTGGTAAAAAAGATTATTTTCCTTTGTTATTTTGATGTTGTGTTGTACCAGACTGATCTGTCTTACCTTTGTGCTGTTTTTAAACTCATCGCCGCGCGTCAGGTCCTCTGTGTGGCCTTGTAGTGTATTAGAGCGACGACGTGACACAACTAACCAGTGTGACGCAAGTGTCAGGGTGGCGGAAGTGACGGTGCAACACACATGATCACGTGACGCAAGTTATGGTATGAAGTGACGTCACAAGGTGAGGGAGAGAAGAGTAAGTTTTTAGTTGCTGTTCCGCTTTGACAGCATCCCTTGTCCATCTTGTGATTCCACGAGTTCTTCACAGCCAGCTGCATTTAAATTGCATATGGAATCTTCAGATTCCATATGCAATAGTTATTTGAAGAATAAGTCACAATGTTGTGGCCGCAGCCATTCTTAAATAACTCGCATTTTGGAAACGAAACTCTAGACCACATTTCGGTCCTTCCTGGACCGAAACTGAGTTAACAGAGCTGGGCAAAACAATAGGTGGGTTACAATGGGTGAGTAAGAAGCAGAAATAGAGGGAGGCAGGCGAAGAAGAGGAAAGAAAGAAAAATTATTAATATAGATGAGGCATGATGTACTCAGATCATTTTACACTAGTAATTAGTCGAGACTGGTCTACTGTGGTATTGTGGTGTGAAAGTAACTACGATCACTACCACCGCAACCACACCACCACCACAACCACACTACCACCACAACCACACCACCACCACAACCACACCACCACCACAACCACACCACCACCACAACCACACCACCACCACAACCACCACCACCCACCAACCACCACACACCCACCACACCACAACCACACCACCACACCACACCACACCCCCACCACACCACAACCACACCACCACACCACAACCACACCCACCACCACCAACCACACCACCACCACAACCACACCAACCACCACAACCACCACCACACAACCACACCACCACCACAACCACACCACCACCACAACCACCACCACAACCACACCACACCACACCACCACCACCACCACACACCACCACCACAACCACACCACCACCACAACCACACCACCACCACAACCACACCACCACCACAACCACACCACCACCACACCACACCACCACCACACCATCTCTGCCACTAATCTCTCTCTTCTTACCTTTACCATACGTGTTTCCTCCACTGCTACCGCCATCTTCTACTCTGTAGCATCTCTCACATTACGCTTTTTATTTTCGCCATTATTAGTCCCTCATATTAATACCTTTTCTTTTCATCTTAATGGAGTGTATCAGATTACTCCCTCTATATCAAAGAATCTCTCACAGTGGATCCATTATATTACGCTCTTCTCTTGAGTTAATTCATCTTTTCATTGTAAGTGAAACAATGATTAAAATATATATGTAGGTAAAATAGTTTGAGGATATTATTATTTTCCTGTAGGCTAACTAGAACTTTTCTTGGTTATGTATTATTTATGTTCACTTTATAAATAAAAGTTTATAAATTCTTAATGTTTAAAGGCCGTTACGGCTTGACAAAGCTCTCCAGGAGGTTCATAAACCTCCTGGAGAGCGAAACGTTGCCACAATGAAATGTCACATTAGTTGTGTCCTTTTACCTAACAAGAGAGAGACCAGGTTGTGTGTTATGGGAACACAACCAGATTCTTCAGGTTGTGTTTATTATAGGAACGAAGCCAGATCATTCAGAATGTGTTGGTTATTCTTCTGTTGGCCGTAGGTCAACAGAAGCTTGGGTGATCAGGCAGTGAATAGGATAGCGTAGCCTCAGGCCCTGCTGCAAAAGTAAAATTACTTTCGATAGCGGTCACAGGTGTGTCACAGTTAAGTTTAGGGTGAGCGATGAGGTGACTGAGTCTGTTAAGGTAACACTCAGAAATATCCTGTACTTTATGCAATAGCAAGTGGTACTTAATTTTTGTTTGTGTTTCATATCTTAGTCAGAATGTGGACTGACGAAACACTGATCTTACCTTTGAACAGTGCGGCCAGAATGTTCCGTAAATGTTACACCTGCTGCTACTGTTACTACTACCTTTCAGTGTTGCACAGGCAGCTAGTTTGAGGTTAATGGGCTGTTTAGGGTGAGGATGATCCAGTTTAACTTTTAAATGTTGGTAGATGCAGCGGTTCAGTGAAAGTAGCCTCGACCAACACTATTTTCACATCCAGAACGTGCTTGCTTAAAGCGTAAGACATCTTGTTACTCAGTATGAATTCTCTCGAGATCTCCTAGTAATAAAAGTTATATTAGAAGATTTTTATGGCTTAAAATTGGCCATTATGTTCCGACAAGCAGTAATAATCTTGAGAGAAAAATTAGTGCATTCTGCTCTCCTCCCTGATGATTTACTTGTACAAGTGGATGAGGAAATGGGGAAAAAGGGACAAGGGAAAGAGAAAAAATATATAAGTAGACGAACCAGGTACATATGTATAAGGTTGCTGAAATGTAGGGACGATAGTTACAGGAAGTCAAGGAAAATGGAAGAAAATGAAAAGGAGATAGAGTAAAGGAAGAGGAAAGAGAAAAGTTTGAACGTTCATAGGTGGAATATTTTAGACAGTGACAGTTAGCTAGATACTGCATTCTAGCTGTGTGAGGGAAGAAGATATTGCGTGTAGTATTTAAAGATTAATCTGCTAAATCATGATTCCATGAAATATTATTGAGCAGCATTTCTCTCTCTCTCTCACATATGTATGTATGTATGTATGTATGTATATATGTATATATATATATATATATATATATATATATATATGTCGTGCCGAATAGGTAAAATTTGTCAATTAGCAAGAACTCGTTTAAAATCAAGTCCTTTCTAAAATTTTCTCTTTTACGTTTAAAGATATATATTTTCATTTATGTTAATGTAAAAAGTAATAACTTTGTACCAAAAGAACATTAGAAAACATACCTAACCTTATTATAACAAGCGCTATTTAATTTAGCCTAATCCAACTAAATATATTTTAGATAAGTTTACAATAATTTAATAATAAACAAACACAATGAAATATATTTTTTTCGTTAGGTTCATTATGATTTTTGCGAAATTATTGCTATACACAGCAAGTAATTTGACTAAGTATACCGTAAAAAAGGTATTAAGTAAAATTGTCTTAGTGTACAACGAGTCTGAATACGAGACTCCCACTGACAAAAACCTACAGACAGAGAGTTCAACAGAGAATCATCAGTGGCTGAACTTGTCAAGTGGGGAGTACCCTAAGGTGTATTCCTAGGCTCCATATTTCTAATAATGTAGTTGTTACCCAGTACTGGCTCACCTTATTGCAATTGCAGGGGTAGAGTTTGTGGCCGGGAAGGAGGACCATTCCTTCTCCAAGTGTGTCAGTCTCCACACGCTGATGACAAACCTGGCATCCGCTTTTTTTTTCCGTGTGAATCATGCGGATATTTCCCCTTTTTTCCGAAGTTTTCAGTGAGTTATGGCCAATGTTTTTGAGCGAATTATAGACTTGGTGTTTGGAATATGTATAATTTGCATTTATTCGTTTTGCCTTTTCATGGCGGTTTGCTTAGTAAGGCAGTAAATTAGTGAGGATAACAGCAAGATGGTAATGATAAATATATCTATGTCGGTTTTGTTAGTGTTATAGATCATTGTAACTATGCAATATATGTATTGCATATAAATCATAGAGAAAAAACTGAAGTAAAAAAAAGTTGCAAAAATTTGTTAGAAACGAAAAATGAAATGATCTACATCTTACGTGCTCGTGTTTACAATTATGTGCAAGACGAAGAACAACAAAAAAGACACAATACCGTGACTGTAGCAATACACAAATAACCCACACATAGAGAAGCTTACTACGACGTTTCGGTCCGACTTGGACCATTGACGTCATCATAGCTTCTTCTATGTGCGGGTTATTTGTCTGTGTAAGCCAAATCAGTGCGAGGGAGTAGAAGCGGTGCAAAGGAGTAAACCAGCACAAGCTTATGGCAATAATAATTGCAGTTGTAGCCAGAATAAATTACAGTAGTAATGGAAGTGTATAATTAATAGCAAGGTAAGGTTTAACATTGCTTCCTCTGGTGTAAAACTGCCACTTATTTTCTTCATTACGGGATGGTTCTATATTTCAGCAATAATGTTGCTCTTACTAGCAGTGACTTTGTTTAATGACACTTTAGATGGAATGACGTTGGCGTCACTGCAGCTCTTGAGTGTTCACTGTGGCCAGACTTAACGCCTTAATATTTCGTACTATTGCTTTTCTCCAGGCTAGCTATGTTGTTTGGAAGTGGCTGATTTTTTATAAGTGTAGCTTGCTATGTTATGGCCGTTTTGTTAGCTTGGTTTAAGCAGATTAAGTTCCTCGTTTGGTTTTAAATGTGTTGACTTTTGCTTAGTTTTCTGCTGCTACTCTCTCTTTCTCCTCCCCTTACCCCTTTCTCTCCTCTTTCTCCTCCCCTTACCCCTTTCTCTCTGACACACGTACACTCGCGCACGCTATTCCATATCTGGTGGGCGGTACGTGAAGCCAGTTTTAGTTTTGCCAGTACCAACATTAATATTCATCTTCTCTGCCATAAGTATCTTCATTTACATACTTGGGAATCTCTTGTGCTTGAAGTGTGAGCGAGGGCGACCGTGTTTGTTGTGATAATGGCAGCCATCACTGTGCCTAAGCTGCGAGCATTTACCAGCGGCTGGTCACTCCTGCAGCATTAAGCTCCAGAGCTTAAGGGTTCAGAGTCAGATTATGAAGCTAAATGTCATGTGTGGACCATGGCAGACACGTTCACGAATGCAGATGTATGTGGACACAAGGATGCACACGAGAGGTGTAGTTGAGGGAACTGAATCTGGCGACCCTGGCAAAGAGGACTAGGAAAGGCATAAAACAAAATGTTAAGATAAATTGATAGAGACGATAAAGTTGTAGTATTTAAATAAGTAGGACCGGTGAAAAAGGGATATAGATATATGAAGAGGAGGTAAATTTGACAATGGCATCAGTAGTAAACATGATAGGGACTTGGAAGTTTGGAATCTGTGAAGTCGGTTACTAGTGGTTAAAGATGTAGGGATCGTAATTCGACCCGTGTAAGCACAACGAAGTCAGTACACTCAACCTCTCGCCGTATTTACCTCTCTCTCACTTGCTACTATAACTAAACTGGCCGGTAATTTAACCAGCCAACACGAGCGATATAATTCCCAACAAAGCCAATTATGTTTATGCACACCCAATGTTTGGCTGGCGTGTGAGCTCTCAAACCTCATTAAAACAATTTTTTAACATTAAATGGTTTATAGCTCACCCTCGCAGGAAAATATGGTGTGAAAATGATTTCGCTACAATTGTTTAGGTATGTAATCTTTTTTTTTTTCAGCGAGAGGAATGTTTTGTTTTCATTTTACAAGTTTCTTCCTTGCCAATTTTAGACTAGTGTTTTATTGTTATTCGAAATCGTTAGGAAGGTGCGACTGTGGTAAGAGGAAAATTAAGGTATTTGTTGGTAAGACTAATATACAAAAAATAACCCATAAAGAATGTAGTTCATAGGTATAGCCATGTTGGTTGCTTCATGTTGCGCATGTTGTGGTAGGGAGGCAGGTAGGTAGAAAGGGAGGGAGAGAGGAGTATATATTAATAATGCAGGAACTCTCCCATACATGCTAAGGATAACTAGTTCAAAGATTATTAATTCCAGTGTACGTCTTATTTTATTTAAATCTTATGCGGATTACCAGTACCAAAAATCTTTATACCTTTCCTCCTTAAAAGGAGGAGCACCCCCGTGTCCGTTCGTCCTTGTCATCATGTTCGTGCATATTTGGTGTATCCCTTTGCCTTTTGTGTTTCCGTTCATCCTCGGCGTGTCTGCATGTCCTTGATGCTTGTCCGTGTGGCGTGGCCGGCGTTAGGAAGGATTGGTTCCGTTGTGGTGGCAGATCATTATTGGTTTTCCATACCTCCCGCAGCATGAATTACTCTGAGGTGCCATAAAAACAAATCACAGCCTGGGTAGCATGGGTGTGTGTCTCAGCTTGGTGGACCTGAGGTGCATGTCATATCTTGGTGGAGCTCAGGTGCAAAACTCGGCTTGTAGGTACGTACATCAGCTTGGAGAAGCATATATTAGCGTGGGGAACATAGCATAATCTCGGCGTGGGGAACATAGCATAATCTCAGCTTGGAGAAGCATAGCAGTATATATGGACGGGCATAATAGTATACCTCCGCTTGAAAAAGCACAACAGCGTACCACAGTGTGAGGGAAGATAACAGCATAGTTTAGCTTCGAGTAAAAACAGCATAAACTAGCAGCAGCCAAATGGTCAACTTCCTTGTTATATGTTATACACAGCAAGAATAAAAGCAGCAGCAGCAATACGGGAGCACTGTATTAACATCCGGGGTCCCAGACTATTCAACATCTTACCAGAAGATATCCGAAACACGGCTGGAACCAGTGTAGAAGCCTTCAAGAGGAAACTGGACAAATATCTTCACCAGGTGCCAGATCAACCAGGCTGTGATGGATATGTGGGGCAGCGGGCCTCCAGCAGCAACAGCCTGGTTGACCAGGCAAGCACCAGACGAGCCTGGCCCATGGCCGGGCTCAGAGAGTAGATACTCTCGAAACTCTTCAAAGGTATTCAAAGGTATAAAGGTAAGCAGCAATAATGGTAACATTAGGCAGCAAGAAGAGTAGCAGCAGAAACAACAAGAGTAGCAGCAGAAACAACAAGAGTAGCAGCAGAAACAACAAGAGTAGCAGCAGAAACAACAAGAGTAGCAGCAGAAACAACAAGAGTAGCAGCAGAAACAACAAGAGTAGCAGCAGAAACAACAAGAGTAGCAGCAGAAACAACAAGGTAGCAGCAGAAACAACAAGAGTAGCAGCAGAAACAACAAGAGTAGCAGCAGAAACAACAAGGTAGCAGCAGAAACAACAAGAGTAGCAGCAGAAACAACAAGAGTAGCAGCAGAAACAACAAGAGTAGCAGCAGAAACAACAAGAGTAGCAGCAGAAACAACAAGAGTAGCAGCAGAAACAACAAGAGTAGCAGCAGAAACAACAAGAGTAGCAGCAGAAACAACAAGAGTAGCAGCAATAATATCATCATTAACAGCATAAGCATCAGAGGTAACAGCAACACACGCTGCAGCAGCAGCAGCAACAACAAAACAGTAGAAACAGCAGTAGCAGCAGTAATAACAGAAGTAGCAGGAAGAAGAAGAATGGAGGGGGAACATCTTCCGCAGGTACCGAGAGGCTGTGAGGGATGCACACGAAGTGTTTGAGGAGCGCGCCCGTGAATAATTCTGTGAGAATGTCAGTCCCGACCCTTCCACCTCTTACTTAAAAGCGCTTCCCTCCTCTCCTATCATTATTACCTCACGCTGTTTCTTCGGTTTTAAACTTATCGGTCGTTGGCCACAAGGGCAGCGTGACTTGAACAAAGTATTCACAGTTGCTTGCCTCCTGTTTTTCATAGTGCAGTTACTCTACGTCTTAATGTCTAAAACTCTTAAGTCTGGCTTGCAATTTGGATGAATCGTTTCTTAAATATTTTAAAGTCTACACTTCAGCAGTACGTCAGATCCGGAAGACCCCTTCCCTCTTCTCAGTATTTTCTTCACACCTACCTTGAAACCTTTCTTTTACTCATTGTTAAAAACGTAACCAAACCATCTCTACTGTATACGTTTTGCTTTCTGTTTAATACGTTTCATACCACATGTTCAAATTTGTTCAATTCATGTTGGCTGTATACTATAATATTTATACCAGACGAGCCTGGTCTATGTCCGGGCTTCGGGAGTAGTAAGACTCGAAACTCATCGAGTGGGACATGTTATCTGCCTCCTACTGCAACATTCAATGGCAATACATCAACCCTTATAAACTTCTTTATATATACATCTGTTCCCAATTATGCGAGTGAGATCTGATATTCTTGCATTCTATTCTTTCTGTCATCGAGTCTTTCATCTATATTTTCTTCTCGTAGTTTTGCTTTTTATGCATTCGCGTTTATATTCTTACTCGTACAGTCTTTGCAGATTCTCTCTTCAATCTCCCAATATCACTGTTTATCTCCCAGTATCATACTTCAGTTGTAACAAACCTCACTTGAAATCGTGTCTTGGTTTACACCTCTCAAATACTCTTAACTACCGCATATCTTACAACTCTTCCAATAAATGCATTTAAAAACTTTGTTAACATCACGTGTCATTGCCTTCAAGTCCCAATTTTACTGGAAATAATTCCTCTTTTTTTCTACACACTCTAACCCTTATTCAATCCATACGGTGCAGCCCTTGGCACATGGCTGTTATACATGCCTTATGCATTTTCTAAATTTGTCCTTACAACAATTCCCTTTAGTATATAAGAGCGGTTCACGTACTTCACTCAGTGTTCAATCTCTCGTCTACACATCCCCTCTTCTTTCCAAATTAATTGTTTCTGCTACCAGTAATTAGATTATTTAATATTGTGATAGCTAATTTATAATTATTACCTGTTCTGTTATTGCTTAAATAGCTGCTTGTGTGCTCTCCATGCCATATTTTAGTGGCAAAATATTTGTTCATGTCTTGGGATTTGCACGGCTGATAAATGTGTTTTGCCAGGCTCAAAGACGGTGAAAAATGACGTCTGGTAATACCTTCGTCGATTGATTTCTTTCTCGGGTATTCTGATATTATTTACAGAGTTCCTATCTGTGTGTGTGTGTGTGTGTTCGTTCTTACATATTTGTGGTTGCAGGGGTCGATTCACAGCTCCTGGTCGCCACTAGGTACACACTCTCCCTGCTCCATGAGCTTTATCGTATCTCTTCTTAAAGGTGTGTATGGATCCTGCCTCCACTACATCACCGTTCACATTATTCCACGTCCTGACAACTCTATGGCTGAAGAAAACTTCCTGACATCTGTGTCTGTGTACACGTACTTACCGAGTTCTGCTTTTGGGGGTCGAGACCTAGCTCGTGATCCCTCTTCCAAAACCACTTTGATGGGAATCACAGATTTCTGGAGTCTTATCCACTCCTGAGGCTATGCATTGAGTTTGTTTCCAGCACTGCCTCATCCATGCCATTCCACTTTTCAGTCAGAAAAAGTGGAAATGTTAGATTTTAAAAAATGGCTCCTGGAACTAGATCGCAACATTCCGCTTGGGTGTAGTTTGTGGTAATGTGTCATTGTTTGGCAATTTCTCGGATTTTACTTTAATTATAATTATGAATATTGGATGTCCTGTTGATGGTAAACAATAATGTAAAGTTGCTAATCACGTTAGCTCATGTGAAATGATTCGTGAAAGTCAGTCACGCTGATGATTGGGTAGATGTAGGTGCAAGCTTGTTGCAGTGGTTATTTGATTAATGATTTAACTTATATATTTCTCTTTTAATTCATTGATGGCATGTTGATAACTGGATAAATTTTCAAAATTTGACATTAATATAACTCCTTCCATTTCTCTTGATTGCAGGTAAGTGAGTTGATGGCAGACGACTGTGGAGAGCTATGGTATGTATACACTGGTTCTGTTTAGTTTTGCTCATCTATTCTTTAAGTACAACAACTTAATTCTAAATTTTAACTAATTAAGTAATAAACGCCTGCTGGGGATCGAACCTAGTTTTGGTTTCTGGAAGGTGTTGAAGACGTGCAAACATTGATTTACATGTAGGACAGTGGATGAGCGAGACAGGCCTATACGTCCCTTTGTCCATCTGTCTGTTCATCCATCCATCAGTCTTCAGCCATTCCATCATCCATTTGTTAATCAGTTCAGGTGCAAAGACAAATTTGCAGACATAGTGACTCGTGTTTATATCCACACTGCTCTTGTCCAGAAGAGACATTGTAATTAAATATCAGTCAGTTTAACAATGACGTTTAATGTTTTGGAATTGTGCATATTTTGTTTTTAATTTGTAGTGAATTATGTACTGTACTAAATTATTTGTTATTTATACTGTGATAATTTAACTTTTATAACTAAAAGGATTGATAATAACTAGAGTTTCGCAGATTAATGTGAAACTGTGTATTAATGTGTTATCTTCGTTATCAGTCCTACGGTAACTGAGTGAAGTTTACACGTGTGTCAAAGTGACACACGTGTATTGGTGTATTGTGAAGTGTATTGGAGAAATGTCCAATGCACTAGTGTATTGATGCATTGTAGAGTGTATTGGTGTTTTCTCTGGTCTATTGCTATGTATATTCCATTATTGTATTGGCTTTGTATTGTTGAGTGCATTGGTGTATTTCTGGGTGCGTGAGTATGCTTGCTTGTTGTAGTGTTTAGTGTATGGATAGAATGCGGAATTAATAAATGTGCTGTAAAATGTATCAGTGTAAACAGATATACTGTATACATCGACAAACCATAAATTACATCGAATAATATGAAAATTTAATGAAATGATTGTTAAATAATTTGGATATCGAATAAAATTGTTTGGTGGGATAATTGTGTGTGCGTTGTAGGTGGGTTGTCACCCCAAGCTGTGTTGTAGGTGGGTTGTCATTGAAGTTGTATCGATGGTGGGTTGTCATTGAAACAGCAACACTAAATGTCAGAGTAATTATCAGTCACCTGCAAGGAAACATCAGGCGTTACCTAGGTAACCGGTTGACGTCGACATTGACAGATGTTACTGCAGCGTTGGTGCTGGGACTGTTGTTGGTGTTACTGCAGTGTTGGTGCTGGGACTGTTGTTGGTGTTACTGCAGTGTTGGTGCTGGGACTGTTGTTGGTGTTACTGCAGTGTTGGTGCTGGGACTGTTGTTGGTGTTTCTGCAGTGTTGGTGCTGGGACTGTTGTTGGTGTTTCTGCAGTGTTGGTGCTGGGACTGTTGTTGGTGTTACTGCAGTGTTGGTGCTGGGACTGTTGTTGGTGTTACTGCAGTGTTGGTGCTGGGACTGTTGTTGGTGTTACTGCAGCGTTGGTGCTGGGACTGTTGTTGGTGTTACTGCAGTGTTGGTGCTGGGACTGTTGTTGGTGTTACTGCAGTGTTGGTGCTGGGACTGTTGTTGGTGTTACTGCAGTGTTGGTGCTGGGACTGTTGTTGGTGTTTCTGCAGTGTTGGTGCTGGGACTGTTGTTGGTGTTACTGCAGTGTTGGTGCTGGGACTGTTGTTGGTGTTTCTGCAGTGTTGGTGCTGGGACTGTTGTTGGTGTTACTGCAGTGTTGGTGCTGGGACTGTTGTTGGTGTTTCTGCAGTGTTGGTGCTGGGACTGTTGTTGGTGTTTCTGCAGTGTTGGTGCTGGGACTGTTGTTGGTGTTACTGCAGTGTTGGTGCTGGGACTGTTGTTGGTGTTACTGCAGTGTTGGTGCTGGGACTGTTGTTGGTGTTACTGCAGTGTTGGTGCTGGGACTGTTGTTGGTGTTACTGCAATGTTGGTGCTGGGACTGTTGTTGGTGTTACTGCAGTGTTGGTGCTGGGACTGTTGTTGGTGTTACTGCAGTGTTAGTGCTGGGACTGTTGTTGGTGTTACTGCAGTGTTGGTGCTGGGACTACTGTTGGTGTTACTGCAGTGTTAGTGCTGGGACTGTTGTTGGTCTTTCTGCAGTGTTGGTGCTGGGACTGTTGTTGGTGTTACTGCAGTGTTAGTGCTGGGACTGTTGTTGGTCTTTCTGCAGTGTTGGTGCTGGGACTGTTGTTGGTGTTACTGCAGTGTTGGTGCTGGGACTGTTGTTGGTGTTACTGCAATGTTGGTGCTGCAGTGTTGGTGCTGAGAACGTGTTATGCTGAGACTATTGTTGTTGTTAATGCTGTGATTTAATGTTGGTTTTTATTGCTATGTTGGTGCTGTAGCTGGTGCAGTTTTTTTTCAGTTTTTAATGGAACAAATTCAGAGATCGTTTACGGCTCACATTGAGCCATTGAAACATCTAAATTATTGGGAACGCCTTCAAGTCTTGAACATGTACTCATTGGAGCGGAGGAGAGATACATACATGATGATATATACCTGGAAAATACTTAAGGGCCTAGTCCCAAATCTGCACAATGCCATAACAACATACTGGAGTAAGAGATATGGAAGGAAGTGTAAAATAAACCCAGTGAGGAGCAGGGGTGCGGTGGGACAATTCGAGAGCACTGTATTAACATCCGGGGTCCCAGACTATTCAACATCTTACCAGAAGATATCCGAAACACGGCTGGAACCAGTGTAGAAGCCTTCAAGAGGAAACTGGACAAGTATCTTCACCAGGTGCCAGATCAACTAGGCTGTGATGGATATGTGGGGCAGCGGGCCTCCAGCAGCAACAGCCTGGTTGACCAGGAAAGCACAAGACGAGCCTGGCCCATGGCCGGGCTCAGAGAGTAGATAAACTCTAGAAACTTCAAAGGTATATCAAAGGTGATACCTCATTCTTCCTGCTGTAGGTACTTAGAAATCTTTAAATATTTTACAATATGTTTCTGTGATCATACTTATGGCTTAAACGTCCGTCGTAATTTAATCAGTTTAATTCTGCCAAGAAAAACGGACCTGTTGGTTTTTAGTTCCCAAGTGTTTTTTTTTTTCCACTTTTTCTCGCCTCTTGGAAGACTTTTTTTAAGGCAGCACATGTCAGTGAGACGGGACCATAATTTAAATTGCCTTTCCTGACTTTTTTTTTAATATTGGCACAGTCATTTTTTATTAGTCCATCAGTTTATCTTTTTTTCTTTTTTTTTTTTACAGAAATATCAACCCAAACATTTTCCTGGGCAGATGGCTAAATTCTTGTGCAGACTTACTTTGTAAGTCATGGTGATGTCTCGTCTGGTTATTTTTTTTCCTTTGCCATTATTAATAAGATTCTCTGCATCTTGAGTTATCTATATGGAGACACTTTTAGCTTGCAGTTGAGGGTTAAGTGAACTTCATTTACAGCCATCTTCTCTTTTGTAAATACACTGCATTTCATATAAAGTATTTCACACATTTCTTACTAAGATTCAGTGTGTTTATATGTCGTGCCGAATAGGTAAAACTGGTCAATTAGCAAGAACTCGAAGTCCTTTCTAAAATTTTCTTTTATACTTTTAAAGATATATATTTTTTCATTTACGGTAATGTAAAAATTAATAATTTTGTAGCAAAAGAACCTTAGACTAAACTTACCTAACCGTATTATAACAAGCGCAATTTAATTTAGCCTAATCCAACTAAATATATTTTAGACAAGTTTACAATAATTTAATAAATTAAGAAACAATGCAATATTTTTTTTTTCGTTAGGCTCAGAATGATTTTTGCGAAATTATTGCATACACAAATTTTCGCTTGCCTTATTCTGTTGTGTGAGTTCTTGATGGATTTGGTAATAAACACAAACGTAGCTTGGCTTAGTAACTTGTATATTAGTGAAAAAATATGGGAGAGCACCAGAGCCTAACCTGTCTCCTTAATGTCTCGTCTTGAACTGCCCTGCCCAGTGCCTGGAGGGCAATGGCGGCATTCAAACATCATGCTAGGTCAGCAGTGAGTCGCTAACCGTTAGTGATCACGTAGGGAGCTGTGACTCAGTAACGGTTATTAGTAAGATACAAATACTACTACTGACAATTCGGCAAGAAGATCGTTGCTATATATATGTGTTTTTGTGTGCTTAATTCGCAAACGGCTGAAATTATTTACAAACATTCTCTCTGTCCACAGCAGGATTGAAACCTACACACACGCATACACACACATCATTTCTTCAGTCATAGAGTAGTCAGGAAGTGGAATAGTCTAGCAAACGATGTAGTGGAGTCAGGAACCATACATAACTTTAAGACGAGGTATGATAAAGCTCAAGGAGCAGGGAGAGAAGAGACCCAGTAGCGGACAGTGAAGAGGCGGGGCCAGGAGCTGAGTCTCGACCCCTGCAACCACAATTAGGTGAGTACACACACACACACACACACACACACACACACGTATATACACACATACATACGTGTGTGCATAATATCCGTGTATATATGTAACAGTTTATTGTATGTCGATTATTTTGCTGGAATTTTTTTGAAGATTAAATTAGTGTTTTAAATAAGATTACGAATATAATTCAGAAATCCAATTAATGACTCCATTTAAGTAAAAAATAATTTGCCATGGCCACAGCAATTAATTGTCATTTTTCTACTTAGTGATAGAAAATTATTCCTAATAGATGAAAATACATTGATGAGGCGCAGTTTTATCGTGGTTTAAATCTGGTAAATAGCTTTAGCAGTGTGAGTGTTAGTCGCCAGTAGGTGAAAGCAGTGAAGGCTGTGGGTCAGATGAAGTTTAGGTTGATTGTAGAGTTGAACGGAAGAATGGTAGAATGGATCATGATTCGTCCCCAGCGTTCTTCTGTTTATTCGTTGACAGTCGTTCGTATGATTATTACTTGTTTGGGTTGTTCATTGACAGTCGTTCATACGTTATCTTTAGTACTTGCTTTGGTTATTCATATAAACTTTTATTATAAAGTCGTTCATTACGACTCATCTTGGGTCTGCTTGTTGATTGTTGTGGGGATCATCGCCCCCAGAGCACGACCCCAGAGCACGACCCTAGAGCACGACCCCAGAGCATGACCCCAGAGCAGGCTTTCCTGTTAGTATCCTAATTAGTCATGGTGTTGTTCGCTTCACTCAGTCCGACGTAAGCACCACTGTCAGACTGATCAGAAACTTGCTTCTGAAGCATTAACAATCAGTCAGCAGTGTTGTGCGGTTGATTGGTCAAGGAGGAGCGGCCTCTTGGTTGATCATGCTGATAATGCCTTTGATACATGTTGGTACAGTGTTAATACCGGTTATTCTTGGTCAAAAATATCTAGTACACTCACATAGTGTCTGTCAAGAGCAGGTACACATAGATTGTATCTGGCAGAGTTTGGTGTACACAGATGGTGGTTGACAGAGGTAGATACACGTACATGATGCCTGCAGAGACGGATACACATGATGTATATCAGAGGAAGGTGTGCGCAGATGTCAGAGGTAGCAGATCCACAGAGATATGATCAAATTACAATACAGATATGATACAGCATCATGGAGGAACCTAAGAGCTCACGTCAGGGAGGTGTAGGGCATCCACTAGCATCCAGCACTAGAGATGGTCCAGAGTTTCAGGGTAAAGCACCCACCAGCATCCAACAGTAGAAGTGATGACTTTGAGAAGAAAATATATAGGTTATATACAAGATGCTGCCTTCTGCACTTTCTCCTACTTTCACTCTTCGTGTACTGTTGTTCAGTGTTTGTTCGCGTATATGCAGATTGTTGGGCCCTGTGTGCAGTGAAGAATTTTTTGGGACCAAGTGTGTGCGCTTCCATGCGATGTGACTTGTAAACACTGTTTTAATTTTGGTTTGTCTTCATTGCGAAAATTAGTTTTACCAAAGCAGTTTTGAGTGTCAAAATATTAATAGCAAGTGTTAGTAATATTTATTTTGCTCTCTTCTTTCCTCTGTGTTTATATTTATTGTCTCTTGTTTGTTTCGGTGTAACATACTAAATACTTGTATTATCTTGTATTGTATTATCCACTTCTTCGTTACAGAGAGAACCCCAAAACTAAAAAAAAAAAATATATATATATATCCCTGTGGCTCATCTATGTAGTTGTCGTTTATCTCCTAGCTCTCTCATTTCAAGCAGCTTGAAATGTCCTTCCCTGGTCCTCATCTCTTTTAGTGTTAAATTGAGTTCGCTAAGTCTCTCGTATTTCACGCCTCCCTCATTTCCTGTACAAATCTCGTTGTGAACCTTTGGATCATCTCTAGTTTCTATATATATATTCAGACTTGAAAGTTCACAGAATCTGAAAAACAATGAGTATTCAAATTCAAAATAGTTTATTGAATCCATTTGTATGGAAAATAATCATGCAAGCTGAAAGTACATGTATGTATTATACGTGATAAAGCAACTGAAAATAAAACACAAAATTAACAAAATAATAAAATGAAAAATAAACCGAATAAAAAATAGTAACAGGCAAATTTAATAAAAATCTCATTTAGGAACTAAAGAATTTCATTGAAAACATTTTCACTTCAGGTTTTGGAGAAATAATGTTTCAGTTTTGATACATCATCATCAAAATTACAGCTTTTTGATGTCAGAGCAATTTGTATACTGTCTTCGGAATTCAACCGATTTCTGTACTTTGTTTTTAAGTTAATGAGTGGAAAATCATCGTTCACAAAGATAGGTAGTTGCAAACGGCAGCAGTATTCTTATCGCTTCATGTGCAATTTTGAAAAGCCTTTTCAACTCCTGACATCTGGAATCCTTACCCGTTTTACGTTATTGCCAACTTTAGAAATGATCTCTACAAATCAGATTCTTAATTTTATTAAGAAGCTAAAAATTATTTGTTTGAAAAAAAATATACCTTTCATAATTTGCCTCCCTTATTAAATATTTTTTTTGTGCAGTTTTATTTATGTTTATTGAGTTCATTTCCTCCAGAGATTTTCACTTTTACCCCATTTGGGGGTAATTTTCCCCGGTTCCCAACCTAGGTAGTTTAGGTGAACACTCCTTATTGTCCCCTTGCTAGCAAATTTGTAATAAATTAGTTATTTTCTATTCACCGAGTTGAACTCACCGTGTTTATCATGGGTTGATAAACTGCTCATAACCCACCTTCTACGCTACTAGGATCGGTATTATTAATTCTGCTGGCCTCTTGGACCATATCATACCTATTCTTGACGCTGCTGGGTTTCCACCATTTCCTCGTCCTACTATATCTGTTTTTCATTAAACCAACTTGAGGCTAAATATATACTTTGCGAACACCAGTTGTGTGTTTTTGTCTGTGTATGTTCACTCTGACATGCACACATCAAACATGCCTCGTAAGTTCATTTGCCGGGTTTGAAGGTTGTAAGGTCGTGACTTTTCATTTGTATAATAAAAGAATTTTAAAGCTGGGTCTCACGCTCGCTGTTTTCAACTTTCGTTATTAATGAAATTCAGATTTGTTGCCTGGCTAAAAACATCGAAAATGACGAACGTGTTCAACAGTTTTGTGACAGCATCTGGCTCTCTACCAGTATAAATTTTAGCCGGTGAAGAAAGAAACACATGTTGTTAAACAAGCTTTTATTGAGACAATGTTTCGACTTGTGTAGTGTGCTTTATCAGGTCATGACTGATAAAACTCTGCACAGTACCAAACATTGTCACAGTAAAAGCTTGTTCGACAGTGTGTCTTTCTTCACTGTTGTCGGCAGTACGCAAATCCTCCCAGATTGCCCTACCAGCCTTCTTATCCTCTTCCATAGCATCAAATGAGCTAATAAAACAAATTCTTCCATACAACCTCAGTGATTCAGCAGGAATACAGGACCCTAGCTACACCAGTGCCATCACTGAATGGGAGAGACTTGCTGCTCCAACACCAAAACCTAGTGAAGAACTGGCCTACAAACAGTCAAGCTGGGACAGCCCCATTGTTGAAAAGACACTTGCCAATATGCTCAGGGCCGTAACATCAGACAGGGAGACTGCCCGTCTCCTAGCCGTGAGTGCACATCACTCTGGGGACTTCCTCCAAACAGTTCCCATTTCGGCCATGGGAACACGCCTGGACCCTAAGACCCTTCGTATTGCAGTGGCTCTGCGCCTTGCTGCCCCCATTCACACGGGATATACGTGTATTTGCGGCAATGCGCAAGCCGACCAATATGGTCTACATGGTCTTAACTGTTCTAAAACCAAGGGTTGGCATGCAAGACACAATGAGGTCAACGACATCATAAAGAGAACCCTCGCTACAGCTGGATGCCCAGCTGAGAGAGAGCCTCGATCACTAGCAGCCAACAACGCCCACAACCCAGCAAACCGCCCCGACGGGATCACCATCTATCCTTGGAATTATGGCAAGCTCTTAGCATGGGATTATACCTGCGTGTCGACACTGGCTGACACCTACATCCATCACAGTGTTGGGCGACAGGGAGGAGCTGCTGACCACAGAGAGGAGTACAAGATCGGCAAGTACAGGGACATAAGCCAACAGTATAAATTTGTCCCAGTGGGATCAGAGACCTTGGGAGCGTGGGGAAAAAATGCAACACGTTTCCTTAAAGAGCTGGGTTCCAGACTCATCGACACCACCAGGGACCCAAGGGCAGCCACGTTCATGTTCCAGCGTCTCACCGTGGCCATCCAGAGGGGTAACGCATGCTGCATACTCGGCTCGCGTCCGGCTTCGGAGGAGCTGGAGGAGATTCATAATCTTTGACATATTGTACCATTGTATTCATGTTCATGTTTGTGTGTTTTATAAATGTATTCTGTCTATTAATAAAGCATTTATATGTATGAAAAAAAAAAAAAATATATATATATATATATATATATATATATATATATATATATATATATATATATATATTACTGCCAGGAGAGCTGAGTGATATTCCAGGTGAACCGTTCTTCAAATAAAAACAAAAATCTTTGTTTTAATGTTGACCTTTTTGTATCTATTAAAAATATGGATGTAAATGAAAATTGATGTGAAAGAATTTTTACATTGCTTTGAAATATGTTGGAAATTGTCTAGCCTTTTGAGAGCATTACTTGAAAAGTTATTCTTATAAGTCTGAATATGCATAAATTAGTTTTATTGTGTTTTATTGTTTAGAGAAAAGCGTGACCATCGTTGTTTAAAATAGCTGTATAGAACTGTGTTAGCACCAGAGTGAGTTAGCATAGGTATTGTGGCCTCACATTCGTTATGAGGCACTGCTTTGAAACTTATCATACCTCCTACCCTCATTCATCATCCTAATTCCACCACGATCTGCTGCCACCACCTCCTACCCTCCTCATTTTGCCACCACCTACGCTCATTCGTCATCCTTCTTCCATCTCTTCCTCTCCTTCTTCAGTCCCTTCCCTTCTTCCATCTCTTTTTTTCCCCTTCTATCTTTTCCTCCCCCTTCTTCCTCCTCTTTCTTCTCTCATCCTCATTCAACTCATGTTCGTTGTCGTCTGGTCCAGTGGGTTGTTGAAATTTGTATTGTGTGTTGGCTTGCCTGTCCGCCAAAGCTTCCCCTAATCGTGATGGAAGTTGTCAAACTTTATCTTATTGGCACCGTCTCCATTATCCTCTTAAGGTTCGTTGCCCAGTTGCAGTATCTAAGTGTTGGTGTGTGTGTGTGTGTGTGAGAGAGAGAGAGAGAGAGAGAGAGAGAGAGAGAGAACGAGGGGGTAGGAAGGGTAGGAGATTGGAAAGGAGGGGGTGGAAGTGGAAGGGAGGTAGGGAGGGGGTAAGAGTAAATAAAAGACAAGAGACAGCCAGACAATGAAGCAAGCAGAGAACAATAGAAATGCAGACTTAAGAAGAAAGATGAGACAGATGAGAAGAGATTACACTTGAGAAAGTAGCTAGGGGAAAATGAGAGTGAAATTAAGAGTGTGATTGAGAGGGTAAGAGTACAGCAGGATCAACACTGGTGGTGACAGCAGCCCTCCCACGTTACTCCACACAACACTCTTCCAATATCCTCAGGGTGTGTGATCTCACACTCATCCCTGGCTTTTTATCAGATCAAGACACCAGGGTCTCTCTCTCTCTCTCTCTCTCTCTCTCTCTCTCTCTCTCTCTCTCTCTCTCTCTCCCTCCCCCTCCCTCCCTCTTTTCGCTGCTTCTCAATCATTAAAGTTAAAACGAGCGTAATGCTCGGTTTCAGACAGATATACTGAAACAACTCATTTCGTGTTTCTGTCAGCGTTTCTCTACCTGTTGAACACTTGGTAGCATATATAAGTAAAAAGGACACAGGTGTATGTAGCCTAAGCACAGGAGAGCAATACATACTTGTGTATGCAATAAAGGTGTGCAGTAAATACGTCTACAAAATACACGATTATGAACCAAAGAGAAACACTGGTTACTGCAGTGTTGTAATCATGTCTCTCTCCCCTACTACCTTCCCACCTCATCTCTAACCCTCCTACCCTCTATAAAATACTCTGGTGTAGTGTAATGGTTCCCTTGATTAACGGCCCGACCCACCAGTCCCGCCTCTCCTTTGTGTCGATCGAAAAATAAATTACACGGAGTTAATTGGGCTGGTTGTGTGGACTTGTTTTTAAACGCCAATTCGACGATGATCGTGACTGCAAGAGGCTAATTACCGAGGGTATTAAAGGCCGGAAATGGAATACGCAAGTGCCGGTTTAGTCCTGGTCTCAGATGTTATCATTAATTGAATCTTTTAAATTGACTGGGCGGTATCTGGTCAAAACTGGGCGTTGACTGGTTGGTACTATTTTGTGTCTGTGATATGCATGACATTACATTCGGTGCAGGAAGATAGCAGGCAGGAGGAGAGTAGGATGAAGGGATACAGCCAGTAGAAGCTTTTGATGACAAGGACGATCAAACAAAATAAGAGTAATACAGAGTGAAGGTGAATTACAGTAGAAAGATGGTGATAGGATGAAGGAAGATTTTTTTCCCAGGAAAAAGTCTAACAGCTAAGTGGTAGGGTGATAGGAGCTAGAAAATTAGAATAGTTTGTGAAACGTTGAAGGGGGTGATAACCCTTCAGGTGCAGTGTGGTAGAAGGATTGACGCAGTAGACAGAAATCACTGTTGGTTTGATATCTCAGAAATTAATGGTTGGGTGACCTGTTAGTGCAACTAGATGGCAACGATGTGTTGGCCTCTCAGTATAAATAAAAACCATTGGTGGGTTGACTTCTCATTACAAATAGAAACAATTATGGGTTGACCATGCGTCAGACTTCGTAATGCAAACACCGATAGTTTGACTGATCTGTACCAAGCAGCTAGAGAGAGAGAGAGAGAGAGATGACCGAAACTTATCAATCACCAGCTAATTTATGAAGATAGAATGATAGTTTCGCTCATCATCCACTACGCTACACCCGCCTCCTGACAAGGTGGATGTACCGTTGGAAAACTCCCGAAACAGATCACAAGTAAATTACAGATAAATAAATCATTGGAAGAACTACGAAGTAAAAAAATTATTAGTTTTTCATTTATAATTTAACTTAAGAGAAACGAAGCATGCCTGCTTGCTGCTGAGATAATCTGCTAGTAGTGAATAACCAGCGTTGCATATACGGAAATTTTGTACTTTGCATTTTAGATTACATTAATTATATTGTGTAATCAGTTACCTTACTGATTTATGAGTATTAATAACTGGCACTGTAAATATCACCCGTGTCTTGAGTATTAATAACTGGTACTGTAAATACCACCCGTGTCTTTAGTATTAATAACTGGTACTGTAAATACCACCCGTGTCTTGCTTATGTATCCAATTTTGCTAAATAAAAAAAATGATCGAGTGTACACCCACACAAGCGCGTGTACACACACGTGTACAGTGTACGTGCGACTGCCCAGGCACCTTTTATTTTGTCCATTTGATCTCTTTCGTCTTCTGCGCAAATTGAATTTCCTGAAAAGTTCTGGAGTGTATTTCTTTTGCTTTTGAGGACAAGTTTTTGTGTTTCAGCTTTGTCTTCTCCCGTTATCCTGTGACACTTCTTCGCAGTTCCTCTCCCCCTTCCCCTCCATTACCTCTCCATCACCTCTCCATCTTTCCCCTCCTCTCCTTTCTCTTTCCCCTTTCCCTTCACCTTCCCTCTTTCCCTCTCTTGTTCCTTTCCCTTTAACCAGTGTTTCACTCGTGCCGTGGATCGAACCATGGACACCCCCCTTGTATGTGAGCCGAGTGCGCTGCCTACTGAGCCACGGGACACTTCAGCCTTCCCAGTGTCTCCCCTCTTCCCTTCCCACACTTCCTATACTAATGAAACTTTTTGGTGTATAATGTAGATTTTTTTTTATGCTAAATAGTCTTGGATATCTCGTAACGTTTAGTTTGGTGAAAGTTGTGAAAATACGAGACTGATGGATGGGATGGAGCGTAGGAGGGAGGGAGGGAGCGTAGTAGGGAAGGAGGGAGGGAGGGCTTTCGGGCGTAAATTGGGAGAGGAGGTAGAGAGAGAAGGGGCCTGGTGTGAATGGGTAAATTCTGGGAAGCTTATAGAGAGAGATAACAGCTTAGGAATAAGAAATGCGATGCTCAGTTCTCCATTTGTTTATGTATTTTGCACGCAAATAAATTTCTGGTCTACCTACAGTAGCTCAGAGATGTCAACACTTTAGAAATTTAGAGAACTTTAAAGTCCGCTACTTCATAAACTAATGATTCGTTATTAATTCTATGCTTATCTGTATTTGTTTGAATGGTATTAGTAATTATGGTTGTTTTAGGTTATTGGTGTAGATTGTGTCAGTAGACAGCAACCACCATGACGGTATCATGTCAGTAGACAGCAACCACCAGGACGGTATTACCATTTTGTTATGTGAATGTAAAAAGGAATCCTCTTTAACGTTTTGTTCTATCTTAATCACTGGTCTTTCTTTCCGTCATAGTAACACGTAAGATGTCAAGAAAATTGTTCAAATTTGTATTTGCATTCAGGGTTCACTTATCTTTACTTTCCTGTATATTTTTAACATTTCTTACCCGTGAGAATATATGTAGGCATTCATTTGTCTCGTCTCTTTTTTTTTTTCCATGTTACCGTCTAATTATACACCTGTTTTTCATTAGTCTGATTTTTTTTTATATTTGGATATTTGTTTTATTTACGTATATGTACATATTATTTTGTGTGTAGGTAAATATATTTATTTTCATTGAAACCTTAAGCAAATGTAATTAATTGCTCGAAGAAATTATTGCTGGTAATTTATATTGTGAAATACCGTTTACAAACTTCAAACGTTGTGAAAAAAACTTTTTTTTTAATAAATGATGCCTTTCTGATTGAGACTTGGCCATATATATTTGTTTCATGTTTTTGGGTCTCCAAATCTTTGTTTTCTATCGTAACTCTTTTTTGAATTGTTGCGACACTGTTGACTTATTGTGACACTAATGGCCCTGTGTTTCATGGGAGAGAATTACACCTGATAAATGTCTTCAAAAATGGTCTTGGGTTTTCACTTTTTTTTTCCACCCTTAACGTGAAACTGTGACGCTGTGTTCAACATATACAGTGAAAATGTTATCTTGCTGCAGCTGCAGCCTCTTACGAAGTTCGAATCATACGGAAAACGAGTTGTCGACTTCATGTATTCGGTTCAGCAATTGTGATTCGCTTCACTGTTACCCAATATCAGTCTTTTAACAATTCTCAAGGCAATTCGGGAGCATCTGTTCGTATCCTTCTACATTTCCTGTACAGGGATTAAAACGGTAAACCGCCCTCCGTTTATATGTTCAATGTTTCTGCAAGATAGATGGCCCAAAATTTCGATGTTAAAGCTCAGCACAACGTAGAGATAAGTGGTATAAAATACCGACACGATGGAAAAATAGACACAAATGCAGTATAATGCGTTCTTTATTGACTACGTTTCGTCCATACAGTGGATTTCATCAAGTCACAAACAGATCTGTTCTCATTATACTGCCTTTGTGTCTATTTTTTTCCACCAACGTAGAGAATTGAACCATCAGTTCCTGTATATTTTGCAGGCGCCAAACAATTTGTTGCATACTTTTAAGGTTACGGATAACGAGACGTGGGTTCACCACGGGAACCAGAGTCAGTAGATCAATGCTCTGGGGTTCCCCGCAGTCCAAGATACTGCACACCAACTGAGAAACTCTCAGTTTTATGATTGCAATTTTCTGGGATTAGGAGGCGTGCAGTTACAGAGTACGTTGGTTATATACTATAAAGAAATTGGAGGATGCCACCATGCAGTGTAGAATGGAAACTTTTAACCCAGGGATTTTATGGCTTTGAGCAGCACTCGCTACAGCGCAGCAGAAAGCGGCGAAAGCAGCTGAAGCAAACGCAGTAGCATTGTCGTAAGCAACTAATACATCTTAATAGCGCACGTATGCGCATTCGTGGCAGTGGATACTGCAGGACTAATTTGATTTCTTTCCCGTTTGGAATACCAATCTCGACGAGCAGTACACATTAATTCATCCACAGAACAAAGTGATTTTTTAAGCATATACAATACTGCGATTGTATTTGATTAAAAGCCACTTTGCGCACGTCTTCAGTTCTCGTAACAGCATTTGAGACTAAAATTTAAGGAGTTCTCAACTCGCTCGTTGCACACTCCAGACCGACTCCCTGTCACTTGACGAAAAATCTAAACGTCTACTGAGACTTTGAGTAAATACTTTATGGGAATAATAGTATTGATTTAAATATGAATAATAGTTTAGGGTCGATGTATTTAGTCCAGAAATTTAGGTAAAACTGCAGCATATTGGTGGAGAAGGACCTGATATGCTGTAGACAGATGATTTGTACTTTTCCACTGTGTGAGTAGGAGATGGTTTACCCACTTGTCAATACATCCATGGGTTTTGTGGTAATACTACCTAAATAAGATAGAAGGCCGTACTGCCGACCTCAAGAACTTGATAAAGCTCTACAGAGAGCGAAACGTGGTCACAGCTAAAGCTTGCTCTGCACCTGTCTTTTCTTCATTCACAACCTAAATAGAAGGGCTTTATATGTGAACCACCTGGGTTTTTACTATAGTTGAAGCTGAATTAGAATCAGACTCCCGAGCGAGACTCTGAACTTTCGAACATTACCAAAAAAAGAACCTTGGGTTCACAGAGAAGAATGAGAGAAGCGGCTCAAAAATAATCTAGCAGAGCTTTTATTTAACAGACCCAACGTGAATGACTATCATGGTATATTTAAGTTGGTCGTGCGTTGTACTTGTTTTCCTATACTTAGGTTGTACGAGGTAGTCAGCTTTTGTTTTAAAGCGTTGTTTAATATTCCCTCGTTTTAGTGTCAACGTACATAATATTATTTGAGTAGCATTTCCTCTTGCTCATTGCTGACATAGATTTGTGCTTCGTGGGCAACATTGATTTGTTTTGTTGCCAACATTGATTTGTGTACACTGACTTGTGTTCAGTGCCAGCATATTTTTTTTTTTAATTTCGACATTGATTTACGTATCAGTGCCAACAAAAATTGCTTTTCAGTGCCAATATTCCCCTTCACCTCATTTCCAGCATTATTATCCTAATGTTAAAATGACAATTTTGTCTTGTTCCGTGCAAATAATGTTAATGCTTCCTCTTTCGAATATTTATTCGGTTAACTAAAGTGATGTTAGTTTTATTTGCCTCAGAGCTTTAATAAATTGCTGTCCGATCAAGTAGGCTGTGATAACTGTGTGAGCCAGCTGGCCGCTAACAGCAACAACCTGATTGAACAAGCACTCAGGAAGGACACTACCAGCTCGGCCGGAGTATAAAAGCTGTTGAAATCTTTTACAGGTTTGTTCGACATTATTTGAGCACAATCACTGCTGTATTGCAATATGCTGATTCTGAAATAGCACGGGAACGATTTATCAAATTTAGTTCAGTAATATGATTAAGCTAATATTGATAATGGCCTCACCAACTGTTCCAGTGTATGTGTTTGTTTTCGTGTGTTCGTATGTACTCGCCTAGTTGTGTATTCAGGGGGCGAGTCGTACTTCCTCGCTACTTTTCTTCACATGCATTGACCGGTTATATTGATTCCTGGCCTATAGGACGCAATCAGTTAGGTAAATCAAATCATTTAATGCGTTCCACTTAATTACCCACAGATAAAAGTACTTCCGAACTCTCATCTATTTCCCCCTGACTCCCTCTCCTCGCCTGCCCTGTGTGGCAGTAACAGAGGCTTTTTGTTATTATTAATCCTGTGTGTGGCAGTGTCAGAGAGGCCTTCTGGCAGTATTGACGTGTATATTCCATTCACTCTGTTCTGTTCGGTCTGACCTCCGTCAAACTCGAATACGGTTCTGTTAGTTTTTGCTGCGCATGATTTTCTTTCCCTTAAATCCTGGAGTTTAAAGTTTCTTATGTATCTTTCTTGAAAGGCTGATACTATAGCTGTATTTTAGTAGTCATATAGCTGTCTCGTATGCTGGGAGTATATGCGTTAATTTGAATAATTAGGGCCACAACCTATTTTCATACCCGAGATGGGACAAGGTCGGACCGAAACGTAGCCATATGCTTCTTTCTCCTATGTGCGGGTTATTTGTGTATAGTATCTCTTGCTTATAAGGCTCTTAAGCCTGCAAGCATGTACTGTACTCAAGCTTTCCAGGGACCAGTGAATAGTTCCTCCTGGAACCACGCCCACTTTTTCCAGGTTTTCCCTAACCACAACATACTTGTGATGGATTATCCCCTAAATGTAAATTTTTGCATTTTCTTCGTGCCTTTACTTAATTTGTTTATGCCTTATACTTTTTTGCAACGTATCTCTTTTTAAATTCAATTTTACTGTTGTGCTTTGCTATTTATTTCAAGCATCGCTTACTCCTGAATATTTTTTTTTCAAAAAACATAAATTCAATACCAGGAGAGTAATGGCACCGTGGCTGCCAGGAGAGTAACACCACCACAAGGGCAGTGACCGGCAGGCAGCGAGCCAGCTGACATGAAGGGAATCACGAAAAATACGAAGGGATTGACCAGATCAAAGCAACCTCCTCCTCCTCGTCCTCCTCCTCCTCGTCCTCCTCCTCCTTTCCTCCTCCCTATCTCTCTTTCACTCCTACCCCTCACCCTCTGCCGCCTCTTCCCGCTCCTCCCTTGACCAGATGGTTGATAAGGAAGCTGGTCAAAGATTGATGCTCGTACCAGCTTTTTTTGTTGGAGAGGCGGGGGAGGAAAGGCCAGAGAGAGAGAGAGAGAGAGAGAGAGAGTGATGAACGGGGTTGACGTTAGGGAGTAAAAGAGGACGAAATTAAAGAATTTTTCCATAGTTTGATTCACCTGCAGAATGCGAGTTCACTCTTTCATACAAGAGCTTTAAAAGTTGTTTCTGACATATTCCAGCACAAATTGTTTTCATACACAAAGCAATGAAGCTTTTAAATCTGAGAAGGGCGATGAGGATGTCAAGCACTCCACTATTGATTCAGAAGTTAGGACGGCTTCGAAAGCCGCCCCGACACTAGCTCATCTTAACGCAGTGGTCGACCTGGGAATATTTCCTCTTTCGTCTCAGTTTACTGACAAGACCGATGACACGAAGCGTATATGGATGTGGAATGTATAAAATGCTTTGAGTAGTTTTACTTGAAATGTAATTAAGATTCATGTAGTATGACAATAGCAGGTTAATAATGATAGGGTAAATTACATAAGGGAAAGTTTTATTCCATAAACGCTCAGGAATTAAACGGCTAACAGACAAGTGTGCGGTCAGAAAGTTTTGACTCTCTGACCGCGGGTTCAAACCCCACCCGTGGTATGGTAAGTGTGCATATGTTATCGTGGCTGAAGCACCCCACAGGCAGGCCTGGATAACGAGCATCCACAGACAAGTAAGGCTGCACAGTAGTGCTGCACGCATGTGATTCTTTAATATTAGTATTAAATAAAATAAAAATCCCTAAATGCGTAGTAAATATTTAATGTTATATATTTATGTACTCCTGGAATATCCTGGAAGGACCGGTACTAAACTTGAACACCGAAATTACTCCGTATGACGACAAGTAATTAGCAGACGATGCAAAATACCTCCAGTAAAAAACAGGGTCGCGACGAGTACAGTAAGAGGAATTGCCGACAAACCTCTGTCGGCCTTCACGAGGAAACTGGACAAGATTTTTCATTCAGTGCCCGACCAGCATTGCTGTGGTTCCTACATTGGACTATGTTCAAGCAGCTGTAACAGTCCGGATGATAGGCCGGGTCTGGAACTGGGCTGTTGGGGTATCGACTCTCCGAATACGTCCTTCAGGCTTAGGTATGTTCAGTTTTTACAAGTTAAATAGCTAAAAGAAAAGTGACTACCATGTTTTGTTGAGTAAGTAGATGTATTGGCTACGCTCTAGTTTCATCCAGACTTCTGCTAACCTTGTTTTACAGTAATAAATTGTATATATGAAAGAGGGCGTATGTAAGTAATGTACGGTTAACGCAAATGCGTATTTCTTAACGTATCCGGAGAGCCCGAAAGTGCGTGCCAATCCCAGAGGCCAGTGTCTGGTCTGGAAATGTGGTGGTTGCAGAGCAGCGGCCCTCATATATTGTGTTAAATACGGGAATATTTTACATTTGGTTAAGACGTTTCGAAAATTGTTGGATCAAAGAGAAGCAATAAATGGACATCAACGTAGAGCATTATATATATGAGAAGATCTTCCACAAGACAGACTACAAAGAGAATACTTTTCCAACTATTTCTGCTTTCTTAGAAACGAAGAGCTTGGTGCAACGTGGCGTGCGTGCGAGCGTGCGCGTGCTGGTGTTCATAGCTTTGTTATATAGAGAACAGGTTCATGATACGAACTAAAACAGTGTGAAGTTAGTTGGTAAGCCTTTGTTATACGACGTTTCGCCCACAGCGGAAACTAAATGTTATTTAATAAAGGTTTTCCTTGCTGAAAGTGTTTTTGAAATTACCTCTTGTCGCCTTAGGTCATTATTTACCACTATAACGTTAATGCACTATTAGAAGACATCTCTGTCAGTATCAGACGTCCAGACTTTTACTGCCTTCTAAGAAGTAAAAAAAATGGAAGAGTTCTTGAAGAATTAGTCAGGTTCATGTGGAGGGAGATAGAGACAAGTTCCAGTGCAGATGGAATCATATAGAGGATTGTCATGCGTGTACATGGCAGCGCATAGAACAAAAATAATTGATAATGTGCTCACGCGTAAGTTATCTGTGGATAATGGAATTCTAAATTGGAGTTACGAGTACTTGGTAGAGATCCAGGCTTGATAAACGAGGTCAAGATAGGTCAGCTTCGCTGGTGCCGTAGCAAAATGCAGCCAAAACAGAGAGAGAGAGAGAGAGAGAGAGAGAGAGAGAGAGAGAGAGAGAAAAGTTTAGTATCCTAAGGCGCGGTCCTAGCGCCTTTACTGTTTCTCATCTTCATGCAGGCACCCACTTAGCCATCTATGTTGCCGAACCCACCCACCATGCCATCCATATTGCCACCCACCCAGTCATCCATGCAGCCACCCACCCAGCCATCAATGCTACATAATGTTAGTAGATATATTACATGTGTACTCTCTAGCCGACGACTTGTAAGAGCATTAATTACTCGACTGCTTGTTGAGGCGTTGTGCAGCAACACTAGAAGGGGCAGCAGCGCCAGCTGGGGTACCAACACCAGCAGGGGCAGCAGCACACAACGGGGCCAGCTGGGGCAACAACATTGCAAAAGATAACTGAATAATTGCAAAAAGATCTAACATTCTCCAAAACTTTAACTTCATATTTCTAACAAAATTCCTCTAAGCGTTTCTCGATTCCGCTTACGTTGGAATGCATGCAGCCAGCTAGCACCAATAGCCTGACTGACAATAAAAATCAACCAGGAGTCCTGGTCAAGGCGTGAGGCGGGTATCTAAAAGTAACACCACCTGGGGCAGATGGTGTTATCGTTGGAGTTAAGAACAGGAGAAGACTAAGAAGTAAATACTTAAAAACAGAGAAACCAGGAATAGGAGGAAAAGAGCACGATAAAACTAGAAAAGTAAAGATAAGCAAGATACACGTAAAGATAAGCAAGATACACGTAAAGATAAGCAAGATACACGTAAAGATAAGCAAGATACACGTAAAGATAAAGCAAGATACACGTAAAGATAAAGCAAGATACACGTAAAGATAAGCAAGATACACGTAAAGATAAGCAAGATACACGTAAAGATAAAGCAAGATACACGTAAAGATAAAGCAAGATACACGTACAGATAAAGCAAGATACACGTAAAGATAAGCAAGATACACGTAAAGATAAGCAAGATACACGTAAAGATAAGCAAGATACACGTAAAGATAAGATACACGTAAAGATAAGCAAGATACACGTAAAGATAAGCAAGATACACGTAAAGATAAGCAAGATACACGTAAAGATAAGCAAGATACACGTAAAGATAAGCAAGATACACGTAAAGATAAGCAAGATACACGTAAAGATAAAGCAAGATACACGTAAAGATAAGCAAGATACACGTAAAGATAAAGCAAGATACACGTAAAGATAAGCAAGATACACGTAAAGATAAAGCAAGATACACGTAAAGATAAAGCAAGATACACGTAAAGATAAAGCAAAATACACGTAAAGATAAGCAAGATACACGTAAAGATAAAGCAAGATACACGTAAAGATAAAGCAAGATACACGTAAAGATAAAGCAAGATACACGTAAAGATAAGCAAGATACACGTAAAGATAAAGCAAGATACACGTAAAGATAAGCAAGATACACGTAAAGATAAAGCAAGATACACGTAAAGATAAGCAAGATACACGTAAAGATAAAGCAAGATACACGTAAAGATAAGCAAGATACACGTAAAGATAAGCAAGATACACGTAAAGATAAAGCAAGATACACGTAAAGATAAAGAAAGATACACGTAAAGATAAGCAAGATACACGTAAAGATAAAGCAAGATACACGTAAAGATAAGCAAGAAAACACGTAAAGATAAGCAAGATACACGTAAAGATAAGCAAGATAACGTAAAGATAAGCAAGATACACGTAAAGATAAGCAAGATACACGTAAAGATAAGCAAGATACACGTAAAGATAAAGCAAAGATCAACACGTAAAGATAAGCAAGATACACGTAAAGATAAGCAAGATACACGTAAAGATAAAGCAAGATACACGTAAAGATAAGCAAGATACACGTAAAGATAAGCAAGATACACGTAAAGATAAGCAAGATACACGTAAAGATAAGCAAGATACACGTAAAGATAAAGCAAGATACACGTAAAGATAAGCAAGATACACGTAAAGATAAAGCAAGATACACGTAAAGATAAGCAAGATACACGTAAAGATAAGCAAGATACACGTAAAGATAAGCAAGATACACGTAAAGATAAGCAAGATACACGTAAGATAAAGCAAGATACACGTAAAGATAAGCAAGATACACGTAAAGATAAGCAAGATACACGTAAAGATAAGCAAGATACACGTAAAGATAAGCAAGATACACGTAAAGATAAGCAAGATACACGTAAAGATAAAGCAAGATACACGTAAAGATAAAGCAAGATACACGTAAAGATAAAGCAAGATACACGTAAAGATAAAGCAAGATACACGTAAAGATAAAGCAAGATACACGTAAAGATAAGCAAGATACACGTAAAGATAAAGCAAGATACACGTAAAGATAAAGCAAGATACACGTAAAGATAAAGCAAGATACACGTAAAGATAAAGCAAGATACACGTAAAGATAAAGCAAGATACACGTAAAGATAAGCAAGATACACGTAAAGATAAAGCAAGATACACGTAAAGATAAAGCAAGATACACGTAAAGATAAGCAAGATACACGTAAAGATAAAGCAAGATACACGTAAAGATAAGCAAGATACACGTAAAGATAAGCAAGATACACGTAAAGATAAGCAAGATACACGTAAAGATAAGAAAGATACACGTAAAGATAAAGCAAGATACACGTGGAAAATAGCAATAAAGTGAGAAACTTGAGGAATATAGCAAAGTGAGAAGGATGAGGAATAGAATAAGAGAGTTAGTGAGAAGATAAGGCGAAGAACATGAGAAAATGGACAGTAGAAGAGGATTAGAACTATAGGAAGAAAAGGAGAGGAGAAGGGGAGGGCGGGGGGCAAGAAGAAGAAGAAGAAGAAGAAGAAGAACAGCAGCAGCAGGAGGAGGAGAATGCTGGAGAGTTAAAGTTGGTGAAGTATTCTCATAAATTTCGTTATTTAAGAGAGGCAGAGGAACGTAAAGCCACACCCACACCAGAATACCCACCCCGAGGGGCGAGGTTGGGGAATAACCATCGCAGGGGGTGAATATCCACCCCAAAGAGCGAGGGTGGGGAATAACCACCCCGAGGGGCGAGAGTGGGGGATAACTACGAAGGGAGAATGAATAACCATCCCGAGGGAGGAGGGTGGCGAATATTTAACAGACTTATTACTTCTTTTTTACGAGGTGGGTCGCCCGCTTGACTGAAACAGGACAGTAGGTAACATGAAAATGTTATTAAAAAAAAAAAATTGTATATGAGCAGTGTGGTGGTACCCTACTTACCTTGTATGATAGTTACATAGTGGGTTACAACATGAACAGTGTGCTGCTACTGTATTGTGTAAGATTGTTACATTTAGCAAACGCTAAATGATAACCATGATAGTGTGATGGAATGGGAATACTCAACACACAAGGTGGGATGGGAATATTCAGTATACCACACGAGGTGGGATGGGAATATTCAGTATACCACACGAGGTGGGATGGGAATATTCAGTATACCACACGAGGTGGGATGGGAATATTCAGTATACCACACGAGGTGGGATGGGAATATTCAGTATACCACACGAGGTGGGATGGGAATATTCAGTATACCACACGAGGTGGGATGGGAATATTCAATATACCACACGAGGTGGGATGGGAATATTCAATATACCACACGAGGTGGGATGGGAATATTCAGTATACCACACGAGGTGGGATGGGAATATTCAGTATACCACACGAGTGGATGGAACAGATACACGAGTGGATGAATATTCAATATACCACACGAGGTGGGATGGGAATATTCAATATACCACACGAGGTGGGATGGGAATATTCAATATACCACACGAGGTGGGATGGGAATATTCAGTATACCACACGAGGTGGGATGGGAATATTCAGTATACCACACGAGGTGGGATGGGAATATTCAGTATACCACACGAGGTGGGATGGGAATATTCAGTATACCACACGAGGTGGGATGGGAATATTCAGTGTACCACACGAGGTGGGATGGGAATATTCAGTGTACCACACGAGGTGGGATGGGAATATTTTTCTCTTGCCCCGCACTTTTGTACCCGAGTGTTTTCATAGCTGCATAGAGCCTCGTTATACTTGTGAATCAACCACATTTCGAAATTAAATTGTACATTGTCATTCCAGTGGGGATTCGAACTGTGTACACAGCATTATAAGTCAGTTATGCGAAAGACACACATACACACACACACACACACACACACACACACACACACACACACACACACACACACACACACACACACACACACACACACACACAATGGAGGCAGGAACCATACATAGTTTTAAGACAAGGTATGATAAAACTCATGGAGCAGGGAGAGCAGAGACCCAGTAGCGGACAGTGAAGAGGCGGGGCCAGGAGCTGAGTCTCGACCCCTGCAACCACAATTAGGTGAGAACAATTAGGTGAGTACACACACATTCTTGGCTGGGTAGCTAATATTACGCTTCCAATTTGTTAAAACAACTGTCTTGAGGGAAATATTCGCACGAAAAGAGAATAAATATTCAGTGAGTGGTATTCCAGCGTGGAGACCATTACTTATGCTCACACCGAAACAGTTTCAATACGGCTGAATTAATTCCCTGTTGAGAACTTTTTGAAAAATTGCTTCATACAAAAATACCTAGTTTTATTCCCTTGGTCTGAAAAACTATTTAAATTTTTTAACTGTTAGTGGCTGTAACATTTCATCCTTTAAACATTACAAAGAACAGTTCCTAATTTATATATATATATATATATATATATATATATATATATATATATATATATATATATATATATAAATATATATATAGTGTGTGTGTGTATGTCGTGCCGAATAGGTAAAACGTGCTATTTTGACTTAAATAGCAACGCTCTTCTTGCCGAATAAGGCAAGCGAAAATTTGTGCATGCAATTATTTCGCAAAAAATCATTCTGAACCTAACGAAAAAAATATTTCGTTTATTATTAAATTATTCTAATCTTATCTAAAATATATTTAGTTGGATTAAGCTAAATTAAATTGCGCTTCTTATAATAAGGTTAGGTAAGTTTTCTAAGGTTCTTTTGGTGCAAAATTATTAATTTTTACGTTAACATAAATAAAATAAATATATCTTTAAACTTATAAGAGAAAATTTTAGAAAGGACCTAATTTTAAATGAGTTCTTGCTAATTGACCAGTTTTACCCATTAGGCACGACATGCATATACATTAGTGTGTACACAAGAGTGTGTGTGGAGTGTACACAAGAGTGTGTGTGGAGTGTACACAAGAGTGTGTGTGGAGTGTACACAAGAGTGTGTGTGGAGTGTACACAAGAGTGTGTGTGGAGTGTACACAAGAATGTGTGGAGTGTACACAAGAGTGTGTGTGGAGTGTACACAAGAGTGTGTGTGGAGTGTACACAAGAGTGTGTGTGGAGTGTACACAAGAGTGTGTGTGGAGTGTACACAAGTGTGTGTGTGGAGTGTACACAAGAGTGTGTGTGGAGTGTACACAAGAGTGTGTGTGGAGTGTACACAAGAGTGTGTGTGGAGTGTACACAAGAGTGTGTGTGGAGTGTACACAAGAGTGTGTGTGGAGTGTACACAAGGTGTGATGTGTGCACAAGACACTTGTACAGCTACCCGTGTGCCCCTGTCTATCTGTAGTGTTGATATAAAATCCTTTGTACTGTCCTGTATATCGTATATACTATGTCATATATACCGGTACTCTGTTTAACGTGTATATTATATATACTGTGTTGAGCGCTATGACGAGTATTTACCTTGTAGTGGCTTCTAAGTGTTTTCCTGTATGGAAACTCCTTTAGTAAGCGTGTGTCTTAACTGACTAATTGGACACAAGTGTTATTAACACTCATTTGAAAGACACTAAGATTAAACGAATGTGTATGTTATTGCTTGTAAACACTCGAAACACGCATCAGAAATCTGTATGAAGCATTCAGTAGGATATTGGCAACTTGTACTTGGGAGGTACTGAAATAAAATTGATATATTCATCCTAACTCTGCTGTTTAATGTCACGAATGTTTGTGTTTACGCAGAGCTATTTATTATGCACAGTTATTTATTTATGTATTCATTACTGTACGAGTCGTCGTGTTTTAGGCCTGTTTATTATTATTATTTGTAATAATTTTTGGGGTCATCTCCCCCACGGCCAGGTCCCAGACCAGGCCTCCTGGTTGATGACCTGATCAGACAAGCTCTATTAGTGTTTATAAAATAATTGCGGCAATGTGTCTTTTGGATATGTGGAAAGCAAATAAACTAATCTGTATCGCTAGATAAGTAATATTCTCTTCAGAAAAATACATTTGTCCAAGATTATTACATAAAGATTTGTGAAGGTTAACAAGTTTCAGTATTTGTTTAATATCTTTGTAATATTTTGTTATTCCTTTGATTTTGGTTGCCAATGGCAGGTCAGTCACCGATAGATATTTCTCTGCAGTTAGTCCAGAAGTCTTAATCTTATACTCCTTGCAAGTGATACAGAACCCTGAGCTGCATAGCACAGAACATCTGAGGTCGGAATACATGTTCGTCTAATTCGTCTGAGCCCAGATGCATTTTGATGTAATAAAATATGTAATTTAATTGTGGTTAGAATACCCTTAATGTTGCACGCTGATAACATCTTTGCCTCACACTACACCTGTGGTGCTTTGTAACGTGTGTGCCAGTCTGTTGTTTAAAACAGGATAGGTCACGAGGTGAGAGACTATTCTCGCCAACAAAAAGTACAAAAGCCACAACATAGCTCTGCAATATTTCCATTCGGTGGAATGAAATCATTGTGTGCGTGGCGATGGCCGCGTACCAGCTGCACCAATTTCGTTGTTTGCATGAGGGTGCTGGACGCTGCTGTGTGATGAAGAAATCCTTCCTGTCCGGGTGTAATCAGCGAGACTCGTCCCCTTGTTTGAGGAGAGAGAGCAGGGGATCATCGGGTCGGCTATTGTGGCTGATGGCCAGGTTAAAGGGGACTTCTGTTTGTGGGGTGGGGAAGGAGGGGACATCTTATGAGGGGTGGGAGAGGGGATATCTGTGTGTATGGGGTGTGGAAGGAGAGAGACATATGATGAGAGGTTGAAGAGGGAATATCTGTGTGTGGAGGAGGAGGGGGAGTAACGCCTTTGAGGAATATGTCGTCTGCTGGAAGGATGCAGTTCATGTAGGAGAGGGCGGGGGGCTGTAACGTTAGTGGGAGGAGTGTGACGACTGTAGGGAAGTGATATTTGCAAAGCTCAGTGGGTCGGGGGCGTGAAATGTCACAGTGTGAACTAGAGAGCAGTGGGGATAGTTAATTTTTTTTTTTAACTGAATGGATATATTTTTGGAGGACAAGCGAAACGAGAGATGTAGCAAGGCCAGAGTAAACAAAAAAAACTTTGTTTCCGTCTGTGTAGCTTAGGTATAATAAAAAGCAATGCAAAACATCGCTTGTGAAAGGTAAATAAATAATTGCCGAGAGAGAATAAAGAGTGAAAAAGAATTGTGAAGTGAAAAATGAATTGCACTAATTTTTTTTTCTGGCAAGTGTGTTCAAGTGTTGATCATTTAATATTGATAGAGAAAAAATATTTTGTAATAGAAAACTTAATTTTACGTTAAGTGTAACTACAGGAATTTTGAAAGCGATTGAAGGAGCTTCTTGCTGGTCAAGTAATGGTCATCTAGGTAGCAATATTTAGTATAAACTTTCATAGAATATATAAAGAACTCTTGCAAATTAGTCTTTCCCTAGAGAGAAGGGAAGGGGAAAGGGATAAACGGGTATACCTGTGCCCAGTTTCGAGTTTTCTAACTTGTAGTCCTGGCATGAGCCAGACTTCTCTGGTGCTTGCTTGGTCATCCAGGAAGTTGGTGTTAACTACACGTAGTCCAGTGTATGCACCCTTTTCTTTGACAGTGGCTCTTATTCTTGCTAATATTACTCTCTCTTGTAGGGCTTATCCGTTTTACATAAAGCATGCATACTTTTCAAGGAGAGCCATTTACATGAACGGACCTTCCTGGATTTCTTACTCTATTTCTGCAACATTGCAAGCTCCTGATGTTGATTGCATCACGAGAGGCCTAGAGCTATCATTCAACAACCCCCCAGGTTTTTTTTTATATACAAATATGTAAATTTTAACATTAAAGTTAGCTTAGGTAGCTGCGGTCACATGGCCTATCATACCTAACCTAACACAAATGTTAAAGGCAAAATGTTAAAATTTTATTTGTTTACAAAATGCATCATGGCTTTTACCATCTTATGTATGGTCTTTAGTAACTAAATGAAAATATTTTTGGACATGGTGTCAGTATTACATAGAGAAATGAGTACAACTTGCAAGTTGAAGAATTAGATTTGCAACATTTGGGTATCTTTAATTGTAGACGTTTCGCCAACCAGTGGCTTTATCAATACAAGGACATAATGTGAAGAATTATATACAAACGATGAGGTAATCAGTCCCTCAACGACTGATTACTTCATCTTTTATATATAATTCTTCACATTATGTTCTTGTATTAATAAAGCCACTGGTTGTTGAAACGTTTACAAATAGATACCCAAATGTTGCACGTGTCGTAATTCTTCATCTTCTTGGTACTGTACACCATTTATATACAAGTTGCAAGTTGCCTCTTTCACTAGTGAAGCTACGGTGTAAACAGCTTTTGTCTGAGGTGTTGACGTCAGGTTCAATATGTGGGATCACATTTACCCAGACCCTTAACTGCTCTTTCGATAGTAAACAGGTTTAATGAGGTCGTTCCACGGTGCCCAGCGGTAATTAGTGTTCCCACTGTTACATCAACCATACCTCTGGTGACAATAGACACTGTACACACATGTGTTTGTTGCATAAATAAATGAGCATACACCTACGAGCAAGTATACTGGAATCTGCAGCTATATCTAGGTTTCAGGAATCAACTAGGAAAATACAACAAGTATAGACCTGGTGTCAAGAACGCGTTCTTCCGTAGTTAAATGATAGCCGTCCATGTGGAGAAATAAAAATCGTTATTTTGCTTACATAATAACTAGAGGATGCTTAGGGAAAACGTTAAACGTTATCGGTAACGAAAGAGACGGAGAGGAAAGTATTTGTTTCTCAAAAATATTCGTAGTCTCAGAAATAAACACAAGGAGTACTTCTTAGTAAATACGAAATTCTCTTAATGAAAGATGGTAAAGCATTGGATACCTCTTTACATACGACACTGACTGGTGAGAGGTGAACCAGATGGGTCAGTCAAAAAATCGCCGAAGTATGAAGCAAACGACACGAATCAGTGTTTAATGAGTCAAACACGATTGAAACCTTGGAGACAAGTGATGTTTTCGTGAAGGCAGCTCATGTGGGGGGTCACTTCTCAGATGGAAAGAGAGCCATCGCACTCTCGATGAGGCCCTCAACATGTTACTGCATATTGCTCCGGGACCAGACTCCATCTTCTCAGAAGAACAAAAAAAAAATATTACTCGTATATTTTATGGAAAAGAGGGTTAGACATTATACTCTTCAAATTCTGATTTCTTACGTGTAACTGCTGTACATAAGAGGCGTAAAGCAGTCCCTGACAAAAGCTTCCTAAATACTATTTCATTTCATTTAAAGTTAGGTCAAGTTAGATTATGCTAGGCTAGGATGCATAAACCTATATGTAAATATGTCGTTCCGAATAGGTGAAATTGGTCAATTAGCAAGAACTCATTTAAAATTAACTCCTTTCTAAAATTTTATCTTATACGTTTAAAAATATATATTTTTTTCATTTATGTTAATGTAAAAATTAATTTCGTACCAAAAGAACTGAAAACTTATCTAGCCTTATTATAATAAGAGCTATTTAATTTAACCTAATCCAAATAAATATGTTCTAGATAAGATTACAATAATTTAATAATAAACAAACACAGTGAAATATATAAATTCGTTAGGTTCAGAATGATTTTTGCGAAATTATTGCGTACACAAATTTTCGCTTGCCTTATTCGGCAAGATGAGCTGTTCGGCACGATATATATATATATATATATATATATATATATATATATATATATATATATATATATATATATATATATATATATATAATATTATTGCACCAGCTTAAAACCCGATTGCGGACAGACTTGCATATTCCCGTGGCAGTTTCAAAACCAAATATGCAGTTTCTTGTTTACTCTGCGTCCATCCACCGTATTATTGCATCGGGAGGGTGCACTCTGCTGCTGATCATGTGTTCCTCTCTGTCACGGTGAATTGCTTGCTAGGGCTGCGACAAGTTTACGTTTTAAGAGTTTTTAACAATGTGAGATCGATGTTGGTGGTGTTCACTGTCTTAGAAGTGTCATTTGGTCGTTGTGCTTCGTGAACTGGGGATCAAGCTTCAACAAATGAATCACGACTCTTAATGGTCAGGTGTGAGGCGTCTACAATCCCCGTGGCTGATGAATATATATTCAGTGATTTGTGTTTGCATCCTGGACCTGCCTTGTTACCTTCGTCGTTCACCAAAACTGGTTTCTGGCCACTTGAACCCTGGCATAATTACTATTTAAAAGTGTGTGCGTATCGAGTTTGCCTCCACCACTGACACTTCCTGCTCATTCGATTTCCCCACTAACATGATTGTGTAAAACTTTATTAACCACGGTACGGGTGAGGGTAGAACCCATTGCAAGTGAGTCGTAAACTCCAGGCCAGTGCGTATACCACTTGCCATGGGTTCTAACCCCGCCCGTACCGTGGTTTGTGTGCAGTCGTGATACTTTACTAACATCCTGATATATCGTCGCATTTTAAGCAGCGTGTGTCTGCCCCGCGCTATCTTTCATATCATAATCATGACTTCCCAAGCCCTTCTCTCTTTCATAGTTTCTTTCAGTTTTGCACATTTTAAAATTACTGTTTATACTCGTTACCTTCCTCGTCATCCTTCAACCTTCTTCCTCTACCCGCTTCCCTCGCATCATATCTCCATCGTCCTCCTGCCTCTGTTCTTTCTATTATATTTTTCCTACCTTCCTTCCATATCCCCTTCGTCCTAACACCTGAGCAATTTTAATTTACTGTGCCTGAAGTGTCGTACTTGTTTCCATGACATTTCCTTTGCTGTTTAATTTACTTAACCGGAAACATGGACCTTTCTTTACATATTACTTTTAATACTTTAATCAAGGAAGGAAAATATTAACCAAGTGTGTGTGTGTGTGTGTTAGTTACCATGTTGTCCTAGGCACATGTCGATTAGACACTAGGCCTGTTGTATGTATGTATGTGTAAGGAAACACTTCGAAATGTTTCCGCCCCGCCGGGAATAGAACCCGGGCCCGTGTGTGTGTGTGTGAGAGAGAGAGAGAAGGGGAATGAATTAATGATTAATGTTTAAATGAGTGAATTATTTTTATTTAGCAACATTGGATACATCAGCAGTGTTTTGTTATGTTTCTATATAATAGTAACATAGTGGGAACAAAAGCTAGCTATGTTTCCCAGTCGCATTTCATCACACAGGATGGATCTTATGCGCTGTTTAACTGTTTAAGGTCACAGATACTGATTGAACTAAATTAATACATATATAATTGTGCTGTGCTAATGAGCAGTAGCTGGGGTTACCTTTGATATATCTGTGATTGATTTCGAGGGCTTTTCTACTCCCATGGCTTGGCTGTAGGTCAGATCTGCCTGATAAACCAGGCTGTTGCTGGCCCGCTTACACCACTAGAAGCTGCCTGTTGTCACCAAATGAACACTGTTAAGGAAACTATTACCTCGCTATAATATATCTACAGCTATAGAGCTATATAACAGTGAGTAAGGAAGTGTGATCTTTTATATAAAGAAATATTCATGCAAGACGATAGAGCAATTATATAAATGTAAATGAGCAAAAATATGTAACATATATACATCTGTAAGGTTATCAGTTTAATCAGATTTGACCACGTATAGGTATTATTTATACAGAGAGCAGCTATTGGCTATTTTGAAGGACTAATAAACTACAGTCATTCAAAATAATCAAAACTCAACACGGGGAGTGATGAGTTCTGGTTGTTTTGAATGACTCTGTAGTCTGTGGAGACTTTGTTGTCACTGGTGACATTATGGTCACTGGTGACTTAGAAGTGGCTGGTGATTCACTGGTTTAATTACTAGTTATGGTACACAGGAAAGAGTGATATTTTAATGGATAAAGTATTATCAATTATGATAGAGCAATATGAGTCGGTGTAAACAAGGAGAATTTGTCCTCGATTGTGACTCAGCACTACTTTATATTTGTCCAGAGCAAATAATACCAGAATATATGCATACACTAGGCCTCTACTACTGTCAGCAGTAATAGTGGTGAATGAAATTTATGGGAAATATGAAAGAGAATTTACGTAGAATAAGAGTACAGTGTGATGAGAGTGCAGGCTGCAAACTGCTTTGTTAAAGATGCAATTAACAGTAAAGCCTGACCCAGGCCGGGCTCCGAGAGTAAAGAAAACTCAAAATCGGTCAAACGTATATCACAGGTACAACGTATTTAAATTTACAGCCTGCATGAATGAGAATAATTGGGTGAATGAATGAGTATAGATGAATTAGCATGATTCAATTTCACCATACAGTGAAAGAAATCAACAGTATAATGAGTACTGATGACTGAACCGGCGACCTCGCATTTGAAAGTCCATGACAATACTGACTTAGATACATTGTGTTCAGAACAACCCTGGAGAGTGTTCAAAAGATGCACCATACCGGCGTCGTGGATAAAGTACGCGGTCGTCTTGGATAAAGTACGCGGGCGTCGTGGATAAAGTACGCGGGCGTCGTGGATAAAGTACGCGGGCGTCGTGGATAAAGTACGCGGGCGTCGTGGATAAAGTACGTGGGCGTCGTGGATACAGGATTAAACCTCCCCATCGCTCCTGTAAGTGAAACGAAAATTTAACAATATCGTGGAAGTAAAAAATTTTTTTTAATTATTTTTTGTTGTTGGGGGGGGGGGGTATACTGTGTGTGTGTGTGTGTGTGACTCTTTTTCATTTTATCAAAACGCAATATCAGCAACGCGCTAAATCCCGCTGCCAATTCAGAATTCCATGTGCGTTGAAACCGTAAGCCTGGGTGATCCTATCTGGCGTTACTCTGGCGTAAGTATGGGTTGGGCAGGGAAGGCAGGGCTTGAATATAGGGTGAAGTGGGTAAATGAATGTAGAAAAGGGAGGGATGGAGAAGGGGGCCATTACCGCTAGTGGGGAGAAAAAAGTGTAAGGTATTTGCCTGGGGGAATGGGAGAAAGCAAAGGGAGGAATAGAAATAAGGTATTTACCTAAGGGGACAAAGGGAGGAAAAGAAAGTAATCGGTTACGAAAGACAAAGTGGTGATTGGTTTCTGAGAAAATCGTGATGGGGAAGTGTTTGCTAAGGTTATAATGGGGAAGGGGATTGACGATGATTAAAATGGGATTGGCAAGATAGAAGCGAGGTAAATGGATAGGAGGAAGGAGTCTGGTGGAAATACTTCAAAAATACCAGGAATATAACAGAGAAGATACCTGCTAATATATACCTGAAGAAATACGGGAGGGCCTGGTGTCATATGTACACACTATCATAGCAACTTCTTGGTGTAGAATTCACGCGGTTAATAGAAGGGGTGCCATAGGAACAATAAGATAACATTGTGTCTCAAGTTTTCAAGAAGAAACTGGACCACTGCCTGCACCAGGTGTCGGATCAACCAGGCTGTGATATCACTGTGGGTCAGCAGGTCGCTAACACTAATCATGTTAGTGTTAGCGTCAGGGTCGCTGCGTGATCCGAGAAAGACATCCTCCTTATCCTATAAGCCCAGCCTCCTCTACCTTAACTCACAAAATAGTACAGATTTCAGGTAATGACAAATTGGCATCCACACAACCCAAACCAATTCGATCCTTCCATTGATGTACGACAGTTTTTAAAATGTAAAGCTAATCTCAAGAGACATTCTCTGTCTCACAGAGACCAGTATCACAATACCAACCAGCAATTGAAATTTGACGCCGCTCAAAATTTGTACTCCAGTTATTGGAGTTGTAAGTTTGAAGCCGATCAGATGAAGCATTAACAATTTATTGCGTGAAAATCATTATTTAAATTTTACAAAATTTCTTAAAAAAACAATAAAATTAAAATCTATTCAAATATTTCTCTAATATATGTCAGCCTCAAATTATTGCATGGAAAGCGGTTTGTTAATAAAATTGGCAAATTAAAACTTACACAGCTCAGTATCATTGTGATAGTTTTTTTAATTCATTTGCGCCAAAAGTTTGAAGCCGACCAGAAGATACGTTCTCCAATTATCGCACAAAATCCAACAACTCCAAATTCATCAGCTGTTAGTAAATGTTAAGCTTGCACCTACATAGCGTCAATATAAATGGTAACATCCTCTTCATAAAATGCGTCAGCCATTTACTGTTGAAGTTGTTCAGTGGATGGATACTCCTGCGAAAAAAAATACCACACCATTTTATAATTGAAATTGGCATCTACACAACCCAGTAAATCACTAAATTTAAAATAAAAAAAAACTTTCTCTTTTTAGGTCACCCTGCCTCGGTGGGACACGGCTGGTGTTGAAAAAAAAGTAACAAGCCAAAACGTCTTAAGTTACACACACAACCCGCACATAGAAAAGATGAGCTTACGACGACGTTTCGGTCCGACTTGGACCATTTACAAAGTCACACTAACACAAAGGACAGGTGGAAGGGGTTATATATAGGCAGGCAGACAGGGGAGGGCACAAAGTGGTGGAGGGGTAATAGTGGAAGTAGTAGTGGTAGTGGAAGTAGTAATAGTGTAGTCAGTCATATTCTAGGAAAGGAGCACTGCAATGAAGCTGGCGGCCCGCATGGTTAATTAACATTAATCAAAATCAGAGGGCATCTGTACATGTCAGTGGTTCCATATTTATAGCTCACCCGTATTAAATTTGAAGCCGATCGGATGGGGCATTCTCAAGTTATAACGAAACGTTGGACGGTAAATCTTCGGGGGGGGAGATTCTTTTTTTTGGGGGGGTTGTGAGGGGGGATGAGATGTGAGTTAAGTGGGGATGAGTGTTAGGGGTAGGGGAGTTTATGGGGCAGGTGGGGTTGGGGTTCTCTGGTAGGGGTTGGTGTTTTTCAGAAAGGTGAGAAGAAAAGAGGTTAAAAATATGAATAAGTTAAAAATGGATAAATGGAAGAGGGGCGAGGTGAAAAGGGAGTGGATAAAAGAGGGGAAAGAGCATGAGAAAAATACAGTAACGCTGGTATGAGAGTGGTAGCGAGGGGGAGAAGAGAGATTGAGAAGATAATTACAGGGCAATTTTTTTTATTAAATTTCTATGTGAGGTGTATGACGTTCACTGCTGACCACGACAGACTGGACAAAAGTGCATCCGTGACTACCTGGACAAAAGTGCATCCGTGACTCTACCTGGCCAATAGTGCATCCGTGACTCTACCTGGCCAATAGTGCATCCGTGACTCTACCTGGACAATAGTGCATCCGTGACTCTACCTGGACAATAGTGCATCCGTGACTCTACCTGGACAATAGTGCACCCGTGACTCTACCTGGACAATAGTGCACCCGTGACTACCTGGACAATAGTGCATCCGTGACTCTACCTGGACAATAGTGCACCCGTGACTCTACCCGGACAATAGTGCACCCGTGACTCTACCCGGACAATAGTGCATCCGTGACTCTACCTGGACAATAGTGCATCCGTGACTCTACCTGGACAATAGTGCATCCGTGACTCTACCTGGACAATAGTGCATCCGTGACTCTACCTGGACAACAGTACATCCGTAACTACCTGGAGTTGTGTGATGGTACTGAGGTGCATTAGGGCATCGGGTTGCTCTTAGTTCGAGTCTCTAGACTAGAGGGAGAGGGAAAAGAAAGAGTTTTAAAATATCAATCCGTTTCACAGTATATCCATTCTCCTACATTATCGTAAAAATCAAAATGGTTCACAAATATCATGCTAAATGTATCATACCGTCCTGTATCACAGGGTTTGTGGTAGTAACTCCAGACCCAGAAATGGATTAAGTACTCCCGGTCTTTTTGTGGACATTATTTCCGGGGTCTTAGTCTGTAAAAAAATAGCTAAGTTAATACCACTTCAAAATGTCCCCTTGGGAGCTAATGTTTATAGTGTAATAATCTTGTTTTGCCTTCTTTTTATTGGTCATGACAGTTTCCACGTGGAGATCAGTATGTAACCAGACGTAAGGGAAATTATATTGAAGGTAAATTAGTATTACAACATTATGATAAAAGATACGAAAATGCAACGTTCTGTATACAATTGCGTAATTATCATAACATGATGTTCCTGACAGAGGGATTCGACGTGATGGCCCCATCAAATGGCCCTCCGCTTCCCTGATGTTGCGCCTTTAGACGTCTTGTGGGGGATGGTGAAGGATTGTTTTGCAGGTTCCAGTAGCTGGTATTAAAACACTCCTTGCTGGAACAAATGATGACATCGGAAAAGTCACTCGTGATACGTTGGCCACCACGTGGAATAAACTGAAGTGTGGATCAGATGTGTTGCTGGGCACCGGAAGCGCTCATGTTGACACTGCACAAGTTAAGACAACCGCGAAGCTATACTGAAACTCTCAGTTCATCCTCATACACGGAAAACTGTATGTTACCATTTTGTTGTAACAAAATTTGAAACTAGAAAACTTAGGAAACATGGGAAAGAAGCCAAATACTCATCTTATTATGTGATATGATTTGTTTTACGGGATGGACAGGTAAGCCAGTGGAAGACCTCGGTTTCATGACCAAAAGCTCCACTGAGCGGGTCATCAAATGACTTAAGACCCGTGTTAGGAGAAATTTTCCCATTTCTCGTGACGACTGAAATCCCCTCCTCCCTCATGGGATACGGGATATTATATTTACCTCAGCTCACAAAGTGGTTATGAGCAGACGAGAACCAGACAAGGCGACCGCAAATTACCATCTTGGCCAGACTTGTGGGAAAAGCAGAGGGATATGTTTGTGTCGCCAGACTGTGGGAACCGTGAGCGAGAGGGGTGGGGTTATGGGAGAGGGGTGAGTGTGTTAAGGGAGAGGGGTGAGAGTGTTGTTGTCAGTTAGGGAAGGATTATGAGGTGGGTGAGTGTACATAGTAAAAGCATACAAAATATTCCGAAGAATAGACAGAGAAAAACAGTTGAACTTAATAGGAACCAGAACGAACAGCGACAGAAACTCAACAACTAGATGAATTAGAGGCACAAAAGGACACAAAAACAGCGACAATAAAGAAGCGGAAGCACTCAGTAGTTAACACAACATTGTCCCTGGAATCATGGCCCCCGCGGCCCGGTAACAGACCACGCGTGCCTCCTTGTTGATGGTTTGGTCAGTGTGGCTGTGCTCGCAACATGCACTCCAACATAAGTTCAATAATTAGGTCAGCCAACATAACGTTAAGAAGCTGGCCCAAGAGCCAAAGCTGAAAAACTCGCAAAATCTATTAGTATATGGAGGCGGGCATTTCCCCTCATATACACAACCTCTCCCTCCACCCTGCTGCGTCACCACCGCTTTAAGATCCCCTCCTCCCATGCACTTTTTAAATAAAATATAAAAATTGTTATGAAAGTGTGCATTTGCTCAACTGCCTCGAAGGGTCATCTTTAAGAGGTCTGCCTCACTTAGTGTAAGCGCCATCAAAGGGCTGACCAGCTGCAGTGTTTGTTTGCAATGGAGGGGGGGGGGTTGAGACGGTATTCCCGACCTGCTTTTAAAGCTTCGTCGTGTGTACTCTCCTACTGGTGTTTGCAGGTGTCGTTCCATAACTCCTGGCCTCCCAGTGAAAATAATAATAACAGCTTTACTGATTTCTGGCGTTGAAACTGTTGACAGGTGCTGTCATCACCTCTTCATCTGTCTCACGAAATCGTAATAACACTTGCAAACAAATCAAAGAACGTGTGGAGCTCGAATCCATGGCGAGTGAGTTTTAGGACTCATTCGCCAAGGGTTCGAATCCTACCCGATCTGTGACCTCTTTCTTCCTGTGGTGCATCTCACATTCACCATCCCGAGTGCTTGCTAACGCCTTTATTTCTCACTTGCGTCTTTATCTGTCGTCTGTGTTCCCCTACGCTCTTCTTGCATCTCTAAACAACCAGTCCTCATCCACTCTTACCTAATCCTCTGAGTATTTTGTATGTCATGATCATGTTTCCCACTACTCTTCTTCAGGTGTTGATAGGCTGTGCTTCTCAAGTCCCTCCTTGTTTTCTTTAACTTAGTCCTGGTAGCACTCTCAGTGCACTGTTGGAGATCTGCAGTTTCTTTACACGTTTGATCAGATGCTGGCTCCATGTTGGCGCCGCACACTTCAAGATACGCCTAACCTAAATTGTATGTTCTGAATGATTCTTTTGCATCTCTTCTGTAACTTGGTGGTATTTTTGGCGTCCATACGTAAATAAACGTGTGGTATTGTAAACTGATTTCAGTTTATTTTTTTTAACTTAAGAAATTGTATGAAACCCTTTATCCAGCTTGCCTTTGTACCCACGAAATCGGTCACTGGCACAAGTCATAGGCACATACGTTATTACATATTCTCCAACGATTTACTGTCAAGTGTTTACTAATACTCCAGAAAAAAATACTAGAATTAACTAATCTGACTTTAGCGTGGATACTCAGTAAAGCAAATATTACGCTGCGAAAACAGCAACTATATATTATTATTAAACTTCACTACTGTCGAAGTGTTGATGGTTAAGAGTTTTAGAGCCGGATCCCTCCATAACATGTATACGTACGTCAATACACGGCAGCTTTTCCTGAATGATAGGAATAAAACCCGTGAAACCCCCACACACATCCTGCTCGTGAAGATGAACTTGCAATGAAATGGTGGAGTTATACCTTGTTTGATATGGAAAGCTGAATATACGGGATTAAATAAGTTGGTATAACGATATCTATGCTGTTAATGATTATATAATATGTCGTGGGAGGTTTAAATCAGATTGTAAGAACGGGGTTTAGATCTGGTGAATTGAGGTTTAGAAACTCTAAAAATTTACTTTTAAATAAATGAAAACGACATTTAATGGTGATGAAAATGAAAATTTCAGTTAATGAAAATAAGGTTTGCAGTTTTAATAATATAGAGGACTGGAAAATTGGTTTACATATGAAAACAGGATATCGACGGGATTAAACATTATTTTTTTTAGGTTAATTTAAATTTTGCCGAACAGGCTTGCAGTTAAAATAACTTTTGCGAGTAATCTTGCTGTACTCATTTAGTTGTGATGCAGTGGTCGAGTTTCAGCTCCTGGCACCGCCTCACGACAGCTCACAGTCACACGACATATTTCTGGGGTCATGGACATAGATCATGCCTTGGGTATACACAGGTGCGTAGCACACAACCCGGCAGTGCATGGGTCTCAAACACGTGACAGGAGGGTGAGTGGGTCCAGACACCACGGTGCCGATCAATAAAACTTATGCATGTTGCATATTAAGGTGTACCGAGGACGGTAATGCAGAAAGGATATATGCTCCAGTTACAGCTTAGTCAAGCTCTGTATGGAGCCAAGCGTTGTAAAAATGAAAGCTTGCTCTGCATCTATGTCAGCTGTTAGACTTTCGTGTTTGTGAAGCTTTGTGGACTAACACCATTAATTTTTGCCTAGAGCTTTTGGCCAGTTCGTAGATTGTGGCTATTCGTAGCGGAATATATATATATATATATATATATATAAATGATTCGTGTTCAACGATAAAGCTATGTGGGTGATACAACGCAAACATGGTGAAGTACAGCTATTTATTTCAGTGTATGAAGACAAATGCGCGGGTTGTAGAGTAAGTTTTCAGTGGTACAACGCTGAGCAGCGTGTAGAGCTTAATGAAGTTGTCAAATGATAAAGCTCTACAAAGAGCGAAACGTTGTACCAGTAAATGTTTGTACTGCAGTTTACATCTTCATACTCACCAATAACATGCAGTTTCATCTACCTATTCGTTTCACTATTTTTTGTCCGTGCAGGTAGGTCGGCGTTTAAGCTTGTATGATGCATTATACAATTTGTTGACCTTTTGATATTGAACTCTTGATATTATGAAATCGCAGTTTGCAGAATAGTTCAACGTGTGGGAGGTTAGCAGGGTGGAAGAGCGTAGAGACGCACACGTGTTGAATCATGAATAGAGCTTGGTAGAGATTCGTTGCGCAGAACAAACATTTATTTGTAAGCTACGATTTGCAGTAAACAAGAGTTTGATCAATTCTGGGAACTAATAGGGTTGGAACTGATGGTGAGTCAAGGTTGTTGGCAGGTGTTGCCTCTCAAACGGCGGATCACCAAGTGCAGCAGCCTGGTTGACCAGGCAGTCAACAGGGAGGTCTTTTTCCAGGCCAGGCTGCGAGAGCAGGAAAGACTCTCGAGACAGGTCACAAAAATCACAGGTAAAAAACTTTATAATGTGTTCTAGACAGTACCGAACTTTCTCATGATGTCGGTTTATGGTTGATGATCCCATCACCCAGGCTCCCTTGCCACCTCATTCACTGTCATCTCATTGCACCCATTCCCTGTCTGCTCGTGTTCCCTTCACAGGATTCACTGGCAGAGTGGTTTACGCACTGGCCTGGAGTTTTACAATTCACTCACCATGGGTTCAAACCCCACCCGTTCCCTAGTTTGTTTCACTCATTCCCTTCCTACTGCTTTCATTTCCACACCCCTGTACATCGTTCGTCACCCCTGCAGCCATTCCTACACCACTGTGCCCTAATCCTCATCACTGCCACAAACCCACACCACTACCCCCATACCTACACAGACAACTACTTTCCAGAGAATTTCCGACTACTCATGATGTGTGATCCTTGCCATAATAATCTTCTTAGTGTGAGTATGATCTGGAGTACGTTTAAACTCAGTGTCTTTGATCTATAATCAACTTTGATGTAGTTAATTGTGAGGCTGGTGAAATGTCATTAAGAGGAGCCCGTTTTGCTAAACTCAGTTAAAGGACTTGCACAAGGTAATGGAATTCAGAAAAGGTTTTAATGGCAGAAACATAATTTTAATTAGATTTGTAAAATGTTTTAATGGTTAGCGAATCAGTTTAATGGGAGTTGCAGAATCATTATGCAAAATGTTTTGTCATGGAATTTGGAAAATCTTTTCAATATTTTTATTACAAAACTCTTAAACGGTTTGCTCATTAGTATTCAAACTTGTTTTTGATGGATCTTTGCTGTTTTATGTTGCCATGTGATCAATATAATTTTATACTCTGGCAATATCAGTTTTATGGAGTTTGGAAACTGTTTTAATTGATAAAAGAATGTTAAGAATATTTTAACTATAGAGAAGTCTGTTTTCTGAAATTTGGCCATGAAGCTTGTAATTACATTGGCTAAAAATAATATATGTAAGAAAATAACATGGTTAGAAGATTATGAAAATATGTAAGAAAAGTACGTTTGTACAGGATTGTTCAGTTAAAATTTTGAAATTCATTATTCAGATTTGAAATGTTTAAATGTAATTTAAAAAATTGTTTGAACAGTTCAGGGTAAAGTAGAAAAATAATTATTTGAAGGAATGATGGTAGTTTGTTTTTGAATGGTTTAAACTTTTAGTGGAAGCTATTGTCTGTTAGGTGTTAATTAGCGAAATTACAAATCCGCATGCATTTATTCATTGTGACATGCTGCCGCTGACAGTTTCTCGGTAACGAGGCCAATTCTCACCATTATCCAGCTCTCCCTCACCAATTACCCCCGGGACACATTCTCTGCATCGCTCGTGTGGCTGATCGCTTCACAGGATCCACATTTTTTTTACATTATTTTGTAGTCACGTGAAAGAATTGCAATTATTTTTGTTTAGAAGATGTATTAGTGTAACGATATTTGCTACTACCCCTAAAGAGCCCCCCCTTCACTCATCTATTCCCCTCCCTCACCCCTTCCCTTGCTTTCTCCTCCATCACGCCTCTCATCCTCCCCTCACTAACCCCTTTCCCCGCCTCTCTCCTGTTTAAATCCCCCAATGTTTGCCTTTCATATACACCATTTTGCCATGTTGACACACGGTTCACTTTTTTTTTATCGCATTACGTATTAGTCATGACAGAAACTTTGTTCTCATCTAGAACATAACATCCTTTGTTCTCTGAGTCTTCACGGACGCAGTCTTAGTTGAATCTGCTATAATAGGCATCTTGCAGCCTGGATCAGGCGTTGACTCTCATATAAGAAGTAGAGAGTAGGTTATGTTAGCTAAGGTTTGTCAGAAGACAGGACAAGTGTTTCCTAAGTCGAGTTAGACGGGATGTAAGTGGCTGAATGATTTCCTAAGTTAGACGGAATGTAAGTGGCTGAATGATTTCCTACTTTATCGCTCCTCGGCTAGATCCTTTTCATAGTTTACATAGATTGTGAATAACTAAAGTGTAATGAACACTTGTCAATACTCAATAATAATCTACATGGAGTCAGAAGCTAAGGAGGTTTATCTGTATATTTCGACCCCTTTCTTGGATCCTCTTCGGCAGAAGAGGATCCCGTAAGGGGGTCGAAATATACAGATCAATCAATCTCCTGAGTTTCTGCCTACATAGATTTTCTCTGAGCAGCGCCTGCATAATAATTACGACTAGGAAAACATACCATTTATGTGGCCGACTGTGAAAATTATTCACAGGTGTCTAGATAACTTGGAGATGTTGTCAGAGACAATGGAAAATATATTTCTCTGTAGTGACAAGTAAAATTAATGTCTTTGCCCACACCAGTGGGTAAAGACATTGTACGGGATGATGCTCTTTAAGGCTCTTGCACTCTCTAGAGTGCAGGCAGTAATATTGATGTCCAGAATTTAAAGATATAGAGAATGTACACAATGTATACATAAATTATTCTGAATACTTAAAATCTCTTGAGACATGGAACAGAAAAGAAAGTGTAAATACAAATAACCTGCACGTATTAAAGAAGCTTACGACGACGTTTCGGTCCGACTTGTAAATGGTCCAAGACGGACCGAAACGTCGTGGTAAGCTTCTCTTTCCTATGTGCGGGTTATTTGTGTATTGTTCCAGTCAAGGTATTGTGTCTTTTGTTCTTCTAGAAAAGAAAGTGAGAGCATCGAGGATGAAATAATTCACAGCTGCAAAGAAAAATGCGATGGAGTAGTCTGTCAGCTGTATCCTGAGAGGCGCTTCCACGAACTGAAGCTATAAACAAGCAAATTCAACAGAGTAATAAGAGACAGAGAGGAGGAGGAAGTGATGGAGGGAGGAAGGAATGAAGGGAAGGCAAGAAGATATATAATTAGTGAGATAGAATAACAGAAAAACGCAAGTCTCTCTCTTTCTCTTTCTCTCTCTCTCTCGCTCTCTCTCTCGCTCTCTCTCTCTCACTCTCTCTCGCTCTCTCTCTCTCTCTCTCTCTCTCACACACACACACACACACACAGTAGCGGCCAGTGAAGAGGCGGGGCCAGGAGCTTTGAATCGACCCCTGCAACCACAACTAGGTGAGTACAACTAGGTGAGTACACACAAAACACGTACGTACGTACGTAGACTATTAGTGTTTATTATAAATAATTTACCTCTAACCCCATTCCCCGTACCCATTCATCATAACTTTTCTGCCATTAGTGTCTCCCTTGTGTATTCTTTCCTGTGTATTCTTTCATTACTTACGGATGACCTAAAAATAATATTTAAACCCACATGGCTGTCTTGCGTCTGTTAAAACCAGCAGGCGCAACTCAGCTTGTGCTGTGTGGGTAATGGAATGTGCTCTTAGGCATCAACCCGGAATCTTACCACGCGGGAGAGCATAAGGATTTTAACGTCGCCTTGGTTCTCCGAGACAGAACACTTCCAGACGTATCACGCCCGCTTGTTTTATTTGTATGTTTGTAATGTATGTATCCTGGACTAATCTGAAATTAGAAAAAAAAATCTGTTCTGAGAACATTGAGAAATTGACTATGATAATACCTGATGATGAGTTGTTTCAGCCACGATTCAAGCTGCTTCAAACTAGATCTAATGCGGATAGCCAACGATCACTGTGCATTTTCCAGTTTTGACCTCTCTCCTGTCTTCAACGGAACCGCCAACACCAAATATTATTGTGAACTAGAAAGCACAGGTTATTTGAACAGTGTCACAATTGACACTATTTATCTTGTCATTTATCTTGTGTCATTTTCTGGCGTACATATTATTTGCCTTATTCTGTTCTCTAAATGATAGGTCATACGCCATTAATATTCTAACCAAGTCTTTTACATGTTCCTTTCGGTCTGTGAGATGGTCCTCTTGTGATGGACATCAACTTGAGTAAAAATGTATAAAGAACCAAGAAGAAATTACTTAAGAAATGGTAGGGAGAGAGATAGGTAAAAGACCGAGAGAGACAAAAGGAATAAAGGAATAAAGACTAAAGAACGTTAGCAAAAAATGGAAGCTGCGGGAAATTGATGCTACTTGAAGTAGGAGTGGCACTGAAAGTGGCATTTCACTAACAATAATTGAAAACAAATCTATCTTAATAACAGGGAGAGAGATGCAGTGAGAAGAATAGTGGGTGCAGAGAAGAGTATGAATGATACATGTACCCGGTGTAATAGATGGGTACCCAGGCTGACTGACCTGGTGTTGAAAGGTAGCAGCCTCCAGAGGCTCACCCCTCCAAGTCAATGTTGACTTGAGATGAAAGACGTCAACGCAACATCATTATTTCTCCAGGGTTGTCATATACCAGAGTGAGCGAGTGAGAGCAAACATGGCTATGGGTGTAGGGAGAAAAGTAAAGCAAGTTTACTTTACACCTTCATTGGTACTATGATTATCATTCTTCAAGTGTGCCATTATAATTTAGTACTGTGGTTATCATTCACTAATGTTTGATGTTTAGAACAAAAAATACAGTACGAAAAGGTTTTCCATCAATAGTAAGTATCTCAAATAACAGAAGGACAGTGTTTAGATACACTCATCCCGCCTGGCCTTTACAAACACCCTTTGCAACACACACTATGCTGTATTAATCAGACTCGTCTCCAGTTTGCTTTGAGCAGGAGTCGATGACAGTTACCCAAGGAGAATGTTAAGAGGGATGAGAGGCAAGTGCAACATTCTTAAGCCTGGGAAACAGATGTCGCGTGATAACTGCCTGCAAGAGGAATCATTACAGCCAGATGGATCATCCTTGGAGGCAGTAATTGTCGTTAATGGCTAGAAGCGCTCTGGGAATGAAGATGGATAGGTCGAAGGGGCTCTGGGAGATGTTGAGGATGGGTTGGGTAGGAGCTTGAAATATTTGAAACTGGATAGGGTATGGGATGGATTGGGAATGTTTGAAGATGTATAGGGTAGGGTAGAGGATTGTTTAAAGATGGATAGAGTAGGGGTTGAAAATGGAAGATGGATAGAGCAGGAACTGGAAACGTGTGAAAGTAGAAAAGGCTAGGGTTGGTAATGTGTTAAGAGTGCATAAAGTCTGGGATGGAAATGCGTGACAATGAACAGAGTTGGTGTTGGTAATGTGCGAACGTGGATGATGTGAAGGCTGGTCATGTTTGAATCCAAAAATGGGTACAGACTAACGAATTTATATCTTCCATTGCTTCTGATCAGGCCAGGCATCACACTGAAGTCAGAACTAAGACTCGCGCCATACTTCGTGTTCCTGCCTTGTTATCTGCTAATTTCAAGTCCATTTTAAATTTTTCAGTGCAGTCTCATCTAACTTCATCCCCAACATTTCTCTCCTAACTTTAACATCTTTATGACGAACCCCATACCATCCATGTCCAACCATTCTCCCTAACTGCATCCCAACCATTCTTCGTAAATGCATTCCGACCATTCTAACTACATCTCAACCACTCTCCTTAACTACATCTCAACCACTCTCCTTAACTACATCACAATCACTCTACTTAACTACATCACAACCACTCTACTTAACTACATCACAATCACTCTACTTAACTACATCACAATCACTCTACTTAACTACATCACAATCACTCCCACCGCAGCTATTTCCATTTCACTCATTCTCACCCTAACAGTTTTTACACTGAACTAGTTTCATCCTAAATCTGTCGTGCCTGATTCCATCCCAACTAGTTCCATCACAGCCAGCATCATTCCAGCCAATTCCACTCTTAACTTGTTCTTCCTCTACCCGATCCACAGCCTCTCCTCTCCTCTCTGCCCGTCCCTTTCTATCATTTCCTTTCCCATTCCAACCATCGCCATTCCCGGTCCCATTCCCAGTCCTTCCGAGTCCCGAGCTAGCTGCAGTTTACACGAGGGAGGAGACTAATCAATGTCGATTAATATTCACCATGCTATTTTTTTTTTTTTGCCAGCATGCCCGCGCGCGCACACACACACACACACACACACACACACACACACACACACACACAGGAGGTGTGATTCGACCTCTGCAACCACATATTGGTGAGTACACGTACACATGCTCATGTGTTTTAACTGGTGTAGATACTTTCAATTTGTTCTTTTTTTTTCAAAGGTTTTCGTATGGCTTCTAATTTCTAACTGTGGTGTACTGTAACTAGTGTAAGATTCATGCAACTCTGGGCTTGTGCAGGTGCAAGATCAACCAGGCTGTGATGGATATGTGGGTCAGCGAGCCACCAGCAGCAACAGCCTGGTTGACCAGGCGAACCTGGCACCAAGGCCTGGCTCTGAGAGTAGAAAAGCTGTTGGAGTTCATCGAAGATAGAGAGGGTCCTCAGGTTAGTTTCATACAGAGTATTCCCGATTGTGGTTTCTGTACAGTAACTCGAGAAAGCTTCTTCCGGTCGGCTTCAAACTTTCAATATTGGTGTACTCTACCAAGAAGGTTGGAATTACAGCCTGAAGGTTTCCCCCAGGGTTGTTTCCTTAGCACCACTTTTTTTTCTGCTAGCTATTATTGATCTTGCCTCTGTTTTTCCCATCTAATATTTGATCGTCAGTTTATGTTGATGGGTTTGCTATAGCTTGTGCAGGCGCTGTCACCTTGTTATTGGCGTGTGTAGGTGCCAATTTCTCAAATTTATTTTTATTATGGTCGTTTTTTTCCGTGAAATAACTGTCTTTTCTGAACGGCTGCATCTCATGGACAGGATGGTACCCAGTAAGTTATGGACATGATGTTTAGGCTTGTCACATGTATCTTTGCTATATACTAACGTAGTTAATCAATTCTGAATCTTTGGATTCCCAACAATATCTGGTGAATACCAGTCTTTTGTTTACATAGCTGTATTTTTGTCTAAATTCCATTTTTTTGTCTACATAAGTCTATATACCAGTTTTTTTGTGTCTAATAAACTTCATACCTATGGTATTCTATTGAGCTATATTTCTGCGTCAGATAAACTAATACCTCTGTCTTTCTAACAAGCTACATACATACGTCTTTCTAACAAGCATATATATATATATATATATATATATATATATATATATATACCAGTATCTTTCTAACAAGCTACATACCTTTTTAACGTGCCATATATCTGCCTCTCTGCGTCTAACATACCAGTATGTACAGATGGAGGTCGCAATCAGCAGGATTCGAAACCAAGTGACACTCTAGACTACTTGGCCACAGATGCCTCAAAAGTTAGGCAGCCTGATTACAGGCCATATTTCTTTCTATTCCGGGCACTTGCCGCTTCCCTCACTTGGTTTCGAATCCTGCTGACTGCGATCTCTCTCTTTATATACCTCCGCTTGTTTCTGCGTAGTGCATTGATACCAGTATGTGTGTAATTGTTAACCTGACTGATCCCTTTTCCACCCTAAATAATTGATTATAACAGCCAACTATTTGGTGCTGTAAAAAGCAGAGGGAGGTGTGGGATTTCATGGATTGTTTACCTCTTTCATTGGCCTAATATTCTATTTTAACATACCTCGAAAATGGTTCGTCATTGTTTAAAAAAAAGCGACTTTGGAATTAATGAATATATATCAATTTTTAGAGTGAAATTGTTATTTGATATTGCTAAATGAGGGAGTGATTGATAGTGACTTCGTTTAGTGATGTTTGGCGGTAATGGATGTGATATCCGATATTGCGATTGTGTTTATGACGGTAAATTGGAATTTGAATGATAATGGCCAGGTTATTGATAAAGTGGTACAGGTGCGTCACCTGAGTGTGTTGGGAATTTAGATTTTGCCTTTAGCATAAAATGGTGAGTGATAATTGGTAATAATATTTGAAGTAAGGGGTCCACCTCTGGTGCAAATTGTGGGACCCATAGCCTCGGAGAAGTGGATAAAAAGGCTTCAAGGAAGAATATTTGGATTTCTTTATGAAGCCATTTGAATATTCCACTTTATATATATATATATATATATATATATATATATATATATATATATATATATATATATATATATATATATATACATATATATATGTCGTGCCGAATAAGTAAAACTTTCTATTTTGCCTTAAAAAGCAACGCACTTCGCGACGAATAGGGCATGCGAAAATTTGTGTATGCAATAATTTCGCAAAAAATCATTCTGAACCAAATGAAAAAAAATATTTCATTGTGTTTGTTTATTATTAAATCTAAATTATATTTAGTTGGATTAGGCTAAGTACAGTTGAGTTTTCTAAGCAACTATGTGGGTGACAGCGTCGATGCAGTTTCTCCTCCCTCCCACTAGAAGGACGTCAGTAAGCCATGGATTTCCTATACAATACGATATTACAGTGCAACAGATTCTCTCTCATTCTCCCTGACAGATTATGTAGTCTTTCGTTCGTATAGTTGTATTGACAGTTGAGACTGGACGAGTGTGTGTGTGTGTGCGCGCGTGAGAGTGAGTGCGAGTGAGCGTATGAGTGTGAGATTGCCAGAGTTGGTGAAAGGAGTGGCAAGAAGTTTGAAAACAAAAATTGTACGTTCATTTTTCCATCTCCTTTCACCGTCGTAACTGGCTAGCATCCTTTGGTATAAATTTGATCGCGAAAGTGCCATGGCTGGGTTCCTTGGCTGCTTACACGACAAAACCATTATCCAGCTCTCGGCTGACCTTGGAAAGGATATAAATGAAGATTCAGAGGCCATAATGCTGACTGTCTCTATGGAACTATTGGAATTTCCTGGTCATGGATGAAGTTTCGTTCCTGCCTCTTTGGCAGCTCCTAAAGATCTTTAGCAGCTCCTAAAGATCTTTAGCAGCTCCTAAAGATCTTTGGCAGCTCCTAAAGTTCTTTAGCAGCTCCTAAAGATCTTTAGCAGCTCCTAAAGATCTTTGGCAGCTCCTAAAGATCTTTGGCAAAAGATCTTTAGCAGCTCCTAAAGATCTTTGGCAGTTTCTAAAGATCTTTGGCAGCTCCTAAAGATCTTTGGCAGCTCCCGAAGATAATAGGACAACCATAATAGGGCTTAAATTCGATTCAGGTTTCGCTCCCTCCAACAAGTGTCAATTATGTAGACGTTTCTAAAGTTTTTTTTTTTTTTAACTTTAGTTAAAACCGTGACATAATTGCCGATAATATTCCTGTGTATAATGGTTATATTTAATAATAATTAAAAAAAAAAACATTGCCCCAACTTATAATTAGGCCATCAATCTGGAGGTCTGGTCTTGGGCCGGGCCGCAGGCGTGATGAACTGGCAAGCAGCAGCACGTTGCCAGCAAATAGGTAGGTAAGCAGGTACTGCCTTTGGAGTTTACGAGAGCTTATGACTAGAAATATCGACATATGCTATCAGACCTACACATCTAATTCTTTAGTTATTTTAAGGAAAATCTATTATTTGAGCATAGAACTTCTTGATATTTTTTTTTGTACAGTTTAAGAAGAATCTTCTGAAAAGTTTAGTAATTTAGATGCACAACTGAAACATTTTAAAATGCTGTTACTTTTTGATTAAGCAGTTTGCCACTAGATTATTCTTTCTTCCAGAATTGTAAATCTTTATTAAAAACAGTAAACAGAGCAATTCTGTGTGACCATTATTTTGCTATGTTTTGTTGAAAATACACTGGTCAGATGGTTGGTAAATATTTTTAACACTCTTGTGGGTGTGGTGTGTACATGACTTAACATGAATAGCGGTGATCCGATTAGAAGGTCACAGAACACGAATATGACTGTAGACCTTAAATCATTTGGTTTCTATGTCATTTTTCTGTTTAGTGGTGTGTATGATCATTAATATTTCTTTATCGTAAACATCACAGTCTTTATAACCACCAATATTGAGTTAGTCAAGTTCTAGGTTAAATATTACAAATTCGTAGTCATGGACCCGTTTTATACTTAAGATTTTGGAATTTCTATAGTCTATCATCTGTCTGTAGCATTTTACACGTGTAGTTTAGAGAGACTGTAGAATGTTGCAAGTTACGTCAAATTTTTAGCTCAGTTTGGTTTGTATCTATCATTATATATATATACATAGAGAAAGTCGTAATGAATGTAAACGAGTAAATTGAAAAATGGATGGGGTCTTTAACCGTGGTCCTGTCTATGGAACTTTAGTATTAGAAGGTCCGTAGCTCAGCGGTAAATAGTTGCACCAGCTGGTCCAACTATTTACCGCTGAGCTACGGACCTTCTAAATACTAAAGTTCCATAGACAGGACCAAGACCCCAAGACCCCATCCATTTTTCAATTTACTCATATACATTCGTTACGACTTTCTCTATGTATGTATGTATGTATATCCAGAGGGGAAATGCCTGCAGCATTCTGGGCACGCGGCCCACTGCCGGGGAGCTGGACGAAGTATTTGACGTGTAGCTCTGAGTTGTTATCTATGTTGTTTTACTCCCTATTGTATTCTTGTCATTTGTCTTTAAATAAGTTTTATACATATTCAAAAGATGGGGTGGTAGGGGAAGTGGAATATTCAAATGGCTTCAGAAAGAAATCTAAATATTCTTCCTTGAAGCCTTTTTTATCCACTTCTCCGAGGCTATGGGACCCACAAGTTACACCAGAGGTGGACCCCATCATATATATAATATATATATATATATATATATATATATATATATATATATATATATATATATATATATATATATATATATATACAAACAAACTCACGATATCATAACAAATGGCTTTTTTCTCTCGTTCGTTTCTCTGTCAAACTTTGCACGATCCTTCAGACGAGCGGAAAGTTTCCAGATGCATGATAAAGCTAGGCAAGTAAAGTTGAAGAGGGTTGGAAGTTGTGTCGTGCAACTCTTCTTGCATCACTCGCTCCAGATAACAACTTCCACCTCTGTTTCCAACATGGCTATCACACAGCACTTCGTTGTCTACAATATCTTGGATGTGTTAAATTTCTAACATGGTGTATACTTTTATCTATATAGCTTCATTAAAGGCTCGGGATAGAACACAGCTGTAAAAATAGTGAATTATACTGGCCGCATAAGACTACTAGAGCATTTGAACACTGGAAATGTATTCCCTGGGAAGAAGGCGAGAGAGATATGTTATAATGTACACATGGAAGATACTGTAATTCCTTGTGCCAAATCTGTACACGACCATGACATCCTACTGGAGTTTCTGCTTGAAACCTGTAGAGTATTTATTAGCTAGTGGTCACACAGGCAGTTCCGTTCGTGTCCCTTGAATGAATAATGTTGTGTCTGGCGTGGAAACACTGAGAGATTTATATGAACACACATTGTCCTAGGATGTAAGGTCATATTGCTTGACCTCTTCTCTCACGTGTTTTGTTCCTTGTGCTTCGTGAACTCTCTCTGTGTTTGTTTACAATGCCAGGGGATAAGCTAGAGCAGTGGTTTTCAACTGCAGGTCCACGGAGAAGTTATTGCTTTCTCAAAAGTTCAAGACGTTGTGTTGCTAAATATTATTAGCCTTTTTCCTTACTGTTCGGTTCCTGGTTATTTTAAGTAGCTATATAATTTTTATATTATTAGATTTAGAAACTAATACACAAAATATTATACTATTATATATAAATAATGGTTTTTATTTCTGCCTTAGCGGTCCGCGAAATATTTCTACTATTTTTATCTGTCCGCGGGTGTCAAAAAGTTGAAAACTATTGAGGTAGAGCATAGCAATGTATTAAAATAATACTAATGTTTGAATTAAACTTAGGAAATTGAAATTTGTAATATGCTGTAATTTATTATTTTCAATAGATGTAGGACCTCCTATCCTATCCTAACTTAGAAATGTTCTCCGAACCGTATGTCAAGAAGTGACTTAATTGTTCGGAGGACGAGTTGTCTCAGACCAAGTCATGGACAACACCTAAAATATACCGAGTTGATTTCGGGGGTCACCGCCCCCGTGGTCTGGTCCCAGACCAGGCCTACATCAACTATCGACAGATAAAGTTATGGACATTTCTTTGTGCAAGGATATTCTGGAGGTAGACATGGGATGAAGGTGCTGGTAGACATGGGATGAAGGTGCTGGTAGACATGGGATGAAGGTGCTGGTAGACATGGGATGAAGGTGCTGGTGGGCATGGGATGAAGATGCTTGTAGACATGGGATTGGAAACGCTGACTGACCTCAGGAATGTTTCATGGGGACCTTTGACATAGGTTTCCTTGGTCCGTATTAATATGCCTAAATACGAAAAATAAAAATACGAATACAGCTATGCAGAAAAGTTCAGATATCTACCACATACGGTGCCTAGATATTGTTAGTGTTATGGGAATGTTGCGCTTCGCGCTAAATATACAGAGGATCGAGCCTTCACCACGTCTTGAGCTGAATGACCTACATTAGTTTACCGCATAATATTATATATACAATTGTTTTTTATAATAAAAATCACTATGTTTGCGCCCTTCTGGAAAGGTAAACTTAGGAGCGAATGATGGCGAATGGATTTATTTCTGCAGGTCACTCTGTCTTACCTTTGGTGAGTTCCGAGAGTTTTCCAACTCCCAGAGCCCGGCCATGGGCCAGGCTTGTCCTGGTTGGACACACACAGATACACACTTACATGAAGAACATAATGATAATACTGATGCAAGAAACACAGCAGTTGAAAATATAATATGCTTTAGTTTTCAGAGTGATTTCACCATGAAAATGACATCGACCTGATGTAAAATCTGTGTATGCGTTAAGTAATTTATAAGAGTTTCCCCCCTCCATCTCCCCTCTGACATTAATTGATAGCCCCATTAACCAGCAGTGACCTTTAGCGAACAGACACACGGGGATTGGTCGTGTTTACTCATAATGACAAGTGACAAATGAGCAATATGCTTCTGTGAGTTTGCTTACACTGCTGCCCAGAGATATGAGAGAACAGACATATCAACTTTTCTCTCATTGTTGTACTTACCTTGTTTGCAGGGGACTAGTGCTACATCCTGGCCTCTCCTCTCATCAGTCAGTTTCATCGATACCTGGCTGTTGGTATCAAGTGTGGCCTCCACCGCCTCTTCGTCTAGTTATTTCCACTTTAACAACATCTCTGTGGCTCATCTGTGTCTTTATGCCATCGCTGTCATCCGTGTAAATAGTGTTGGTGTTTCTGAACTAGGTGTGGCACTGGAAATAACCAGGGAACCAGTGTGTGCCAACTACTAGATGACCTAGGTAGGATGCAGTGAAACTGGTAGTAAGGACTGCAGGTATTATCAGTCTAGTGTTATGTTTGACTTTACTGTGTTTATGTAACTGCTGAAGAGTCTCATTAAATTTATCTAACAGAATTTTATGAGAGATTTTATCATGTTGACCAGTTCACAATTGCACTTTGCTTATATAATGTCGTGCCGAATATGTAAAACTGGTCAATTAGTAAGAACTCGTTTAAAATTAAGTCCTTTCTAAAAGTTTCTCCATATACGTTTAAAGATATATTTTTCATTTATGTTAATGTAAATATTAATTTTGTACCAAAAGAACCTTGGAAAACTTACCTAACCTTATTATAACAAGCGCAATTTAATTTAGCCTAATCCAACTAAATCTATTTTAGATAAGTTTACAATAATTTAATAAACAAACACAATGAAATATATATTTTTCGTTAGGTTTAGAATGATTTTTGCAAAATTATTGCATACATAAATTTTCGTTTGCCCTATTCTGCAAGAAGAGCGCTGCTATTTAAGCCAAAATAGCAAGTTTTACCTATTATATATATATATATACACACAAATATATGTCTGTGTGATAACGTTCATTGTGGCCGTATACACTCTATCTTAATAGTGTGATTGCCTTTAGACTGAGTATTGTATTAGATTCATTAGTAGGAAATTGCTTGCATCATTGATGGAGCAACGTTACTGCCTGGTTGTGATAGCCGCGGTGTAGCAGCAGCAGAATGAGACGAAGAAGAAAAGGAGATAAAGAATGTACCAAGAGTAAATGGTGGAAAAGAGAGATCAGTGCACAAAAGAGGAAGAAGTAGCGGAGTATGTGTAAGAGGTGGAAAGAGGGAAAGCGTTTACTTTTATTTAAGAGTTATCTGGAGAGGCGATAGATTAAGAAGCTAAAGGGAAAGAAGATGAAGAGTAGGTAAACTTAGAATAAGAGTGGGGAGGAAGAGTATGAGTAGTAGGGAAAGATTGTGAGAGTGGAGGCTGAGGCAGTAGTGATAGCAAGGGTTGAGCTGATAACGGCAGTATTCTGGGTTATGTGGGCTCTAAGGCTCTTGCCACTCTCATTGCTCTACTCTCATCACTGTGTTGTGGTTCCTCCTTCCTTGTGATTTGTGTCTTCATCTTCCTCTTCCGCCTTCCCTTCATTATCATCACCTTAGTCATCATTTATCTTTCCCGACATCACCCACGTCCTGTACCATCGTCTTAACTCGTTTCCTTTTATAATATATATATATATATATATATATATATATATATATATATATATATATATATATATATATATATATATATATATATATATATATATATATATGTATTTATATATTTTAGATACACACTATCACATTCCCTTTCCTTCCTTTTCTTTCCGGTATAGTGTGTTCTTCCTCTTCCAATCCCTCTCCCTAAACCTCTTTCTTGTCCCCTTCTCTTTCTTCCTGGTGACCTCCTCGTTTACCTTCTCTACATCTCATTATCCCCCTTATTGGGTTCTCTTTGTTGCAACTCCTCATATTACTTCCACTAATAATACTTTTATCACTCTGATCTTTCAGGATTACTATCACAACTATTCCAGTTTTGCCATCACAACCCTCACTGTTACTCTCACAACTATTCCAGTTTTGCCATCACAACCCTCACTGTTACTATCACAACTATTCCAGTTTTGCCATCACCTCTCACTGTTACTATCACAACTATTCCAGTTTTGCCATCACAACTCTGACTTACTATTACTATCACATGTTTACAACTAACACTCACAATTACTACCACATCTTTCACTTAGTTTTACTATCACAACTATCACTTTGTATTACTACCATAACTATCAGCATTGCTACAGTAACTATCTCTATATTATTACATCATCTTCCTTCTGTTACTCTTATTACTACTCCTTCGTCTCCTCCAGCATCTCAACGTTCTCTTCCTCCAGTGAAACGAACGAACTCTTCCTCCACCAGCACAATCCTCTTCCTCCACCAGCACAATCTTCTTCATTTCCACCACCACCATCTCCTCTCTCCTCGTCCTCCGCCGCCGCCTCCTCTTCCTCCTTGTTATATGACCGTCCTCAGCTGTACTTGGCCACACTGGCAAATCTCCTTGGTTATAACTTGTGGCAATTCCCTCTTGGAGCTGGGCTACTCTGCTGCTGTCTTGAGCCCTTATGCTTTCATGCTCTTTTTCTCTAGTTGCCTTTGCTCTTCTTTTATGTTGATAACACTTTTGTTGGTGACTGTGACTTTTGTTGTGGGTTCGTCTATTGTTCGTGAATTTTTACTTTTTCGTTGTTTATGGAAGTTTTATTTTTGCTTCCAAAGCTGAGGTTTTTACTTTGCTGAAGTGCTGTTATTGTTGTTGTTGTTGTGGTTGTTACTCTTGTTGATGTTGCTGTTGATCTTGCTAGTGATTGTTGTAGTTGCTGCTGATCTTGCTACAGTGGTTGTTGCTCTTGGTGTAGTTGCTGCTGATCTTGCTAGTGATTGCTGTAGTTGCTGCTGATCCTGCTACAGTGGTTGTTGCTCTTGGTGTAGTTGCTGCTGATCTTACTGTAGTGGTTGCTGTTGATATTGCTTTTTCCCTTCCGTGAAGCTTAACTTGGTTGGCTTTTTAGGTTCGTATTCTTATATACTGACATTGGTGTTACGATGGTGTTTCGATCTTGGACCATTAACTAGACACAGGTGTGACTGATTAATGGTCCAAGTCGGACCGAAACGTCGTCGTAAGTTTTGGTCTCTGATGTGCGGGTTGTGTATAGTTGTTCATTTAGAATGACTGATAACTTGATACTAGATTGATATTATTTTCATAATGGAATAAGAACTGTAGATATGAGAGTCGGAAAATAAGATGAGACAGCAAAAAGAAGATATGATTAAAAAACAGAGAATGTGAGGAAATGTGTGAGAGAGAGAGAGAGAGAGAGAGAGAGAGAGAGAGAGAGAGAGGGGGAGAGGCAGAGATGGGAGCCCAATCCCGAGCGTATATTAACATGCAGGAAATTGCTTGCCTTGTAAATTAAATACATTTGGCATGAATGCCCAGTAGATGCGCCCCACTAAACCAATTTGTAGGAGAGGGGTGGCGTCGGGCATGTCAGGCAGACACCCGCTTGCCTCCACCATCGACGCAGCCTCCCCACCCACCCACTACCTTCGGACACTACCCGTACTCCCTCTCTGATACACTCTTCCTTCGACACCCTATCAACTGTCCACTCCATTCCTCCGGCAGCCCCCACCTTTGCAATTCACCTTTCCACCCAGCAACTCACGCGAACACCCACCCACTTTAGCCGTCCAAACCACTCCCAGCATTCTACCACCCTCACAACTTCTGGCCACCTCCAATCCAACCCACCCATCTCCCTTACAACCCGCCCATCTCCTTTTCAACCCACCCATCTTCCTTACAACCCACCCATCTCCCTTCCACCTTCACTGAAACCCAATCACCCTCCCATTCACCCACTTTCCCTCAGACCACCCGCCCACCCACTCCTCACACCCGCCAACTTTTTCTCATGCAAAACATGCTCATTGTTGACTAAAGAATGCACCAATTGGCCAGACTGAGGCCCGTATGGATGAGAGGCGGCAGTGTAATTATGGTGTAGCGTGAGGCACCTGTGAACGACCTGATCACTGTATACCCTGATTCCCTGTCAACTCTACAATCTACATTCATTTTTGTTTCGTCTTACCGCTGGTATCCTATAGTTTTCTGCCGAGGATTCTCAAGGTATAAAATTGATCCTGGCCGTTTGACGAAGGATACTTGACATTTAACACAACGGTTAGGGATATTTGTGTGTACGGGAACGATGCCATTTAAAACAGCAGTCGGAGCTACTTTCCTACACGGGGAAACTTGTTTAAGACAACGGTTGGTGTGGAAACTTTTTACCTTGAATGGCTTATTAAGTCTTAATACAAGAAACAGTTGTGGCTGTTTACGTATGAGGGAAAGATAACATTTAAGGGAACAAATAGGACTATATCAGCATACGGGAGTTTTCCATTTTAAGGTAACGGATGTGGACCATTTATTTACGGGCACACATGCTAACGTCATTGATAGAAAACAAACACTTCCAAACATTGGTAGAAAAAATTAAGAGGCGATAAGGGGTTGATAAAGAAACAGGAAAAAGCGTTATCCTTTATTATAACGGCGCTTGAAGGTGTATCTGTCATGTGCAAATAATTACCATTTTGTCATAGGCACTTGTCCATTAGACACTTGACGTGTATATGTGTGTGTGTACTCTTAGACGTAGTGTGTAGGTTAACTTGAAGGTGGTGCTGCCGCTGCCCTGGTAACCCACCGAGTCAGCAGGTGGTGCTGCCGCTGCCCTGGTAACCCACCGAGTCAGCAGGTGGTGCTGCCGCTGCCCTGGTAACCCACCGAGTCAGCAGGTGGTGCTGCCGCTGCCCTGGTAACCCACCGAGTCAGCAGGTGGTGCTGCAGCTGCCCTGGTAATCCACAGAGTCAGCAGGTGGTGCTGCCGCTGCCCTGGTAACCCACAGAGTCAGCAGGTGGTGCTGCCGCTCCCCTGGCAACCCACTATTAACATACAACTTTCACCTTTATCACAAAAAGACTATTGTTTTATTTTTCAAAGTGTTTTTGCCTAAATTTGAGGTAACATTTTTGTACTGCGCCTTTAACCTAACCCAGCGTTCGCGTTTTTCCTTTTTTATCCGTTATTCCCGTCAGTTTGTGATTTTTATCTATATTGATGTATGTGCTAAACTTTCTGTGATTTTATTGAACTGCGTGCGGCCAGCAGTAACAACCTGGTTGATGGGGCCTCATTTATCAACTTGTTGGTTTTCAAAGCCATTTATTTATATCTTCAGTCTATGTATTCTCACAGTTCTGTGACTAATGACCCGGTCTGTTAGCGTCACCTGCTCGTAATATATATATATATATATAAAGTATATCCAGTTAATAAAAAGAGCAAACCCTCGGGAAATCACTAGCCGGATTTAATTTTACCTGAGGGCATTTTTAAACTTTCCGCGGATAGAAGCAAATGCGATTTTCTGATCCCTGTTTAAACGTAACATTCTCCCAGGCGATCTGCGCCATTTTTGTAAATTTTCCATTCGTGGATTAAGCTGATAATATGAATGGTATTCGAAAATAGAATTGGAATATCTTGTTTTGCATAGGGAAAGGGCTTTTTTTTTATTATTTCCTCGGAGTTTGTTGTATTATAATTGTTATGGAATATCTGAGCCGAAGATAGAAATGTTAGAAAATATACTAGGAAACTCATTATAAACCTAAAACCATTCCACCTGCGTGATCCCCTTAAGTCCTTCTTAATTGTGGTTTTACCAATGAACACATCTTTCACAACTAAGATAGGGCGACCCAAAAAAAGAGAGGAAGCACATTCACTGTTACTCATTCAATGGCTGTCTTGTCAGAATGGCGCTGACATCACTTTTCAGAAATTACTGGTACACAGGTGATTTACACAGAACCTTTTGGTCATAGGAAGAGAGTGGACAGTGGTGAATGGATGTGATTAATTATTTGTGGTTACCTCTTTGCGATTTCCTATTGGTGAACACCTAATTGTGATTACCTTTTTTGTAGTTGCCTATTTGAGATGGAACAAAGCCTGGTGGTAGTGGTGGAGCAAGGAACGCTGGTGGTAGTGGTGGAGCAAGGAACGCTTGGTGGTGGTGGTGATGTAGCTGAAAAAGGGTTGTTGAGGTAATGTTGACGCTGATAACTCTTGACAGCTTTTCAGGTGGTGGTTTTCATGACGTCCGTGCTGATGGTGCTAGTAATGATGGTGGCAGCGCTGCCTGTTGTGCGGTGGTAGTTGCTGCTGCTGCTGCTGCAGGCGGCGGGGTCGTATGGTAAAAAAAATAAACCTTGGTGTAGGGATAACCTGTATTATACACTATGCTTCCTTCTGATTAGATTTTTTATCAAGTTGTGAAGCCAGCATCTGCCATCCTATACTGCCATACTTGGCTAATACCTGCCATCCTATACTACCATACTTGGCATCAATACCTGCCATCCTATACTACCATACTTGGCATCAATACCTGCCATCCTATACTACCATACTTGGCATCAATACCTGCCATCCTATACTGCCATACTTGTCATAATACCTGCCATCCTATACTACCATACTTGGCAGCAATACCTGCCATCCTATACTACCATACTTGGCTAATACCTGCCATCCTATACTACCATACTTGGCAGCAATACCTGCCATCCTATACTACCATACTTGGCAGCAATACCTGCCATCCTATACTACCATACTTGGCAGCAATACCTGCATCCTATACTACCATACTTGGCAGCAATACCTGTCATCCTATACTACCATACTTGGCAGCAATACCTGCCATCCTATACTACCATACTTGGCACAATACCGCCATCCTATACTACCATACTTGGCACAATACCTGCCATCCTATACTACCATACTTGGCAGCAATCCCTTTGCCATCCTATACTACCATACTTGGCAGCAATACCTGCCATCCTATATCTACCATACTTTGGCAGCAATACCTCCATCCTATACTCCATATTGCACAATACCTGTCATCCTCATCTACCCATATTCCTGCATCACCTGCCATCCTATACTACCTACTTGTCATCATACCTCCATTCCTATACTACCATTTGGTCATCAATCCATGTCATCCTATACTACCATACTTGGCCCATACCTGCCATCCTATACATACCATACTTGCATCATATACCAGTGCCTCATCCTATACTACCATACTTCAGTGCAATACCTCCATCCTATACCTACCATACTTGCAGGCTAATACCTGCCATCCTCATACTACCATACTTGGCACATACCTGCCATCCTATACTCACTCATCACTTGCAGCTCATACCTGCCATCCTATACTACCATACTTGGCTACAATCCTGTCATCCTATACTGCCATACTTGGCGCAATACCTGCCATCCTATACTACCATACTTCAGCAATACCTATTTCATCCTCATGTTACCATACTTGGCAGCAATACCTCCATCCTCATACTACCATCTTGCAGCAATACCTGTCATCCTCATACTAGCCATACTGCAGCCATACCTGCCATCCTATACTCCATACTTGGCAGCAATACCTGTCATCCTCATACTGCCATACTGGCAGCAATACCTGCCATCCTATACTACCATACTTGGCGGGCATACTCTGTCATCCTATACTAGTGCCATACTTGGTCATACCTGCCATCCTATACTACCATACTTGGCAGCAATCCTGTCATCCTATACTCCATACTTGGCAGCAATACTGGCCATCCTCATCCTCATCACCTACTGTTCACATACTATCATACAGCCATCCTCCACTTCAGTTGTATATTTCCCATACTTGTTTCATTCTAGTCCCTCATCACCTCCAGTGTTCCCTCATCACCTCCAGTGTTTCCTCATCACCTCCAGTGTTCCCTCATCACCTCCAGTGTTCCCTCATCACCTCCAGTGTTTCCGAATAAAACATATGAATCAAGTTTAGGAAATCATGTTATATTATATGTATTTTAAATGCAATAAATATGATCACCTCTGTTGGAGCTGATCCCTTGTATGTGCTCACCGGAACACCGTCTGTTAGTCCAGATTGTGTTTTCTACTTGTGGTTTGTAGTATGTACTTGATTGTAGTTCGCACAGTGTGTCGTCCCGTGATATAATTGTGACCGGTGTCGTTTTTGTTGTATCCGCGCAGCCCAGACTTTGGACAAGGCTTTTCTGTTGATTGCTTCTTAAATTAAGCTATTGCTGATGGTGACCCGTTGGCCTAATAACCATCACAGCCTAGTCGATCAGGCACTTTGAGTAGTGGTCGAGTTTCCTCTGAAAGACTTGTACACTTGTTCCTGCAAGATTTCTGATATCTGCTGGTATCAGGTTGTAGTCTTGGTTCACGGGTGTTGACAGTGTTCTCTTACTGTGCCCATGGCACCCCTTGTTTCTCAGTTGGTCTGTTTCTCGCTTCCATATCTCTTGACACTCAGACATTATTCCTCTTATTTGAAAATTCTCATTTTCCACCCTGCCATTTTTATTGCCTTCGTGGCATTTGTCTTATTGAGTTCTCTAAATAAGTCAGCTGTCATTATTATACCCAAATCCAAATCTTTTGAGATTGTCCTGTGTTTGGTATATACTGCTGCCTGCCGCCCACTGAGTTCGTTATTCTTTCCATACCTGAGCATTTGGAATTTGTCACCAATGAAGATCATGCTTTTCATTGCCCATTAGAAAACTTTATTGATACCTGTTTGCAGCTTTCTATCTTCTACCGAGGTGACTTTTCATACTTACAATGGTATCGTCCACAAAGGATGATACGACGCTGTAGCTAATGTTTTTATCCATGTCTGCTATGAGGATGAGAAACCGTAAAGGCACCAAGATCATACACGAATGACTTCTAACAGCAATATTGCAGATATTTATAATTGACTTTGGTTACTATAAGTTTCTCATCAGTATAACATCCGCAGACATTGAGCTGTGATTGGGCTCCCGCAAACACAACACCACTCTGCTACTAGAATTCAATCCAAACAACTGCAAGAATTGGAGATAAAGGATCATATATAGGGTACACTATTAGTGAAGAGGAACTACTGTTGTGGCATCTTCAAGGAGACTGATCTGGGAGCAAACATCTGAGTATTATGGGCTCGTTAAAATTATGATATACGCAGCATACGTAAAAAGAAACTTAAATTATTTCAGGCACAAACCTTAACACCTGTATTGAAGTATCAACATGGAGCCTGAATCTCATCAAGGAAGTAAAGAAACCGAAAGATTCGAAAGCTGGTGACATAATTGATACCAGGAACTGAGGGAAAGTTTTACTGGGAGCAGAGACTTGACCACATACTAGCAACCCAAGAAGCGAGGGCCACCACGGAAATAGGATTCACATCAAAATACTCAGCCAAAAAAAAAAAAATTGGACTTTTTATTTTAATAAGGGGAGAAAGCAAGGAATGTGATTAGTAGTACACGACGCACGTTAGCCACAAAGATGTTAGGAAGTACTTTTTCAGTCTGCTGTAGTTTATTGTTATCTCGCAGCAGTAGGGAGTGTTGTGGTCTTGTATATTGTAGTGTAGTGTTGTGATCTTACAGCTGTAGGGAGTTGTAATTTTTCATGCTGTAGTCTAGTATTGTAATCTTACATGCTGTAGTCTAGTATTGTAATCTTACATGCTGTAGTCTAGTATTGTAATCTTACATGCTGTTATCTAGTATTGTAATCTTACATGCTGTAGTCTAGTATTGTAATCTTACATGCTGTTATCTAGTATTGTAATCTTACATGCTGTAGTCTAGTATTGTAATCTTACATGCTGTTATCTAGTATTGTAATCTTACATGCTGTTATCTAGTATTGTAATCTTATATGCTGTAGTCTAGTATTGTAATCTTACATGCTGTTATCTAGTATTGTAATCTTATATGCTGTAGTCTAGTATTGTAATCTTACATGCTGTTATCTAGTATTGTAATCTTATATGCTGTAGTCTAGTATTGTAATCTTACATGCTGTTATCTAGTATTGTAATCTTACATGCTGTAGTCTAGTATTGTAATCTTACATGCTGTAGTCTAGTATTGTAATTTTGCGTTCTGTAGTCTAGTATTGTAATTTTGCGTAATGTGATCTAGATGGAGGGGTGGAGGCGAGTTTCAAACGCAGCTTCAAGTATAAGTATGATAGGCACTGGAAGTCAGGGATCAGAAGAGCCTGCCGATAGGATAAAAAGAGGGGAGGGATCAGAAGCTGTGAATCGACCCCTGCAAAGACAGCTAGGCGAGTACAGTTCCATTTCCTACAGGGCTAGGGTTTGATAATATCCTACCTAGGCTATGTCTCACAACCTCTAGGCTTTCCCTCTCTCTCCCCTCGACGTGTACTAATTAACTCCTCCCCTTTTATTGCTATATTTTATCTTCCCCTTTCCATATTTTTTTGGGTCAGTCTCTCCAGTAAAAAAAAAATAATAAAATTTGGGATTTGTTCCATTTCTCTTTCACAAGGTTTCCTACCTCTCTTCTTTCATCTCATTTTCTCACCTTTTCATCTCATTTTCTCACCTTTTCATCTCTTTTTCTCACCCTTCTCCCTTTCTCACTCTTTCCTCTCTCTTCCTCTCTACAGTGTCTCATTCTCTATTCTTTCCCCTACCATCTCTCTCTCTCTCTCTCTCTCTCTCTCTCTCTCTCTCCTCTCTCTCTCTCTCTCTCTCTCTCTCTCAATAATAAATCACGAGAAGGTCCCACGATTTGGTTTCCCCTTCGCTCTGCCACCGATGAACAAATTGTAATAGACTTGTATTTTTGATCAGAGTGGCGGTCACTGCATATTGGCAGGTACAAACTCTCTTACACAGTGATTTTTACACTAGTTCTTCATCAGGGATAAGTTGTCCATCCATAGCGCTCACACTTTTTTTACCTTGAGTTTACCTAGAGTCGATTTCGGGGGTCATCGTCCCCGAGGCCCATTCCCAGATTAGGCCTCACAGTTGCTGGTCGATTTTTTGGATATAATCCGCCAGGACTATGGTTGTATTGTGCTTCGCAAAGCATTTTAACAGAGTTTGAAAGTAACACTGGCCCATCGACAAGAATTTGGTTTGTTGATCAGTACGGTAATCAGTCTGCCTAATGAGTCGACTTTGTGTTACTAGCAAGGTTCAATGTTTGTCGAAGTCATGAGGGTCATTAACGCTGCATTTATCCTGTACATTAACATTAAGAATGGTTTAAAGTAACCCGAGTGTGTGTGTATTATTATTAATTACTACTACTATTATTCATCCCTGGAGGGGGGTACCTTCAAGTGGTTGTTTATTTTTTCTTCCAAGTTTTCGTTTATAACTTAGTTTTTCCACCTGGCTTCAACTTTTCAAGGATGGTCTACTGTACTGGGGGAAGGGTTCATGAAACTATCGGTGCTTGTAGATGCTCCATGATAAAAGTTATATAACCTATTCTGAGTTTCCTGGAATGGGTCAGATAACTTTGAAATGCCTCTTCTGCTCGGCTTCAAACTTGGGCGCGAACTATAGTGTTCAAATTAAATTGCCTATTGCATAAAATAAAGTTTGAAACCTGATGTAATGTACGCTTTGATTATTAGATTTGAACGCTGGTTTGAAATTGTCAAAATCTCTGTTGTGGTCACAGTCAAGTGTGACACGACAGCACTGCTAGTTTTTCATGTTATAGCATCAGTTATTGTCATACTCACGCCACTTCAAACTCCGTCCCGTTTCTCCCACATTTACTTTATTTCTGGACATTGCTTACAATGGAGCAGATGGTATAAACCTTGGTAATAATTACCGACAAGTTGGTTTAGAAAGACACGTAAGTAATGGAGCAACACACTCCCTTGTCGGTATTTTACTGATGTGTTGCTATTGTTATTGTATCTAGTTACGTTAATACCCATACGATGCCACTAGGGATTTATTTATTTTTCTCATTATAAGGCAGTACCCAGCATTTACTATAGTCTTCATGTGTTGGAATTTGAACATTGTAAAATGTTTTTTTTCTGACAGCGGAATGAGCCTGCGAAATAAATTTCTGTAAGTAATGTACAATCCTGGAGATATTGCGTATTTTAAACACGTGCGTCATGCAAGATATTTAAAATATGAAATATCAAAAATACGAAATATTTTCAGGGCTCTTGAGTTACATTGGTTTATCTCGCATATTTTTTTTTCCGCTGCTAGAAAATCTTTTTAAAAAGTTCAATTACGTTGAAGAATTTCCCTTAGAGAACATATGCAGACTTGTGTGTAAGCGTAAACTCCTTCAATCGTTAAATTGCTCACGAAATTAAAAAAAAAAAAAATTTTTTCTTATTAATCCTCCGTCCCTTAATTCCCAATTCGCCATTTGATGCATTTTTTAAGCTAAGATTTTTATATACTTTATATGGAAGAGTAGTTTCTTCAGTGATGTGTGAATAACGTTGAATCAGTGCCGTGATTTACGAAGGGCCTTAGTGAAGGTAATTGCCTAGGTCTGTTGTATTGTAATTAAGTTACTGGTGGTGATAAGATTCTGTTATGACAGTCTTGAGGTCGTTAGTGACTGCCTCTTTGGGGGCTGGGCTCATTGGGTCTTGATCCAGGTATATTGGGGTTAAGTGTTAGCTTGCCGTTAACGCCCTATGCTTAACAGCAAGGTGTATTGTGTATGCTTAAGGATCAGCTAGAAGGCGCTTGACTCAACAGCATAGTTCTAGGCTTAGAAAGAAGGTCATAGATATAGTTTCACGGTCAAAGGACCAGATAGATGGTTTTAGGGTCTGTAAGGTCGTCCAAGGTTTAAAATGTCATTGGTTCAGGAAAGTCGTGCAAGACAGCATAAATGTTATAGGCTTATGGGAATGATCAGGATCTCAACCTAGTAGGTCTGTGGTAAGCGGAATATTCCTCTGACGGAAATCCTAGAATGCAGAAGGTGCTCCTAGGTTCAGCAAGGGGTTGCTAGGATCAACAGCATGCCAATACTTTCTGATATCGGCTCGTGCAGAGTTGATGTGCCATAAAAGCAGTTTAACACATCAATTTCCCCGTAAACCAACACACACTCACGGAAATTGCACCTCACGCGAGAGAGGATGTTTTTATTGGCGCTAGTATTAGATTTATTAATTGTGTTTCACTTTAAATTGGGTTCGTTTCCAATAATAGGTCGAGGATTGTTTAGTGTAATTAACTCTCCCTCCCCATCTCTCTCTCTCTCTCTCTCTCTCTCTCTCTCTCTCTCTCTCTCTCTCTCTCTCTCTCTCTCTCTCTCTCTCGCTCTCGCTCTCTCTCGCTCTCTCTCTCTCTCTCTCTCTCTCTCTCTCTCTCTCTCTCTCTCTCTCTCTCTCCCCCCTCTCCCCCTCCCTCTTCCCCCTCATAAGTGTAGACGGGAGTTGCATAGTGTTACATAACCTTGCACTTGTGGTATGTCCGACAGAAGTCAGAAAGCACAGATGCCAGTTAAAGACGAAGATAAGCCACATGTATATTAGGAAATACTTTTTTTTATGTCTTGGGGTTGTAGTGCAATAAACTAGATGATGGTGAAATTAAACACCAAAAGGGGAAAAGTAAAGCCGGTCTCAGGTGGATCGAAGAGCTGGTACAGGCAAATGCGTGTACGAAGAATAAGGTCGTAGAATGGTAGAGAAATGGATTGAACTGGATATGGAAGTGAAGGTAATTTTTGTTTATGTACTCTTTAAAAGTAGTGTAGATATGATCGGGAGGAAGATAACAGAAACCAGCAATGCCGGACAGTGAAGCTTCAGACAGGTATAGAGGTTCAAATTAGATTCCCGCAACCATAAATAGTCGAGTAAGCATAAAACGATGTTATCCAGCGTAAATAAACCTGTTTACGCGCATATGTTCATTTCAAGCTTGAACACCAATACAGTCATAACAGTTCAGTTCGACATGAAATTCCTAAGGACACACATTTGCCGCCTTCCTAAATCTGAGAGATAGAGGTAAAACAGACAGGTCAACATAGATGAACAGACACACACACTCAGAATCTGGTTGAAGGTAGTAGGGTATTACCTTAATATCTCCCATGCAGTATAAACAAAGTTAATAATTTACTTCAGCACGAGGACCTTGCACTTCCTCTTCCCTCACTCTCCCTCAGTCTTTCCATTAGTGAGCTAATTACCATGTGTCTTTAAGTCAATTTTAATTCATTACGCAAATCCATTTTCTCTTTCATCTGTTTATCGTAGCCGTTCTTCTTATATGTCTTGGTGGACATGATTGCCGGACTAAAACGTAAACAAATATCTCGTTAAATATATCATATTTTATTCACATTATTTAATCCCTTATCTCGCTAATATTTTATGCTGAGGAGCTTATTATTATCAGGTGTGCGTGTTATGTCACGTTTAGTCAAACTGTTTGTAAATCTTGCCATTTTTTCAGCTTTCTGAACCTGTTTTTTGAGTTGCTACCTCCACGATGGTTCTTTATATCTACGAAAATCCGATTTAATATCCTATAGTAGTTTTTCTTCAGGTTCCTGTGGATTACATAATCGTCCACCCGTAGTAGTCTTGGGATTGTCTACGCTAAGGCTTGTGATATCGTACACCTAAGCTGGTGATTGGTTGCCATTCTCGGGTGTGTATCTATCCCTCCCGTACTCGGAAAGGCCTTATTACGGTGTGTACATAACTCCAGCTTCTCTCCCAAACCCCCACCATCCCCTCCACTCTTTCTTGGCTTTTCCAAAGGTGTAGGAACATTTTTCCTGAGGTATAACACTGAACCACTTTAGAAAAGAAGTCTCTTAGGGATTTAGCTAGTGTGTGTGATGGTAGAGAGTTGAGGAAGCTGTTTGTCTTACTGTGTGAGGCGCTGCACGATGAATGGTATTGACAGCATGATATGGAAGAGGGCGGAAATGTTGATAGAGGGAGTAAAAGAGAGGGAGAGTTGAGAGCCTCGGTCTTAACTGTGGCTGGTTGAGAGAGAGAGAGAGCGAGAGCATGTGCGCTCAAGCATTTAAGTTACTATTACTGGAAAAATTTCGTCCATATTAAAGTTTTGAGTGACTATTCCTGCATACTTCATGACTGAGCATTACCTGTCATTTATCACTGATTGATAGTACGTCTAATAAAGTTAAATCTGCTAGCCACAACTGGCAGAAAAACGTCTGGACTGCAAAGGCAATTGGTAAAAGAAAGAAAAAGAAAGAAATAATAAATTACATAACGTGACGGCTTACGAAAATGGAACAGAAAATCTTCACCTTGGAAACTTTTTGTTTTTTTTATCCATGTGCAACTGATGTATGTTTTTTTGCCTTGAGAAGTATTTCCAGAGCACGGAATGGAAGTAGAAGTTTGAATTACGTGTCCTGTATCTTGAAAATTGGCTTTGACTCCATACGGATTTGATATGTTTTCCTCCTCGTAAGATACGTCAGAAAGACAATGATTTGACATCCAGCGAGAGTTTTGTTTACTTGGGGAGATATGTATTCTTAGGCAGAGATGTTGTATTCTTAGGCAGACGTGTTGTATAAGACAAGAGGTGTTGCATTCGTAGGCAGACGCGTTGTATTCGTAGGCAGACGCGTTGTATTCGTAGGCAGACGTATTGTACTTCTATGCAAGTCAGCCTGCCAGTATCACTTGCCTTAGTTAACCATTCTGATAGCTCTCCAGACACATTTTTTTCCTCAGATCTTTAAATTTGGACTTGTAGTGTGATATTTCAGAGCAAGAGTGTATACATGTATCTTTTTAACTTCTTAATAAGCAAGAAAGTATTTCTTATTCAAATAATTTGGTTGACAGCAGGAATAGGATGCAGTAAGTACTCTGTGCAACAACAGGATACTATAAAGCGAGTGATAGCCAGTATTAATATGTATATGGTGTTACTTAGGTTTGCATATGTAGATGAGTAAACTCACTCCCGGTGAGTAAGCACAGAGCTGGTGGAATTGTCTTGCTGAAGTGGCTGAGGCAGTCCTTATACACAACTTCAAGAATAGGTATAATATGACCTACGATAGTTTAATCCAGTAGTGGCAATTTATTAGCGGAAAGGTGTGAAAAACTACAAATACGTCGACCTTCCGGTAGTCGGTAACCGGGGGTCATCACTCCCGCGACCTGGTCCCAGACCAGGCTTTCTGGTTGATGACTGGTCATGTGAGAAAAGTTGTCTTTAAAGACTGAAATTCATGAAAAAGACTAGTAAAACTGTTCACAGTGACGCACAATTTGAAGAAAACTATAAATAATTGACTGTGGTAAGCCACTAATACCACCACCTATACCACCACCTATACCACCACCTATACCACAGCCGCTGCCACTCCTAATAACACCACCACCACTGCCGGCTCCACCAATACCGTCGCCGCCGCCGACATCGTCCACAAAATATGGAAGGACGCGAGACAGCCGGTCTTAACGGAGGCAAGAAGCGGTCGTTGTCGGAGACGGAACGCTGCCCTCACCAGGCAAGACGGAGATTGATTGCCACTGAGTATTGCAGCGCGTAAATAAGAACTGTATGATATTGGAGGTGAATTTTTCAACTCGGGCTCTGTGAGTGGTACCATAAAACAAAATTGTGTTGTTGGGTATTCAGTTTTCACTGCAGCTGTGTAATAGTGTTCAGAGCAAACATCTACTTCACTATAATATTGCGTTAGGTTAAAGAGCAACAACTATACTGGGAAGTAACATACCAAGCCAGTTAATACATAATGAAAACTAAAACTGAATGATATTGAACATGGAATTAGATAACACCTCAAATACTCCCTACAGTTCTGTTCAACGAACATCACTGAGATTATTTGAAGACTTATCAAGTTCTCTTTAAAAGGGGAATATATATATACGTATATGCAAAACAAGCCCGGGGGGGAGTAGAATGATCCTATCATTCTACTCCACCCTTGGTTGTTTTGGATCCTGTATCGCTTGGTGTGCGATATTTGCATTATATATATATATATATATATATATATATATATATATATATATATATATATATATATATATATATATATATATGATATAATTAATTTATTCCTATTTTTTCCTACCATGTACATTTTTAAGTATAAAAATGACAATTCTTTAAATAAAATTTTGCCAAAGCTTTGTGCAATAAACTTAAGTTTACTCGTTATATTTAACTGTAAAATTAAACTTATTAACTATAAATAAAATGTAATTATATTATGCCATAATTTAAATTCCTGCATGTTCTTTACAGTATACACTTCCTTACTGTTGTGTTATATTAGCTAGTTATTTTTATTTATTCCATTTTTTTATCTTTTATAATGGTTTTGGACAGACAGAGACGTAGACCAGCTTTCATTTTATATTTCTCATTTTAAAAGTTTTTTTTTTTAGTATAATGTAGCAATATTTCACCCACCGTATACCCCTAGTATTAATTTGACTCGCCTGTGATTTGACACTATAGTCTAGTATAATGATGAAATATACGTGAGCTTGAAGATAAAACAGTATACCCTAGTATTATAACAGAATTATTTAGGGATGACTATGTTAATGACAGTACTGCATACAGTAGTTTTAGGTATAATAGAGAAAAATTTCACGTAGTGGCGCCACTGTACAACCCTTGTAAAAAAACATATATAATGATGCTCCTTTGTGTCACCTGCAAGATTGCTGAACCTCCATATATATATCTTGGTATAATGATGTCATTTTTCTATAACCCGGTGTTAAGAATCTCTCTCTCTCTCTCTCTCTCTCTCTCTCTCTCTCTCTCTCTCTCTCTCTCTCTCTCTCTCTCTCTCTCTCTCTCTCTCTCTCTTCTCTCTCTCTCTCTCTCTCTCTCTCTCTCTCTCTCTCTCTCTCTCTCTCTCTCTCTTCTCTCTCTCTCTCTCTCTCTCTCTCTCTCTCTCTCTCTCTCTCTCTCTCTCTCTCTCTCTCTCTCTCTCTCTCTCTCTCTCTCTCTCTCTCTCTCTCTCTCTCTCTCTCTCTCTCTCTCTCTCTCTCTCTCTCTCTCTCTCTCTCTCTCTCTCTCTCTCTCTCTCTCTCTCTCGTCCGTGGTCTGGAGGAGAGAATAAACATCGCCGAGCTATGCAGAGCTGGCAAATATAACATAATCTTAAGAAATTTAAACAGAGTTCCATAAGACAATATTGAAGTCTGAGACGCCAGCATGGAGCGTTCAGAGATTTAACACAAGGCTGGTTCCAGACCTAAGAGAGGTGCAATATGAAGATGGTTTAGAGAATTAAGCCGAAAATCACTAAAGGATAGAGGAGGCATTATTCTTTAAAGGATATAGGGATAAATGTTTTAACGTGAAAAGGAACAGGCTGACAAACATGAATGGTAAGTAGAGGGATATAAGAATTCTTTTATTGTGACTACAGTTTGGAAGTAAAATGCATCAGGAAAAAATATAGTGGAGTGTAACTTCAGATAAAGATTTAGAAGTAAATACAAAGCCCCGCCGACCCTGGAGGCTCCTCAACAGTCGACAAGTGAAGTGGTGACCCCTTCTGTAGTTCACCCCCAACACATTTACTCGTGCAGATACACTCTCACTCTTCTCCCTTTCTTTTATTGCCCTCCCTCCTTCCTTTATTTTCTGTCTCCACTCTGTCATGCTCGCACTCAAGAAATATTTATCATAAGTATATCTTTATTATATGACAAATAATGACCAATCTGAAAGCCATTAACAGTATAAAAAAACAGCGAAGTCAACATTACATAAACTTCTCACAGCTTTTCCAAGTCTTTACAACAACAGTGATTAATCTTTCTATATTTTGTTTTTAGGTTAAATATATTGTATCCTCAATAAGCCATGTTGGCGCTTTGTCGAGGTTCAAAATAATATTTTGTTATTTATCCATATAAAAATAAGTTATTCACAAGGATTGTATCAGTGATGGGATGTACTACAGTCCTGTTCCGAGTGAAATGGAAGCCTGATAAACGTTCTGCACTCTGTAGCATTCTTCTGTCTTTGTGTGTGTACCATATTTACGGACAACAACTGGTATATCCTTACTTTCCTGTGTCTTTCTTATTCCTGTAATAATATATTTCTTGTTGAATTAGTTCGCCTAGTGGGAGGCTGCAGTGATCCCCAGAATAATTGATAGGTATATTAGACAGTGTTTGAGTACAAGGCATTTTGAGAACCTCTCAATGAAATTCAAGCATAAATTCTGTACATAAATTCCAACAATTTCAGTAACAGCAAATATTTTTTGTATTAACTTTGGACTAATAAAATTTAACAAACGCAATGTACCTTGATAAATTTGTGTCACTTTTTTTTTAAAGCTTGAAGCTCATATTTCATGTTTGAAATATTCTTATTTTCTTTGAAAGCAGATTACCTTTGAATACCTTTGAAGAGTTTTGAGAGTTTCTCTACTCACTGAGCCCGGCCATGGACCAGGCTCGTCTGGTGCGTATACGTACATGCATTTTAAATCAGGCCTCTATAAGCTCTCAGAGGACTTTCAAATGTCAATTTCTCTTCATAAGATCCTTGTTCAATTTGAGTATAATTTTATTAATCCTTTTATGATATAAACGTAAATAGGGGCATCACTGAATCCCCCTCATGTTGTCTCTGATAGTTTCTAACTTCAGAATTCATCAACTTGCAACAAACTTATGCCATCAACTCCTTGTCAAACATTCGAATTATGACATTAACATCGTATTAACTTCTCATTGTTTTCATATTAACTTAGGAACTACAACACAGTTTCAGCAGCATAATTCAGACAAGTTTAATTTCTACGTGCAGTATGGAATAAACTTGCAGGGACATGTTTCGTGTAGGTCTCTCGATAATATAAAAATATGTGAAGCAGAGAGGGTGTAGGCGAGCTGGCTTTGAGGACAAGAGGTGCACTAATGTGTTTCATGGTGAGAAGCAAAGAGGGTCGGCAGAGGGTGCAACACCCTCGCTCACTGCACACATCTTTGTCTTTGTATTCCTTTTAATTTTGCATTAACAGATACAGTAATAAGATTTATTACGCTCTCCCTCACAACGGTAGATTTAAACCATACCACGGGTGGGGTTCGAACCCACGGTCAGAGAGTCTCAAATTTATCATAAAGTGCATAGCCTTTTGTTCGTTCGTATGTATAAATAAGCTTTGTATTAGAATCGCGTTCATGGGACACTGTTAATGCATATGTATTTATTGGTATATTTAATTAGCCAAAATTTTAGGTCACTTCTCGCTCTTTGGACCTTTATTTTTTTCATTATACCCCAGATATAGTCATTGGATGTGATGTTTGCCAGTTTAGAATTGGTCTCTCTCTCTCTCTCTCTCTCTCTCTCTCTCTCTCTCTCGCTAGTGATCCTCGTATACTGTCTAGACGTTTTATTTGTAAATTAACGTTTGTGGTTCCTAGATTTCGCTTATGACAGAATACTCTTATGTCAATGGTGATTATAGTTTTAACAACATTAAGAGAGTCAGAAGGCGAACTAGAATAGATTAACTCTATTATGATTTTTTTTTTTTTTTTTTTGAGGAATTGTCACTGGGAGATAGGATTTTGTTTTCTATATCTTGCATGTATGGAGTTCGTGTTCAACTTAAATGTAATACATGTTACTCAATGTAGAATGTTGTTATAAGGGTGACAAACGTAACTATATGTGGCTCCCTCACTCTGTCAGTTACTTTGTAAATGGTCCAAGTTGGACCGAAACGTCGTCGTAAACTCCTTTCTCCTACGTGCGGGTTATTTGTGTATTGTTTTATAGTTGTATACATCAGGTGGTAGTTGTAAATGAAAGGTGCTATGTAAGTTGTATAAGGAAGGTATTACAATTGTATATGAAAGTGGTACACACATGTATACATAAAACTGCCAGTGACATTTGGAGACTGTAGTGAGAGTGACACCTGGTAGACTGTAGTGACACCTGGTAGACTGTAGTGACACCTGGTAGACTGTAGTGACACCTGGTAGACTGTAGTGACACCTGGTAGACTGTAGTGACACCTGGTAGACTGTAGTGACACCTGGTAGACTGTAGTGACACCTGGTAGACTGTAGTGACACCTGGTAGACTGTAGTGACACCTGGTAGACTGTAGTGACACCTGGTAGACTGTAGTGACACCTGGTAGACTGTAGTGACACCTGGTAGACTGTAGTGACACCTGGTAGACTGTAGTGACACCTGGTAGACTGTAGTGACACCTGGTAGACTGTAGTGACACCTGGTAGACTGTAGTGACACCTGGTAGACTGTAGTGACACCTGGTAGACTGTAGTGACACCTGGTAGACTGTTGTGACACCTGGTAGACTGTAGTGACACCTGGTAGACTGTAGTGACACCTGGTAGACTGTAGTGACACCTGGTAGACTGTAGTGACACCTGGTAGACTGTAGTGACACCTGGTAGACTGTAGTGACACCTGGTAGACTGTAGTGACACCTGGTAGACTGTAGTGACACCTGGTAGACTGTAGTGACACCTGGTAGACTGTAGTGACACCTGGTAGACTGTAGTGACACCTGGTAGACTGTAGTGACACCTGGTAGACTGTAGTGACACCTGGTAGACTGTAGTGACACCTGGTAGACTGTAGTGACACCTGGTAGACTGCAGTGACACCTGGTAGACTGCAGTGACACCTGGTAGACTGCAGTGACACCTGGTAGACTGAAGTGACACCTGGTAGACTGCAGTGAGAGTGACACTTGGTAGACACTAGGGAGAGAGCACCTTGAACCTTGACCCCGGATATAATAGCTATATTAAACGTCACTTAGGTGGGTGTGACTCTCATCTCTGGAGGTTTCACTGGAGGATGGCTTATATAATTAGGAAGGTTACGTCAGGCGGCGACGGGTAATTAGATAAGACCCCCAGGCAGTAAAAATGTAAATCATCTCCCGGGCTGTTTCTTTACGTCTGGCCCAGGATTGAAGACACTCACGGCGCCATGAAAGGGGATACTCTAGTTCTTTTCTTATTTAACCTTTGATAAAAGTTTAATTGGCTGTCTTTAAGGTATTAAAGAAAGTTAGTTTTTATGTTATCGAAGGGTTTTATTTGGCTTTGTTTTAAAGTTGTTGTTAAAATCTTGTTTTATTTTTCTTTGGTGTGTCTTGAGTAAATTACTCTGAACCTTCCACATTTGACACCCCACCACCTCTACCTTTCACACCCAGCCACCCCCTCTTCCCATCACACCCAGCCACCCCCTTTTCCCTTCACACCCAGACAACCCCTTTTCCCTTCACACCCAGCCACCCCTTTTTCCCTTCACACCCAGCCACCCCCTTTTCCCTTCACACCCAGCCACCCCTTTCCCTTCACACCCAGCCACCCCTCTTCCTTACACCCAGCCACCCCTTTTCCCTTCAACACAGCCACCCTTTTCCCTTCACACCCAGCCACCCTTTTCCCTTCACACCCAGCCACCCTCTTCCTTCACACCCAGCCACCCTTTTTCCCTTCACACCCAGCCACCCCCTCTTCCCATCACACCCAGCCACCCCTCTTCCCATCACACCAGCCACCCCCTCTTCCCATCACACCCAGCCACCCCTCTTCCCATCACACCCAGCCACCCTCTTCCCATCACACCCAGCCACCCCTTTTCCTTCACACCCAGCCACCCCTTTTCCCTTCACACCCAGCCACCCCTTTTCTCTTCACACCAGCCACCCCTTTTTCCCTTCACACCCAGCCACCCCCACTTCCCTTCACACCCAGCCATCCCCTCTTTCCTTTACACCCAGCCACCCCATTTTCCTTCACACCCAGCCACCCCATTTTCCTTCACACCCAGCCACCCCCTTTTCCCTTCGCACCCAGCCACTCCCTTTTTCTTTTCACACCCAGCCACCTCTTCCCTTCACACCCAGCCACCCCTCTTCCTTCACACCCAGCCACCCTCTTCCCTTCACACCAGCCATCCCTGTTCCTTCACCCCAGCCATCCTGCTTCCTTCACACCCTGCCATCCCCTCTTTCCTTCACACCCAGCCATCCCCTCTTCCCTTCACACCCAGCCATCCCCTCTTTCCTTCACACCCAGCCATCCCCTCTTTCCTTCACACCCAGCCATCCCCTCTTTCCTTCACACCCAGCCATCCCTCTTCCCTTCACACCCAGCCATTCCCTGTTTCCTTCACACCCAGCCATCCCCTCTTTCCTTCACACCCTGCCATCCCCTCTTTCCTTCACACCCAGCCATCCCCTCTTCCCTTCACACCCAGCCATCCCCTCTTCCCTTCACACCCTGCCATCCCCTCTTTCCTTCACACCCAGCCACCCCTCTTTCCTTCACACCCAGCCATCCCTCTTCCTTCCACCCTGCCATCCCTCTTCCTTCACACCCAGCCATCCCTCTTCCTTCACACCCTGCCATCCCTCTTCCTTCACACCCAGCCATCCTCTTGCCTTCACACCCTGCCATCCCCTCTTCCTTCACACCCTGCCATCCCTCTTCCTTCACACCCAGCCATCCCCTCTTTCCTTCACACCCAGCCATTCCCTCTTTCCTTCACACCCAGCCATCCCCTCTTTCCTTCACACCCTGCCATCCCTCTTCCCTTCACACCCAGCCATCCCTCTTCCTTCACACCCAGCCATCCTCTTCCTTCACACCCTGCCATCCCTTTTCCTTCACACCCAGCCATCCCTTTTCCTTCACACCCTGCCATCCCTCTTTCCTTCACACCAGCCATCCCTCTTGCTTTCACACCCAGCCATCCCTCTTTCCTTCACACCCAGACATCCCTCTTTCTTCACACCCAGCCATCCCTCTTCCTTCACACTAGCCATCCCTCTTCCTTCACACCTGCCATCCCTCTTCCTTCACACCCTGCCATTCCCTCTTCCTTCACACCCAGCATCCCTCTTCCTTACACCCAGCCATCCCTCTTTCCTTCACACCCTGCCATCCTCTTCCTTCACACCCAGCCATCCCCTCTTCCCTTCACACCCAGCATCCTCTTCCTTCACACCCTGCCATCCTCTTCTTCACACCCAGCCATCCCTCTTCCTTCACACCTGCCATCCCTCTTTCCTTCACACCCAGCCATCCACTCTTTCCTTCACACCCAGCCATCCCCTCTTTCCTTCACACCCAGCCATCCCCTCTTTCCTTCACACCCAGCCATCCTCTTTCCTTCACACCATGCCATCCCTCTTTCCTTCACACCAGCCATCCCTCTTTCCTTCACACCCAGTCACCCCTCTTTCCTTCACACCAGCCACCCCTCTTTCCTTCACACCTAGCCACCCCCTCTTCCCTTCACACCTAGCCACCCCCTCTTCCCTTCACACCCCTCCCTTCATATTGTATTGCTTGAGCTCTTACCTCTGTTATTAATCAACATTAACATAATTTAATCAGAAAAGTGTGTTATAATTACATTTTTTATGATTTTTTTTAAGCATTTCACCCCATGAGAAGAATAGTTTGTCGTCACAATCTATCACCTTCAAGTATTTATTCTTCACGAGACTAAAACCTTCAACAGATTTATTCATTACAATACTAACACCTTCAACAGATTTATTCATTACAATACTAACACCTTCAACAGATTTATTCATTACAATACTAACACCTTCAACAGATTTATTCATTACAGTACTAACACCTTCAATAGATTTATTCATTACAATACTAACACCTTCAACAGATTTATTCATTACAATACTAACACCTTCAACAGATTTATTCATTACAATACTAACACCTTCAACAGATTTATTCATTACAATACTAACACATTCTACAGATTTATTCATTACAATACTAACACATTCAACAGATTTATTCATTACAATACTAACACCTTCAACATATTTATTCATTACAATACTGACACCTTCAACAGATTTATTCATTACAATACTGACACCTTCAACAGATTTATTCATTACAATACTGACACCTTCAACAGATTTATTCATTACAATACTAACACCTTCAACAGATTTATTCATTACAATACTAACACCTTCAACAGATTTATTCATTACAATACTAACACCTTCAACAGATTTATTCATTACAATACTAACACCTTCAACAGATTTATTCATTATAATACTAACACATTCTACATATTTATTCATTACAATACTAACACATTCAACAGATTTATTCATTACAATACTAACACATTCTATTCTACATATTTATTCATTACAATACTAACACATTCAACAGATTTATTCATTACAATACTAAGACCTTCAACAGATTTATTCATTACAATACTAACAGTCAACAGATTTATTCATTACAATACTAACACCTTCACTACTATGATTAATTTCCTCCAGTAATTTAACGCTTTAAATGCTTTAGATATTTTGGTTACACAGGAGAACAGTTAAACCCGGAGTGTGATGCTACCAGATCTTAATTTAACCTCCGGTTTATTCACTTAGGTTATTAGCGGCCAATTATACGTAAATTTAGTGTAATTTAGGTTAGACTAACAAAATCTGACCTAAAATATCAAACTTTGCGCTTTTGTGTTTTCTCAGGTTAAACAGACGCTGGTAAACGCGTTCGGAAACGTACGGTGTACTTTGAGGATGGGTTACTGGGGAGTTAAACGCAGGATACGAGTGTAATCTGCTAGATCTGGACTCTGATGGATGACTGTTTTGATGAGTGCTGTTTGTGCCACGGGGCTCCTCACCCACATGATGAGTGCTGTGTGCCGCGAGGCTCCTCACCCACATGATGAGTGCCATGTGTGCCACGAGGCTCCAGACAACACGACACAACAACTTGGACCACCAAATGAAAAGATAAAGGAAAAGTTTGCACTCGCGGCTGCGGTGTTCTGAAACTTTTCTGTTTATTTTTTTTTAGCATTTGCTGTAATTTTATGGCTATAGAATATTTGGATTTTTTTTTATCGGCTGCAGTAGTTACGTAAACATATCAATATTATTCATTGTCTACATTGTATGCTCTGTCTTGTGATTATTTATGTATACTCTGCTACACTCCCCATGTACTTTTATCTATGTATTATCTTCCCCCGTACAAACTCCATGTATATTTCTAAAAACAAAAAAAATGGCCAGATCAACTAGGCTGTGGATATGTGGGGCAGCGGGCTACCACCAGCAACAGCCTGGTTGACCAGGGATCACCAGACGAGCCTGACTCACATGGCCGGGCTCCGGGAGTAGAAAAACTCGGAACTCACCAGAGGTATTTCTACACTCTGGACAGCATCAGGAGAGGTCTCTGCTGGTGTGGGAATAAATCTGGAGAAGAGCTCCTCACGATGTGCCACTCTCACCGCCCACACAAAACACTCGGGGGAGAATTCTTGCCAAACTCTGCCATGTTCATCACGTTGATTAGCGTGGAAGAGGTCCACCACGTCCGTTATTTAGGTCATACGTCTGTTGGATGCGTCGGTGGGTCCGTAGGAGGGATGGTAAGTGTGTCGGCGCGTCGTAGGGGGAATGGTGAATGTATCGACGTGTTCGGTGTATGTTGAATGCGTTAGTGGTTCTGTAGGATGGTAAATGCGTTGGAGGAATGGTAAATGCGTCAGTTGGTGTCTTAAGAGCGATGGTGAATGCGTTGGTGCATCTATTAGAAAGGGTGAGAGTGCGTCGGTACTTGCGTAGGAAGGATGAGGAATGCTTCCAGATAGATGGACATGTGTTGACACCTCCGTAAGATAGACACCTTAATATTAACGATGACTTTATTACTAAGTCTTTACCAGAATTTTTTTTTTGTATTTTATTAATACTTATTGCATACTGCATTTTCTGTTGCTGTTGCTTTTTCTTTTGCTTCTTGTTCTTCAGCCGACGCTGACGCCACCCCCACAGCATTATTTAATTTATTATTAGCATTAGTGTCTTATAAGAATATTCTGCACATAAGTTAGCTCCTATGAAATTGCAGGCTGAAATTTTTAATAAGGTCATATAAACATTTATCAGCCCACTATGGAGCTGCATCATACACCGTCTCTTCTTAATTAACATACGGAAATGTAATTATAAACACGAGCACCTAAGATGGTATACACTGGCGACGTAATTAAAATATGCTAATGTGATTTGATTTCTTTCTAAGTTGCCGAAGTCTATGCTCGACCCTTTTGATTAAGAGTCTCCAAAAATTAGTACTTTTGTTGTTGTTGTACTGAGTTGTGAGGTACCTGTAGGTTATTTGTAGTCGATTTGTGGGGTTACTGCCCATCTTCTATCACTAAGTATAGGTACTTTATAATTTACACATGGAAAATCCTAGAGGGATTGGTCCCAAATCTGCACACACAAATCACTCTCCACTACAGCAAAGCGGCAAGCGGTAGAACATATATCCCTTGCCTTTCCAGGTAGACTCCTTTTTGCCTCATGTTTTATTCAGATTTAAATAAAGTTTTATAAATATGTTTAGTTACCATAGGACTAGGATCACATACTCTTTAGCTTCTGTTGCTAACTTAATGCTTTCCTTTGTCTCTTCGTGTTGTTTAACCTTCTAGAGTTCATTTGTGTACTCAAGTTATCTTTTATTCAAAGACAAGTTTGATATGCTGCTGTGTCTTGGCAGTCTTAACTGTTGTGATGCATACTCTGGTTTTTCGATCCTATAATGATTTGCGTTACAGGCAACTAATACTTATCTCTGTACTCCAGCTCATTTTGTTTTGGGACCATATTTCTGACAAATTGATGAGCTTTCTGAATGTGCTATACATTTTCGATGTGGTGAGTTACATGCTGGTACCATAATCTATAGTTGAGGTTTGCATTATTGGTACTCGTCATTTTTTTTGCACAAACGAACCCGCATGGAAACAATAGAACGAACAGAAAATAAGATGAGCTCTCTATATCTCGGCCTCATATTGAGGCTCTCTTCACAGTGCGAAGCCGAAATATACAATAGTTATTTTGTGTTGTATTGTCTTCACAAGGGTTCATTATTGTCATTAATCAATGTTTATTACACTTTTGTCTTTTTACTTTCAATTGTACTTAAGGGTTTGAGTAAATAGCTCCTGGTCTGCCTCTTAACGGTTATTGCCCGACGTTACTGATTCCTTTAGTAAATCAGACACGTAGACAGAACAAGTTTTTATTGCAAAAAATATTTAAATGAAGGTTTTTCTCTCTCTACTGTCGTACATCTCTTACATTTACTACTGGGCATTACATTTGCTTCTGGGCATTGGTATACCTACTCTTGTAAACTGTGTATGGAGTTTCCCATTATACTAACTCGTCCAGTGCCACATACCACATTTCCTAATATCTTTATGGCTCACCCTTGGTTTTCCATCTATGTATTCTGGTCCTTGCATTTTAATGCGAGGGTAGTGGTTGGCTGAGAGTCCCTTCTGTAGATGGTAATTAGTTCTTATTATTTTCAAGGAGACATTAAAAGTGCCGTGACAGAACGAAGGCTTAAGAGTTTTTTCGGTGACCATTCATCACAGTGTTCGTGCTATTACTGACTGAAGAATAATTAAGGACCAAGTGTAAAAAAATATCTAGAGAAACGGAATATCTAAAATATTAAAAAAAAAAACGAAAATAATTTGAGGCGTTAAACTATAAAAGATATTACTCTCAATAATACTTCTGTCATAATACTTCACAGGAAGGAAGATGAGCGAGCTTTCATTAATATGAAGATTTTACGGGCCAGCCTTTGAAAGAAAAAAGTGTTACTAATGGACTAAAATGGCAATATTTCTGTTCTTGAGTTGAGGTCGTAACTCCTCCGGCAAACCTGAGCGCTAATGAAGGAGTCTGAGGGGTGGGGGAGGGGGATAGAAAAGAGGGAAGGGGGAGGAAAGGGGGAAAAGCAGAAGATAAAAAAACAGGAATGATTTAAACGTTTGAGCCTTTGTTTCAAGAAACGTTTGTATATTAGTTCCATTATACGTCACTGACATTTTCCTGCACGCTTTCAACAGTTCCATTACGTCAGACATTTCTGGACGCTCTAAATATGTAGTTAGAACTTAACTAGTTATTCTAGGATAGATTAACTAAGCCTAAGCTTATAATTAACCTGTATTACTTGTGGTTAACCGCCAGTAATTAAATTATATAACAGGTGATAACTTCTGGCGGAACTAAGCATAAAGGTTGTAAATGAAGCTTAATCTGAAATACGGATTTTTTTTTATAGGTGATGGTGAAGGATTTATTTTGAAATTATTTAATCTTGAATTTTTACTTGAAAAGGGAAATTTGTAGAACAAACTTGATGATTCTTGTATAATTTTTTTTACCTGTAAGAGGTTGTAATGAAGGAAGATACAGGTAGATAATACACAAATAACCCGCACGTAGCAGAGAGAAGATTACGACGACGTTTCGGTCCGACTTGGACTATTTACAAAGTCACACTGTAAATAGTCCAAGTCGGACTGAAACGTCGCCGTAAGCTTTTCTCTGTTATGTGCGGGTTATGTGTGTATTGTTCCAGTCACGGTATTGTGCCTTTTGTTCTTCATGTAGATGACATTGACGAGGTTCCCTATAGTTGATTCAGGGGGTATCCCCCCACAGCCCGGTCCCAGGCATAATTGGCCAGACCAATTAGGCTGTTGGTGCTGGCCGCACACAAGGTGACAATAGTTTCTTTGTCAGGAAAAATGCCTCCCAAGGCTCAGGTCTCAGTTGGTGTTCCCGTCTATAATCAGCAGCCAATAATAATAATAATAATAATAATTTCTCAATTTATTCTTCATGAACAGTACAATCCATTGAAGGTCCATAATATGTATAAGATTTCGGAAAAACTTAGAAAGGGAAAGTGAGTCTTGTTGCTTGGCTCTTGTTTTCTTTCGCTCTTCATTCTCTTGCTTTTTCTCGCTATTAGTCTCTTTTTGCATTCATTCTCTCTTTCATTATTTGTCCCGTTCTCAGCCTTTCGATTTTATTCTCTCACTCTTATCTCTAACGCTCAATCCTCTCCAAGAACCATGACACTACTCCCATAAATACAAATCAAAGAGCACAAATCGATGTAGACAGACGCAGTCTCTCTCTCTCTCTCTCTCTCTCTCTCTCTCTCTCTCTCTCTCTCTCTCTCTCTCTCTCTCTCTCTCTCTCTCTCTCTCTCTCATGCACTTTTGATGGGTGTGACCGGAAACTTGGATTTTTTCATGGCACTAAACATTGAGTGGCAGGGCCCCGTGGCGTTTTTACCTGCGTCACATTTCTTATTGCATAACAAAGCAATAAAAAAGAGTTCGCGCATCGACGAAGCGTATTTGGATGATATCTAGTGAGTGCATGCATACGTTTGTAAATTCGTAGTTACCTGAATTTTCAGTCGATCATTGTTGATTTCCAGCCCCCCCCCCTTCCACACACACACACACACACACACAAAAAAAAAAAATTATTTGACGTTTAGCAGATTCCTGAAGGCAATTCCTGGATCTGGTTACCTCGGTGAGCACCAGCAGACTCTCTTATCAGGTTGTCATTAGAAAATGCCCGGTCTGTGACCAGGCTTCATGACCCATGAAAAATTCTTCAGATAACTTTTTGATACAGCATCGTGCAGTTTGATCAACTTTTTATTTTACCTGCTGAGATTGAAGTATACTTCCTTACATACCTTTGACTCGTTTGCGTGTTGAAGCTGATCTGTGCTCCCTTGTTCTCGCTTCCATCAATATTATTGTCTTGTAAATCGTATAGATGCATTTCATTACCTCGATCATGTGTATAGGTTTTCTGATGAAGTGTTAAGACACACGTACATCTGGGTAGCTTATTTGTAGACGTTTCGCCATCAGGTGGCTTTATCAGTACGATATTAGGATATATGAAAACTGTAGAACTATATGCAAAATATGAGGTGATCAGTCCCTCAGCCTTGGAGTTGGTGAAAAGCACCGTAGTCTTGAAGATTACGGTCTTCACATTGTCCTTGTATTGATAAAGCCACCGGAGGGCGAAACGTCTACAAATTAAGATCCCCAGATGTTGCACACGTGTCTAATTCCTAATGTTGTCGATTCTGTGTACCATTTTGTGTACTGGTTTTCTCTTTCAAGGTCATTAGGTTTTTTCATCGTGTCTGGTATTGTCTTCGCGCAGAGCAGCAACTAGCCTGTTGTAACCCTCGGGAACTTCTCCAACTACTGTCCGTGCACAACCAGGTGTGAACATTAAGATTGTGCTACGTACACAAATTTGGGTCAAACATATGCTGTGTAGAAAAAGTTGTTTACAGATGTTACATAATGGTAACTGGAAAAAAGTTCAAGAATTTTAACTCTGTATTGACATCAGACAGAGAGTTAGGAGTAATTGTAAACAGCCCATTACTGTCAATATCACATAAACGCAATGGTGGGAAAGTCTTATAGTACATTGGCTAACTCCAAAAAGGTACTCGTATGTGGAGGATGAATTGCTTAAAGCACTGTTCGCAGCATACATTAGGTCTAAATTTAAAGACCCTCGATAATGTCGCGGGGGGGGGGGTGTTAAATTTAGACCTAAAACATGTACGGTAAATGTACAGTGGTACCTCTACTTACGAGCAGCGCCCAACTCGAACAATTATGTAAGTGTATTTTTGTAGGTGCTTTTGTAAGTGTATTTTTGGGGGTCTGAAATGAATTAATCTATTTTTCATTATTTCTTATGGGAACAAATTCCTTCGGTATCGGCACTTGAATAGCCGTCTGGAACTAATTAAGCTTGTAAGTAGAGGTACCACTGTAATATAAAATGTGCAAAGCTCAAGATATTCAGCGTCTGAAACTATTTCTTCACAAACAGTGGTAGAATGACTGATTGAATGGACTCGAAGAGGTGGTATGTGTTATAACTACTGGAAGCTGTAAGCAGATCTAATAATCTTTTAACACTGAATATTGAACACCAAAACATAATTTTACTATTGTAACTACACCTAGGTGAGTACTGAAACTTAGACCAAACTCATTACTTTTAATGTTTACGTCAAAAGGGCCACGTGGATACCTTAGTTTGCCTTGTTGAAGATAGTTACATTTTCTTTGATGTTTTCAAAAGACATATTTATCATTTGAGGTATTTTAGTTGATCTGTTACAAAAGATGTTGCGAATAGAAATATAAACGTTTGTAATTATCACTAAAAGAGCAATGAAACTGGTTTACTTTCAACCCTCGTGTAGTTTAATGAGTTGTATATTACATATACTATAATGTCACGAATAATTGACGTAATGAAAATAAGTGTAGGCAAAGGAAGCATGGGAATGAGGGTTAGAGATTGTGGAGACAACTCCAGTGAGAAAGTGTCGTTACTGAGGAAATGAAAATGCAAAATTTTTATTTTGCAGCATTGTATATATCAGCAAAGTGGTGCCACCTTGGTCTGTGTTTCCCTGTCACGTTCCATCACACAGGGTGTTTTACATAGGGTACAGTTGTAGTAGATTGTGTGCGTGAGAAATTTCTGAACTTGAATAAGCAGTTGAAACATAGTTAAAGAATTTTTATAATTCGCTGAAGATTCATAACAAAGGCTTAATGACATTCCTAATCATTTATGAGAGAATATTACTGTTAAAATTGTCTTAACTATTAATTAATTTAATGCAAATTACGAATGTTATAATTTACTTTTACTTTTTTAAGAGTTTTGAGAGAAAAAAATAATTGTAGATATTAATTTTTTCAATTCGTCTACAAAAACTCGTGCATTTCCTTTGAGAAACTAAAATTGAATAAAAGCAAGATCTGTAGTTTTAGTGTGTAGTGAATTATATAAAACAGAGTTGAAGGATTGTGCAAGAGTAGAAGGGTCACCTGCTATGTTGGACTTAAAACCTCGCTTGATCCCGTGAACCAGACACACCCAAGCAGTCATGGCTAGCCAGTAACCCAGCCTCACTTCCAGACATGTGTGGTGTTGCGGTGTGTTGCAGGATTGATAGGAATGTTTTGGAAAGATGTTGAAAAATGTGCCTTTGTGTTTACAGCGTAGGTTGTATTTTGGATTTATGTGGCAGAAGTGTGTTAGGAAAGCTACAAAGTTGCTGTTTGGAAGCTCAAGTGTTGCAGAGGTATGAGGAAATGTTACAGAAGTATTGGTAAGGTGAAAGCGTGTTCGGAAGTGGGCTCGATCATATTTACTCCTGAAGTTGCAACAGTTTCCTCTCAGAGAGGGAAGAGAACCCCGATCTTGCGTGTGTCAGACCAGGGATGCTCCCCATTGATATCTTCCATAAATGTCTTTTCGAATCTATTTATTTTAATATAATTTGTTCAGTGTTTGTGTTTACACAAAAACTCGGTGTATCCGAGGTTAATTTTAACTTATTATTATTATTATTATTATTATTATTATTATTATTATAATACAAGTGTCAGAACAGCACCGGAAATATAACTTTAAAGTCGCTCCTGGACCTAACGTGACGCCAGAATATATATTAGTATGAAGATCATTATTTTAATGGGATACAAAACCGAGGATTAAAAAGACACACATGCACCACTTGGGTATTTTTATTGCCTAAACGTTTCGCCTGCACAGCAGGCTTAGGCAGTCGAAGACAGAGGCAGCTTTAATACTGGAGACAGTGGGAGGTGTTCATTCAGTCTCTTGGCTTAAAGCACAGGCAAAAACAGTTTGAATGTAGCACTTGTTCAGTTTAATAAACTGGGGGTTTGGAAAATCGTCGTCTTCCTATTTTATTCCGTCAGTTTTTCGACGTGATGCTCAAAGTTGATTTCTTGACGCTTTCAGTCTCTTAATACATTTTGTTCAAGTTAAGCAAGGTTAATTTAAATAAGGTTTCATAAACCCTTAAAAATACACTTAACTCTAAAGCAAATTTTAAAGCAATCCCAGACCTGTTTTGAGACAGGGCCACGAGGGCGTTGATCACCCGAAATTGTTCAACACGTTGACCAATCAAAAACAGGCGATGTTTTGATCGTGAGTTTATCACTGGTGGTGCGAAGATGGGCTGGGTACTGGCCTGCGGTTCGAGGTAGTGTGTTCACTGCTGTCTTCCTGAAACAGTTCCTGTGATTATGAGCAGTGCTATTTGAAGAGCATTGCTCAAGCAGTGACAGACGCACGCGTGCATGCTACTGATTAAGAAAGGGAGGTGGGGAAGGAGCAGCAGCACATTGATAATCACACTGGGAAATAAGAATAATGAGAGGAGGGTAAGTGGTATAGAGAGACAATGAAATGTGCTTACAAAAAAGTCAGGCAAAAATGTGTGTGTGTATATATATATATATATATATATATATATATATATATATATATATATATATATATATATATATAAACTGTATATACAGTAGCAAGGAAATCTCATACGTTCAGTATTGCTTTCTTTCAGAGTTTTGACAATGAAAAATACCCTCAGGATATTAACCGAAAATACATTAAGTTCAGGCAATATTTTTGCTGGTGGGCTGTGACTTTGAAATATACGTGGAGGATATTAAGAGAGCAGCAGATGTAGCGTGTGCTGCTCTTGATGCACGCCTCGCTGGTGTCTCCTGACGGGAAGTAAAGCACGGAGGAGAGGGCGTGGGGTAGGCGTGTGTGAGTGGCTGTGTTTTGAGGTCAGGGGTCGTGGTGTGGGTGTAGCTGTATTTGTAGGTAATGGGTCATGATATGGGCCTGTGGGCGTGGCTGTATTTGTAGGTCATGGGTTATGATATGGGCCTGTGGTCGTGGCTGTATTTATAGGTCATGGTATGGGCAGGTGGGCGTGGATCTATTTGTAGGTCATGGGTCATATGGGCAGATGGGCGTGGTTGTATTTGTAGGTCATGGGTCATATGGGCAGATGGGCGTGGCTGTATTTGTAGGTCAGGGGTCATAGTATGGGCCTGTGGGTTTGGCTGTATTTATGGGTCATAGTATGGGCCTGTGGGTGTGGATGTATTTGGAGAGGGTTGGGCGTGATTGCAACAACAGTAGGCGTGGTTGCAACAAACACGCGCTGCTGCAACATAATGCGGGCACCAGGTCATTGTTTATGAGTAATTATATAATGTAATCATTTAGTTGGCTTCGTGTGTTTCTGTGCTACAACATAAACCTTTGATACAGACGCAGTACATCTCTAAGTGTGTACGTGTGTGTGGGTACACTTGTTTTGAAACATACACTTTGCACCTTCATGAATACTGGCATGTTTCAGTATTCATGCGTTATATACATGTGCCGAATAGGTAAAACTGGTTAATTAGCAAGAACTCGTTTAAAATTAAGTCCTTTCTAAAAATTTCTCATTCGTTTAAAGATATGTTTTTTTTCATTTATGTTAATGTAAAAATTAATATTTTTTTACCAAAAGAACCTTTGAAAACTTACCTAACCTTATTGTAACGAGTCCAATTTAATTTAGCCTAATGCAACTAAATATATTTTAGTTAAATTTACAATAATTTAATAAGGACTCGAACCCGTGTCGTTTTATCCCGCCTCATGGTGAATGAAAATTCACGACGCTCTAACCCACGGTGTCGTGTCAGTATCATAGATACACTTGTTTAGTATATCTTTATACAGCTGGTCCCTTTGCGTGTGACGTCACGGTACCCGCTGACGTCAGAGGCTCAGCGCATGTGCACAGCCTATCATAGGCAGACTGCTCACTAACGTTAGACCTACAGGCGAGACAGACGGTGTGCTGGACTCTCCTTGACTCACTGTAAATATACCGTAACCATCCAATAAGGAGTATCTTTGACCTCCTATATATCTCTCCCAAGACCCACACGACAACGGGACCACCCAATCCTACACGGTAAAACACCTAGCTCTGTTGGGTGCGTGGCCTTTGTAAGATTGGGTGGTCCCGTGGGTTAGAGCGTCGTAATTTTCGTTCACCATAGGCGTTCTAAAACGACACTGTTCGAGTCCTCGGCTAGTCGCAGTGTTGTTATTGATTAAATACCACTCGTTCGTGGTTACAATAATAAATATATATATATATATATATATATATATATATATATATATATATATATATATTCAACAAGTCGGTCGTCTCCCACCGAGGCAGGGTGACCCAAAAAGAAAGAAAATCCCCAAAAAGAAAATACTTTCATCATCATTCAGATACGACAGCTGAGAATAAGTCCCTCCCAACTGTCACTATCCCAGACCCCCTCCCCTTAAAGTGCAGGTATTGTACTTCCCATTTCCAGGACTCAAGTCCAACTAAATCAATTAACTGGTTTCTCTGAATCCCTTCACAAAATATTACCCTGCTCACACTCCAACAGCTCGTCAGGTCCCAAAAACCATTCGTCTCCATTCGTTCATTACCTTTGTAACTTGTGAGTTCATTACCGTTGTAACTTGCTTAGCTATCAAAACTTAGGGGCCCAGTCCCTGGACCCATTATGTACCTCTGTAATCTTTTGACTACCGCCCGCAGGAAGGGTATGGGGTGCATAATAAAGATATCAAACTGAACTCTCCATTCACTCCTATCTAACACGCTCACACATGCTTGCTGGAAGTCCACGCCCCTCGCCCATATATGTATATATATATATGTATGTATATATATGTATATGTATGTATATGTATGTATATATATACGTATATATATATACGTATGTATATGTATGTATATATATATACGTATGTATATGTATGTATATATATATACGTATATATATATATATATATATATATATATATATATATATATTATATATATATATATATATATATATATATATATATATATATATATATATATATATATATAATTTGGCGTCAACAAACACGAAAAATTATGTAAACAAATAGTTATATTGCTAGGAATTGTCTGTCAATATGAAGTATTATTTTTAATAAAAGTAAGGCGATTTAGAATAATATTGAATTGTTAATATGCTCTTATGTGTCATCACTTAAAACACATCAAGACTGAAACATTTCAAAACAGAATGTTAAGTATTATGCATCAACACATGAATGTACAACGTGTAATTCATTAAATAGTCAAATATTAATCAGTGTTTTTTTTTTCTTTTCTAGGTAAGAGATGCACGTTTCCTCTAGGAGGCCGGCTGCAGGTTTGAGGTAATGACTGCACTCTGTGTCTTCCAGCTGGCTATCACGCCTTCCACACCAGCTGTGTCCTGGCTCCTACACTCCCTGTTTGCTTGCATGAATTCGAATTTAAGTTTCAGCATGAGGTCAACTGTGTGTGTGTGTATGTATGTGTGTGTGTGTTTATCTCCGGTGGAGGTTATTTTTCTTGCCCATTATTTCGTTTTTTTAATGCTTAAAGCTTTCAATGTGTTAGAATTAACGTGATGGTTTATAAATATATAGTAAACCATCCAGGCGACAAGCCTCCCAGAGCAGTCGGTGTGTCCCGTCCCCTAGGTTAGGTAAGGTTTGTCAGGAAACAGGACAGGTGTTTCCTGACGCGGGTCTTAGTAATATGATGACCCGCCGCTGGAGCTTGTAGTCATCTGACCGAGGCCTTCAACTGGCTTACCGCTCCACCACTTTAAAAATTATGGTTAATATTACAAGCAGTTGTACCTCCCGTCCCTTGTTTCTGAAAGCTGGTTTTCCTGCCACGCACCACAAGCCTCAATTATTGATGACAACGCAAACACGCTCGTGACTGCCACGCCCTCGGTACTGTTTTAATTAAACCTTTGGTGCCGGAAACATTAGTTTCAACTGTTGATGGTTGCGGGGATCATCGCCACCGTGCTCAGTTCCAAAACAGGCCTCCTGGATACCAAGTCGTACTGCCGGCAGTAATGGAAAAAAGACACAGGTTAAGGATTCCTAATTTTATTTACAAGCTAATTGCTGTTACCTACATCAACTCATTTGGAAGCCTTTTTATTTTTATAAGACATAAATATGGAAAAGGATGAAGTTGGAACCATCTTTGGGCCAGCAATTTTATTTGATCAACTGACTTTATTTCGTTGATGTTAATGCGACATCAAGTCGATCATTGACCTGATTCTTTTTTTTTACACAAATCAATTTTACGAGCTAAGAACTGTTTACCTCTATATAAGACGAAACGTAGTCACAAAACTTGCCCTGCTTCTGCGTTTTTATCATCAACAGATCTCATGGTTGACGCCCTGGTAAGTCAGGCGCTAGCGTTTCGCTCAGGCTTGTAGTTAGGTTTGTCAGGAAACAGAACACGTATTTCCTGATGCGGGTCTTAGTCCTATGATGACCCGCAGTTGGAGCTTTTGGTCATCTGACCGAGGACTTCCGCTGGCTTACCCATCCACCCCTTTAAAATTTTTGTTATAATTTTAACTATTTTTCTCAGTCTTGAGCTGCGTCAAGTCATGTCTTGATCAAAAACTTCTCTCCTCATCATACTTGACAGAGCCACTCGGTGGTATATCTGTCAAGTCGTATTTCGTGGCGCGTCGTGAACATTTACGTTGACGTTGTGTAAATCCGTTATTGTCGGCGGTTTCAAGGATGTAAACAATGACAAAACTACGCTTAACAGAGATGAATGACGCCGTTTTGTCCTAATATGTCTTGAGGATCCTGACCTCTCTCATGTCTTTCATGATTCAGGATAACAAGAATGTAATGAACATCTGTAATTGCCTGGAATAACTGCAGTTTCTGTAAATTGGCTGTAATAACTAATATCTGTACTTGATTGGAGTAACTGTAATGTATGTAATTCTCTAGAATAACTGTAATATCTGTAATTGATTGGAATGACTGTAAATGAGTGGAATAATTTGTGCCAGTTATTGCCTCGAATAACTAGTTGGAATGATATACTTCTGACTGATTGCAATTGACAGTTCTTGTAATTGCTAGGAATAACCATAATTAATTGGAATAATTTAGCTATGTAATTGGAATAATTCGCTTGCGGGAATAACTGTTCTTCCTGTAATTAAGTGGGACAAGTTAAATATCTGTGCTAGTGAAAGATGGTACTGTGTACAGATTAGTGAAGAGTTTGGTATTTATAATGATGTGCAATAATGTTCGTGTGAATAACCAGTGTAATGCTTGTGCAATGAATGCAAAATACCTTTGGAATGGATACATGTGCATTGAATGCACTGTGGAAGGACTGCACAATGCCTGAGCGATGGCTACAATTTCTGTGCAGCGAATGTACAATGCCTGAGCAATTAATGTACAATCCTGCATTTAGCAGGATATAATGTTAATTTTACAGATTATAATGTTATTGTATAGCTAAATAGAAGGCCACCACTACCATTTCTCTCTCTCATTCTTCTTTCTCGTTACACAGTATCCTGTAAAGATCCCTGGGCTGTGTTTATCTTCGTTACGAAGATAGCTGTAGTGTCAGAGCCTGGATTGTAGTGATTATCGCACAGATTTTATTGTTTATTGTCGGGTTGAAATTGAGTAGGAGTTCTTGTGGACAGTGTGTGCTGGAGTTGGCATCGCTTTCATCTATTACTAATACCATTATCAGTGCGTCTTTCAGTTTGAAATTGAATTCAGGTTTCAAGAGTAAGATGTTTGAATTTATTTTGTCATAATATATAGTGAATAGAGTAATTTAAATAGACAAAATCGCGAGGGTCTCAAAACAAATGGTCTTGCAACAAACGAATTACAAGAATTAATGATGGTGAGTAGATGACTGTCGTATAGGACAAATCGGAGTGTTGGTGGTGGTAGTGGTTGTTTGGTGGTGGTGGTGGAATTTATTTGTTGGTGCCAATGGTGGCGGTGGTGGTGATTTTTTTTTGTATTTGTTAAAAATTGATACATCAGGAATGTGCTGATGTAAGTAAGTAACAGCACTGTGCTGATAGTTACATTTTGGGAACACAATCAAGCTATGTTATCTGTCAAGTTCCATCAAAGAAGATGGGTTTCATATATTATGCTGAAAAGTAATTATGAGACATTCATTTATGAAGGGATTCAAGGAAACCGGTTGGACTTGTCCTGGAGGTGGAAAGTACAGTGCCTTCACTCTGAAGGAGGGGTGGAAATATGTTGTAGTTTTTGATCTTTAGTATCAGCATGTGTCGTGAGTGGGTTCTTGATGGATTTGGTAATAAACACAAACGTAGTTTGGCTTAGTAACTTATATATTAGTGGAAAAATATGGATGAGCACCAGAGCCTAACCTATCTCCTTAATGTCTCGTCTTGAACTGCCCTGCCCGGTCCCTGGAGGGCAACGGCGGCATTCAAACATCATGCTAGGTCAGCAGTGAGTCACTAACTGTTAGTGATCACGTAGGAAGCTGTGACTCAATAAATGTTATACTGAATACTACTATTGAACTACTACTGACACGCCTCTGGTAAGAAAGTGATGGAGTGATGATGAAAGTGTTTCTTCTTTTTCGGGTCACCCTTCCTCTGTGGGAAACTGCTGATTTGTTAAAAATAATTATCACAGAGTGCGGCAACAGAAGTTTTATATAGGAAAATAGGGAGCGGGAAGAGGGAAATTTAGACTGCATTATATATCTACGAATTATATAGTAGTGAAGGCAGTAGCGGCTTAGTTCTTGACTGCTTTGATGAGGTTGATCACGGGAGGATCACAGTGCTCTTGAGCTCCTGGCGAGGAACTCAGTGACCTGAATGTCTGAGTAGGGCTTGCACTGTTTACTGTGTGTGTGGATGACGGGGGGAGGAAATAAGAGTGCTGGGTGTTTTTGTGGTGGGGTAGTGGGCAGGGCAGGAAATGTGAGTATTGTGTTTATTTTGGTGAGGTGTAATAGGTACTGCAACCCTATACTACATGATAGTTACATAGTGGGAACAAAAGCTTGCCGAGTTGTACTCACCAAGTTGTCTTTGAGGGGGATGAGACAACTGACCCCACCTCCTAGACTATCTTCACTGGCAATACTGATTTCTGGCCTCTTGGGTTTGTCATATCTTTTGAGTGTGTATTAAATTTGACTCCACTGCTTCCTCATCCAACTTTTTCTTTTTTTCTTCCACCCTGAGACTAAAGAAGTACTTCCTAGTATCCTATGGTTTATCTGTGTTTAACTTTAATTTGCGTTATCTTCTCTCTGGTCCTCGCATACAGAGTATATCTGGCCTGTAAAATATTCTTAGCGTTTTATATGTCCTATTTATGTCTCCCCTAGTCAGTTCAGGGAGTGCAACGGACAAGTGAGGTAGTAGCACCAGCAACACACACAGCAAGATCCATTCTTGAGCTTCCCCAGCGCTCAGGCTTAATGTTCAAAGCTGGGTGTGGCTCCAAAAGGATCCTGTAGTGCTTGCTACCTTTGCACCTCCTGACATCGTCTGCTGCTATGCAGCTGAAACACCCTTCGAGCCCAGTGTGGGCAGGGTTTGTGGTAGCCCAAGGTGCTTAGCTTCTCCCTCCGAGCTCTGTGGGGGCGGGGAATGGGGCTAGGCCTGGGGGACAACTGGTCGCAGAAGATGAGGAGGTACTTGTACCTACTCTCATAGCAGACATTGGTCTCACACTCTCTCGACAGGGAGCCAAGGCTGGGCCACCTCTTGGAAAAGGCCCGGGCCAGGCGATTATACCGTCGAATCTACAACAACCACCACGTAGTCAGTTTCTCCTCAAGGGCCATTAATTTCTATTACATTTTTCTTTTCGCATATTGCATTATTCTCATCTCTGGGATTAGTCTAGTTGTAAATTTAGCTCCTTTTACTTCGTAAGACAAGGGGCCACACATTTAAACATTTGCAATTTTTCTCCAAGATTATGGCATTTCATGTTGCAGATAAAACTGCCTCTATTTATTGTGATCCCAGATAGGCTTTATGATTCTGTTACATTGTAATTGGATAATCTGTTATATGTTTATTTTCTATTAGATTATAGTATGTTCAAGGATCACAGCAGTGTTATCACATATGCGAGGACTGTTATAGGCTGCATAACTAGAACCTTCAAAACAAGGTATGGCAGGGTAAAAGAATAAAAGTGCAACTAATGTGACATTTTATTGTGGCAACGTTTCGCTCTTCAGGAGCCTTGTCAAGCTGTTACAGACAATACAGGGACGGATTGACACAGCTCCTGGAGAGGGAAACGTTGCCACAATAAAATTAGTTGGACATGTCCTTTTACCCAACATATTGTCGGTAATTATACCAACATTATTACAAGATATGACAAGCAAGTTATGATTCTCTTGAAATCTCTTGTTCTCTCTAGACTGTGTACAGAGAACATTCACTGCCCGTATCAATTCAGGTAAGAATATTAATTACTGAGAACGCAGACATTCCTCGAATTTTATTCTTTGAAATATAGATGAGAAAGATGCATTGTAATCTTCAAATAGAAAATCCTTTAGGGATTGGTTCCATATCTTCACATTGAAATCACTCCATACTAACGTAAGAGTCTCCAGTGAAAAGCAGGGGCGCAGTGTGTACACTCAGAACTCAACAAGTGTAAAGGGACCAAGACTTTTCAACACCCTTCATGCATAAGGAGAGTTACTATCAGACCCCTGGCTGTCGTCAGGAGCGAACTTGATAAGTTTCTCAAGTTAGTTCCAGGTCAGCCGGTCAGTAGTGTCTGTTGGAGTGCGTAAGGTTAGCACCAACAGCATGGTTGATCAGGCCATCAATTCGATCTAAGACCAGAAGGCCTTGACTTGAATCTGGCAGCGGGGACAGTGACACCCAAAATCGTCTTCAAGTAACCTACAGGCAGCTAATCCATTAAGAAAGTACCGAGTGATAAACATGTCACATCCTAGGTATGTACCATATTAATGTGACACTGATGACGAGGTGGTTTTAACGTGGGACCGAGACGGAGCAGTATTTATTAGAGCTGGTGAAGAACACTACCTAAATAGGAAGAGTTCTGATGAGGCTCTGCTGGTGAGACATTAATAACTACGTTGAAAATGGTATAACATTCCAACAAGAGAATGATATAAAGACACGTGTGCAACTGTTGGTATGTTTATTGTTGAAATGGTTCGCCTACACTAGACTTGTTCAGTTAAATACGGAAGCAGCAGGTGTAGTAGTGAAATGAAGATGTAATCAGTCCTTGGAGAAATCGTATTTAAGGTGGTCAGTCCCTCAGCCTGGAGAAGAGTTCAGCTCTATGGTCTGAAACGAAATCGTTCCAGACCATAGAGCTGAACTCTTCTACAGGCTGAGGGACTGATCACCTCAAATGCTATTTCTCCAAGGTTGATGGGCTAATTACATTATCTTCGTTTCACTACTACACCTGTTGCCTCTGTATCTGACTGAAGAAGCCTACTGTGTAGACGAAACGTTTCAACAATAAAGATACCCTACTGTTGCACATGTGATTAATCAGTCTCAGAGCTTGTGTATTATTCAGACTGGCTTCTTTAGCCTTGGAAACAAACAGTATCTGCTGTTCTCTTAGTCATCGCCCCCGCAACGTAGTCCCAATCCATGTCTTCTGAGTTGAAAAGGAAATATTACAGAAATAATAACTAGAAGTACAGGAAAGTAAATAAAAATGTATCCCAAACAACGATAACTGCGAATATTTTACAACAGAGGTTGTATTCGTTATTGAAAACGTGTTGTATCTTTTTATGCAAATCTTTTAACTACAGTCAGTGAAAATATTTTTAGAACATTAGCATTTGGGATTACTAGATTAGGAAAGTTTTATTCGTCAGTAAAGAACGAAAAGGCACAATACCGTGACTGGAACAATACACAAATAACCCGCACATAGAGAGGAGCTTATGACGACGTTTCGGTCCTTGAAGAGCTCAGTCAGACCTCTTGATTGTGAAGTAAATTTATCACTAAGTTCAACTTGCATCTTTCGTATATTATTTTGCTCATTGATATTATGGCACTATTTTCTTTCCATGTAAAATTAAGGTTTTTAATATTTTAATTAGCCATTGCTAATTTTAAACTGAGTATTTAATCCACTACTCACGTTAAATCATTTAATAATTTATTTTATTTATTTTCTGTCTAGAAGTAGTTTCATCTGTAGTTCCCGCATCGTTGAGTTACGTTAGATTGGATTTCCAAGTGCAGGATCTGGCAGTAATAACACCAGGATTAGTGAAGTAGTTTCCTGTCTAACGGAACACCATTACGTGTAGACAGACCAAGCAATGCTGACCATTATGGCAGACACCTGGATGTACCATAACGCCCACCTTAAGCTTAGGAGAGAGAGAGAGAGAGAGAGAGAGAGAGAGAGATAGAGAGAGAGACAGAGAGAGAGAGAATGTGTGGGGGAGAAGTTACGTACATACTTACCTAGTTGTTGGTGGAAGTGGTATGGTGATACCGACAAATTGATGGTAAAAGAAGACATGTACACTGTTCAGTACATTTGTTAAGGAAACGCTTCGCCACAAGTGGCTTCTTTAGTCCTTAAGACGTCAATTGTGGCGAAGCGTTTCCTTAATAAATATCTTGAGTGCACACGCGTCTTGTATCTTCACTTAGCTGCCTTTGCGTGGGCCTCTTGATACAGCGTGACCTCCGTGGGTTATTATATTGCTGGCCTTATCGTACCTTAGGCTCTTTAAGGCACTCGTTCTCTATTATTTAAGCTATTGTTATGTCTGCATATTTTCCTTCGAGGCAATAGAGATATCAAGCTACTTATCTCTTGCCAATTCCGGGATGGCTGTGGTATTTTATTTGTCGGGAGAAATGAGAGAATTTCTCCTGATGCGGTTCTTGGTTTATGATAACGCACTCCGTGGAATGTTTGGTCATTTGACCGACCCCTTCCAATGGCTTACTGGTTCATCCCGTAAAACAAGCATTAAAGGTAATCAAACTTCTGTATGGTACGTGAAAAGGTCAAATTTTTCGCATCCTAAGATATAAATGGTACTGGTTTGGTACCTTTATTGCCTTTAGAATCTTAAATCACTCAATGTACGCCCGAGGAGGTGATACTTATTATTACTATTATTATTATATTCTGTTGAGCACGAATTCCTTATGGATCATGCAGCGCTTGTGTGAATTAATATTTAATTAAGATTTGATCTAGGTATAGTCCAGACAAGAGACACTATGTACACTGTGACCAACTATTTTGTATGACTGATTACTTAGTCATTTAAAATACCCAGAACTCACCACGTGGAGGTGGCTGCTCTTAGACTTCCAGGAGGAAATGTATCATAATCTACTCTTGGAAAAATATTGAACTGTCACATTACGACACACAAATAGCTTTCTGTGGTGAGAAAATGTAGAATAAACCTGGAGAAAAGCAAGAATGCCGTAAGCTCAATTAGAAAAAAAGTGTAAACATTCGTGGAACATGACTCTACAACCTTCAGAGAGATATTGTTATGAAAATATAAGTTTTCATTAGAAAATTAGACTGTTTTTTTCAGGAAGTGTCTGTGTGGGTCTGCAGGAAACAGTAACCTGATTGATCAGGCTACAGTTATTTGACAGGTTCCAGAACCCCATGAGAGGAATACCTCTGCTCTCTTGTCTTCAGCGAGCTACTGGCTCATCTTAACGATGGTGTAGGCTAGGAAAGCCACAAGCGCAGTTTCCTGGTGTCGTTGGTATGCAAACAAGGTCGTTAACGCCTCCCTCAATATCCACCATTCTAATACAACATCGTACTGAGTAATTGTAGCTCGTATTCGTTTTGTTTTATTTGCTCTTGCGGATATCTGTTGTATGTATTTGTATATCTCCTGTCTTGTATAATTGTTACTATGTATATTTGCTGTTGTATGTGTGTAATTTATTGAGATTTCTTTACAACTTAAGCGCTTTGTTTTATAAATTAAGATTGTTTTACACTGTTCTTTAAGATAATTTGCTCTGTTCTTTATTTTAAAGCGAAACTCTTCTCTGTTTGGAACCCCTCCATTTTTCTGTATGTTGTTCTCTTGTAGCTCTTTTTCTATTTATTTTAAGGCGAATCTGTTTGTTGTTAAGCTTTGCAATTGCTATTTTTTTCCTTTTTTTTTAATTAAAGTCTGTATTTTGTGTTAAGGTCTTTTTACTGTTTAGAACCATGTGTCTTGTGTCCATATCTCAACATCCCAGATGCTGAGCCCTAGTTCCTGTGCCTGTGTCTCAACATCACAGATTCTGCGCACCAGTTCATGTTTAATGTCGTGTATTTTAGTCTCCTCTTTTGTGTTTATATTGAAAAAAAAAATACAATAGAATGTGAAAATACAAGTTTATTCCACACAATCTGAATGTTAAGTATTTATATTTTACACGCATTTGCAGTTGATACTGTTTCTGCTTTAATATTAATAATGTTTAAACCTGCTACTTTTCCGACCATAATACCTTGTTTAAATCATTCTGAAGTTAAATTAAATAGTTAAAGAGAGAATTGTTGTGCATGAAGAGAGAGGTGTAGTGCTTTAAGACAGTTATGGCGGATCAGTGGTGGTGGTAAGTTTATCTTGGTACAGATACACATAAATACAATTATTATACAAAGTTTAACATACGTGTAAATTACCTAGGATAACCCAAAAAAGTTAGTGACTTATTTCCATTGGGGGTCCTTTTGATTTCCATTGAGGTTCTTGGTGGTGGTTGTTGTTGTAAAGTTGTGTGTTGAGGCGAAAGTTAATATCAGATTGACGTAGAATTCAAGTCTCCAAGAAGTCAGGTTCCCAAGTATCATTATAAATTGTATTGATTTGTAACTACATCAGGTTTCTTGCTTTCTGATTGCAACTGTCCTTCCACCAGTTATGAATTATCCACGCATAGGCACACAGTGCAGTTGATATTTGTTGTAGTTGAAAATCTCCTGTGTTTTTTAGATAGGTTGATGGAGAAATGTACCAAAAGAGATGAAAATACGATAGAAAAATAATGATTTTGAATTGTTATTGTCTTTAATGTACATAAATTTCCTGTTGACAAGTGTATGGCCGTATTTGATTTAAATATCTGTCTTATTAAACTTAAAGAATTATTGGTTGAGCAATACAACCAGGAGGTTGATGATGGTTATTGGTTGAGCAATACAACCAGGAGGTTGATGATGGTTATTGGTTGAGCAATGCAACCAGGAGGTTGATGATGGTTATTGGTTGAGCAATACAACCAGGAGGTTGATGATGGTTATTGGTTGAACAATACAACCAGGAGGATATGATTATGGTATATCAAGTACTGCTGCCCACGCTGTATTGGACCGAAGAAGTCTACTGTGTAGGCGAAACATGTCTTAAGAACCAGGAAGTTGATCATTGAAGAGTATTGGTAATCACAAACCTTACACAAGTTTCTTAGTAATGTTTGTGGCAGTTTTTCCATTGGAGTTTTTTTTAGACATTTTTATGTTAATTATGCATGTGCTTGCTACTGATGGTACTCTCGTGATGCTGTAGAACATTTTTTTAAGAGCGTGACGCCTGTTGGTATGTACAAACAAAATTCGGTCAAGTCATGGTGGGTTCTGTTTCGAAAATTACAGCTTTTACGAAGAATCATATATATTATGTATATATTTTTATGCAAAATGTAAATCTTCCGTATACATTTTTTTACGTAAATAGTCGTGTCGTGAATACTTGATGAAGTTGATTAGTCTGGTGAGTCGGTAAATACACACACGCCTCTGACATTGTATCTTTCCTGCCCTGATTCAACTAAAACATTTAATAATTCATTTCTATAAATTATTATCATCAAAACTAAGCGCTAAACCCATTTCTATAAATTTAAAGGAATAACAAAATGTGTTTTGTAAAACTAGACTGGCGGAATGGGAGGATATAACAAAGGTTTGTCACTTGTATACATTTAATAGAATTTCAACCAGTTTTGATGCATAACATTATCTCTGTAAAGCAGTGAGTAATGTTGCAATGTATACTGGATCATTCGTGCATGTTTATATGTCAGTGTTTGTTTTAGTTGCCTGTTGAAGTTTATTGATCACACATTTAGATCAGTGAGTGTAAATTGCTTCTCTACAGTTGAACTGCACAGTAGAGTGGCTTCCTTCAAACCTAGTTTCTCTTATCAATGCATTTCCAGCTAAAATAATAGTTTTGATTCTTTATATTTATAAAATGATTGGTTTTCTATATTTTGGGGGGATGGGAAGAGAAGCGAATATATGTAGATTGCAGTTCTACTAGTAGACACCAAAATAATTTGTCCTGGTTCAGTTTGACTGTTGAAAAGAGATTCTGCTCCGACTCAATTTGACAGACAGCATAATAATCTGCCTTGACTCAGTTTGACAGAATTCCGCCTTACACGTAAGTTAAACTTAGCCGGGAGGGCTGAAGTTAGGCCCTAAACATTTTGCTCTAAGAAAGTTGTCCAAGTGACTCAAACAGGAAGTTGTGTGCCTCCGAAGTAGAGTTTAGCAGTGCCTTGTGGCATTCCTCTTCATCCTGCTTGTCTTGTCTGACACTATACATGTTTGCTAACTAGTTATTCGCTTTTGTATTCATTCACTTGCGCATTTATGCATGTATTCATTCACTTACTTGGCCAGCTAAACTTGATACTGTTTCTCGTTTTTCGAAATGTGTAATTCATTGCTGAGAATGAAACAAGAAAAGTGCATTATTCTACGCTAACCTAAGCTATATTTGAACTCGTATAACTACATCAGTGGGGTAAGGAAGTATTGTTCTGGAGGCGCCGTCGTGCGTTCAGGCAGCTAAACCTGACCTCATGAATTTTAAACTCTTGGGTACACTTCGTGTAATGAAGATAAGTGCTCTTGTCGTTCGTAAATTTCTCTTGTTTTTTTCCAGTCGGTTGTTAAGTATTCGTTAACGTCTCATTGTTTAAGGCGATGATGGAGGCTTTAGTGTTACACAGAACGCTTATCGCACGCAAACCCAGTCACTCGTGCATGAAATCTGGCCATGTTGTGGTCATGCTTGGTGATAATGAAGGTTGTGGCCCCGTGTAGTGACCTGGCCTTGTGCTCATTTGCTACAGAACATGATCAGATATGTACTTTGGCTTGAGGTAGGGAATATATTTATAGCGTTTTCTATTTACCTGTAACCCGTGCTTTACCTGCGACTGGTTTCAAGGGCTGTTCTACTCCTGCGACTGGTTTCAAGGGCTGTTCTACTCCTGCGTCCAGGCTTTGAGGCTTCATGGCGTCTCTCTGAAGTTCGCCACTCCACATATCTGATAGCTAATTCTTTGACAGTTTTTTTTTGTGTAGTTTTCACGTGTGACTATGATTCTTCAAGATTCCTTAAACATCTGGTTACATCTCTGATATCTGGTTGTAATGTTGTCTCAGCCGTCTTTGAACTTGCTTACTATGGGGCGTCATTAGTTTAGTAATAGTTGTGCTTGAGTGGAACAAACTACCAAGTAGCATGTTTGAAGGAAATACTGTGGGTAGCTGGAAAAATAGGTTAAACACTCGCATGAGTGGGACTTGAGTGAATAGGACCTACGTATAGTGCGTCTTCATCCTCATGGTCTTATGGTGCATACATACATAAATTACTATAACCTCACTGTTTATACTAAAATTTATTTTAACTTCGTTCGACACTAACCCAAAATCAGGTATTTTTAAAACAGGTAGTTTCTTCAGGTGACCCAACTTCAGGGTCACAAATGTTACACATTGCCAATTGAATCTGAATTTGCCAAAAAATACTTAAGTTACTCGATGAAATTAACGTGTGCTGGCCATTATGGTATTGAGTAGGACAGGTTTCCTCTAACAGTAACTAACAGTATCATCAGCACTGACAAACACCAACACTATCATCACCAACGCTGACAAACACCAACAGTATGATCACCAACACACTGACATCACCAGCCCTTGCAGGAACTCCCACACAACTTTAGTTGAAGTACCATCGACTGTACCTTCTGGTGAACCTGCACCACTAACAACACACAAAGCATTTTCAACAGTCACAGATTAAATTTTGACCATCAGTTTTTTTTTCAGTAGAACTAATATATAGTTTACAAAAATGAAGATGGTAACTAAGATGAAGGTGGTAACTAAGATGAAGGTGGTAACTAAGTCTTCTCTCTCTGTCCCACATCTCTTAACCCAACAAAGCCCTGTCACTTTACCGTTGCTTTTCTTCTCACTCTTTTTATATGATCCCTATATAATCGTGAATATAATATCCTGCCATCCTATTAGAAGAATTTTCACTAATTTTTTGAGTAAGTTACATTTTCTGTAACTTAGATGTAGAATAAGTTACATTTGCTGTAATTTAGATGTGCAGTAACTTACATTTGCTGTAATTTAGATGTACAGTAAATTACATTTTCTGTAATTTTGATGACTGAAAAATACAAAACAGGAAAATTAAATTGTTCTGCGCTGAACATTTGATTGTATGTTGGTCGAGGTTGTAATGGTGGTTACCATTACAACCTCGATAGTTGCTTCCGTGACCTGGTCCCAGACCAGGCCTCCTGGCTGATGGCTTGATCAGTCAGGCTGGTGGTGCTAGCAGCAGGCAGTCTAACGTTGACAAGACAGCTCACACGCGCTCTCTCTCTCTCTCTCTCTCTCTCTCTCTCTCTCTCTCTCTCTCTCTCTCTCTCCTCTCCCCTCTCTCTCCTCCTCTCCCCTCTCCCCCTCCCCTCTCCCTCCTCTCTCTCTCTCTCTCTCTCTCTCTCTCTCTCTCTCTCTCTCTCTCTCTCTCTCTCTCTCTCTCTCTCTCTCTCTCTCCCCTCTCTCCCTCCCCATTGTGTTTATAGAAGTTGAGTCGCAGCTCCTAATTCCACCTCTACCAGCCGGCTTTATTGATTTCCCACTTCAGGTCGCAATCATACCCACTCTTGAAACTGTTTAGTACTTGACTCCACCACCACCCGCATATCCCTCTCCTTCCTCCCCACATTCCCCTCTTTCTTCCTTCCGTTTCTCTCATAAGAACATAACATAAGAAAGGAGGAACACTGCAGCAGGCATGTTGGCCCATACTAGGCAAGTCCTTCACAATCCATCCCACTAACAGTATATTTGCCCAACTCAATTTTCAACTCTATCCCACAGTTCTCCTTTCATTTTCGTGATGTGTTTTTTTCTTTCCCTGGCTGTGCCTCTTCGCCAGTAATTACCCAGCAGGGAGGTGCTCATGCCACCAGTGGGTTACGACACTAGCAGGGGGAGCGCCTGAGAACTCCCGTGCTGCTGCTTAATTACCTGCGCTACAGGTGTGTGGGCCCCACTCCAGGTTACCTAGGTGGAGAGGAAGCTGGTTTTCACGTTGCCAGGTGAACTGTTGATAAGGTGAAGTGATGGCAGGGTATAGTGTGTGTGTGTGTGTGTGTGTGTGTGTGTGTGTGTGTGTGTGTGTGCGTGCGTGCGTGCGTGCGTGCGCACTCACAGTCTAGACATAGTTTTTGTCCCCGTTTCCTAGACTAAGCGGCATTATTTATTATTTTTGGTCTCGAGCTTTGTATATACTCCTAAAGCTGTGTTTAAGTTCGCCTCTATTCCTTCCTCATTCCATCTAATTTCATGTCTCAGTCATCGTATATGTTTGTGTGTGGGTGTGCGCATAACCGTAGACAAATATTTAAAACTAGTAAATCTTATAACAACATTCAAGAACTTTAGACAGCAGTCCTTCATAAACTTATACTGGCAGTATGTTAGGCTCCAGTGTGGATCCCGCAACTGGTGAAGCACATAAAAGTCCAGAGGCTTGAAACCAGACTACTCTCAGAACTGAGATATGCCCAGTGATAGGGCGAAAGAACTAAACCTGACTACTATGGGGTAAAGAATACAAGGGAGACGATTGCGACGTACAAAATCTTATTAGAAATTGATAGGGCAGATAACGATGTATTGTTTGAATGAAGAGGACCAGGGTCAAGTGACAGAGGTGGAGCTGAAGTCACAGATGAACCACAGGTTGGAATGTGAATGCTCTGGAGGTGGAATTAAGGCAAACTTAATACATATCTTCAAGAGTAGATATAATAAGGACCAAGACGCAAGGAATAAGCTCTGATTTTTTCTTGCAAAATAGCATAGATGACGTTGTCAGGAGCTGATCCTCGACCCACCCTAGCACAGTTGGGTGAGAACGCCCGCCCGCTGAGTTGGCCTGGGCTTTCAACGTTAAATCAGTCGGCATTATTGGCTCCTCACCTGGTCTCCTCATACATAATCTTTATTATTATAATAAAAAAGCGCTAAACTCACCAGGGGCATACAGCGATTTTGTTAGTGAATGTGCGTTCGTGTACGAGAGATGGACTGGTGGCCAGAACAACAAGGAACCATGCAAATCCAGCGGGTAGGATGACAGAAAACGAGAATTACACGGGTCGTCTGTTTGGAGATCGCGAAACACGAAATGGTTGTGAAAGGGGAAGGTTGAAGTGGATTGATGAGGGACATAATCAATCACGCACCCGTCAGGGAGGAGGGTGATGGGAGTGAGGGAAGGAAGGATAGGGGGAGGGGAGGTGGTGTTATCCACATGGAACATGAAAAAATGGTAAGCGATAGCAGCGCCTATATGCAAAATTTTTAACACGTCCTGGTTATTCATTTCACACGCCAGTCGTTGTACAAAACATTATCGCACTACGTGTTTTTACACAGTGGCGGTGAGGTAAACTCAACTGCAATAAAACAGTTGAGTTTTCGTAAGCAATTACAGATTTATATGAAATAACATAATATGCAAATTTTAAAATAAACGCCGAAATTAACTTAGTAACCTGGTTAAAACTATCCTAAAACAATTTAAATCAGGGTACAGGTGGAGTTAGAACTCATGGCAAGCTAGTCTTAAAACTCCAGGACAGTGCGTAAGGCACTGGGCCAGCAAACTTAAGCCCGTCCAGCCTATCTTAGCTAAATCTTAATTTTCGTTATTATTCACCATTCAAATATGTTAGTTTCATGATTTTCAGATTGTTTTTCTCATGTTTATTGCAGAAATCAATATCCTACTCTGATTGTTTGGCAAAATGGTCGTTGCTTTATAAGTCAGAAGAATAAAATCTGTCTTTAAAGGACAATAAACAGTAAATAAAGTATGTTAAATGGTTTTAAACATTGCTGAATGTGAACACTAATTACAGTGGGTAGAACAATTCACAAATAAGTGACACTGGTCCAGAACCGACCGAAACAGTGGGTCATTTGTGAGTTAAACCAAGTGTTAAATATATTTCAACGATACATACCATGTTATAAGTATAGAAAAACACTTAAATTTCTTTACAAACTTTGCATCCGTCAGCAGCTTGAAGCTTAAATGTATAGCTTCAAATGTCTTAACTAAGATTTGCATTGCTTAAAGGTTCCTAAAGCTTAAAAGCGCATATTAAAGAGAATCAGAGGAGTCATAATTCTGAGATAAGAGCTGATATAAAGCTCTGTTACGAGACAGTCTCATGAATACCTAACACAGGTCAGGGATATAATGAAGTCATGTATTCCACATTAAGCTACAACCCTGGTGGGCTCCTTCATCACACGTGATGGATGCCACCTCATAAACGTAACTCAACCTCACACCAAAACCACGATTTATAATATCGGTTTTCTGGCCTATCTTTTTTTTCCCCCTCCCTCTGTGGACCGAGATTGTAATGTCCATAACCATGAATACTGATGTTGGTGGCTGGTGACCTTCAAGGAGCTCCTCCTTGAAGGTCACCAGCCACCAACATCATTACCTTCTCATCTGTATGACCCCAACCGATTCTGTTCTTCCCCGTGAATATAATAAGAATGTGAAGTCACAATTCCGTGCCTGGGATAATTCACAAACAACCCGCACTTAAGAGATTAAACTTTTGATGACTACTGACACTACTGAAGTCTTGACACTAATGACACTACTGAAGTCTCCCTGCTCAGGCTGACACTACTGAAGTCTCCCTGCTCAGGCTGACCCCCCCCCCCCCCCCCAAAAAAAAAAAAAGGGTGACACTACTGAGTTCGTGCTGGTGACCTCGAGTCTCCTCTAGGCTGACACCAAGTCTCCCAGCTCAGGCCTGCACTACTGTAGACCCCAACCAGGATCTGTTCTCCCCCGCTGAATATAATAAGAATGTGAAGTACAATTCCGTGCCTGGTGATCACAACAACCCGCACTTAAGAGTGAACTTTTGAGTTACTACTGACACTACTGAAGTCTTGACACTAATGACACTACTGAAGTCTCCCTGCTCAGGCTGACACTACTGAAGTCTCCCTGCTCAGGCTGACACTACTGAAGTCTCCCTGCTCAGGCTGACACTACTAAAGTCTCCGTGCTCAGGCTGACACTACTGAAGTCTCCGTGTTCAGGCTGACACTACTGAAGTCTCCCTGCTCAGGCTGACACTACTAAGTCTCCTGCTCAGGCTGACACTACTGAAGTCTCCCAGCTCAGGCTGACACTACTGAAGTCTCCCAGCTCAGGCTGACACTACTGAAGTCTCCCAGCTCAGGCTGACACTACTGAAGTCTCCCAGCTCAGGCTGACACTACTGAAGTCTCCCAGCTCAGGCTGACACTACTGAAGTCTCCCAGCTCAGGCTGACACTACTGAAGTCTCCCTGCTCAGACTGACACTACTGAAGTCTCCCTGCTCAGGCTGACACTACTGAAGTCTCCCAGCTCAGGCTGACACTACTGAAGTCTCCCAGCTCAGGCTGACACTACTGAAGTCTCCCAGCTCAGGCTGACACTACTAAAGTCTCCCTGCTCAGGCTGACACTACTAAAGTCTCCCTGCTCAGGCTGACACTACTAAAGTCTCCCTGCTCAGGCTGACACTACTGAAGTCTCCCTGCTCAGGCTGACACTATTGAAGTCTCCCTGCTCAGGCTGACACTACTGAAGTCTCCCAGCTCAGGCTGACACTACTGAAGTCTCCCTGCTCAGGCTGACACTACTGAAGTCTCCCAGCTCAGGCTGCCACTACTGAAGTCTTCTTGCTCAGGCTGACACTACTGAAGTCTTCTTGCTCAGGCTGACACTACTGAAGGCTTCTTGCTCAGGCTGACACTACTGAAGTCTTCTTGCTCAGGCTGACACTACTGAAGTCTTCTTGCTCAGGCTGACACTACTGAAGTCTCCCTGCTCAGGCTGACACTACTGAAGTCTTCCTGCTCAGGCTGACACTACTGAAGTCTTCCTGCTCAGGCTGACACTACTGAAGTCTTCTTGCTCAGGCTGACACTACTGAAGTCTCCCTGCTCAGGCTGACACTACTGAAGTCTTCTTGCTCAGGCTGACACTACTGAAGTCTTCTTGCTCAGGCTGACACATTTCAACGCTATGTATGTAACACATCCTGTGTGATGGAATATAGCAACGCTGCTTGTGTATCCAACTTCGTTAAAAACAACAAAAACAACTTTTCATCTACTCTCCTTCCCTCCCTTCTCCTATCTCTCTCACTTCTCACCTTCCTCTTTTCCTTCTCCTTCCTCTTCCCCATTCTACTTTTTTCCCTTCATATGTTGGTTTCTGTTTTCTTACCTTCTTTCCTCCCTGCTTTTCTCTTTCTCCTTTTAATCCTTCCTATACCTTAGCTCTTCTACTCATGAAGATTGACTGTGCCACTCCAGTAGCTAAGCTCGTCTACTCAAAAAGCTTAACTCAGCCACTCCTAAAGCTTACCTCTGCTGCCACTTATAAACTTCTACCGCCCTCGCAGATTACTTGAAAGTAAACAACACTCAATTTCACGAGCATACATTTTTAAGTGAATAATTCTTGAGACTAACATTAACACCACAGTCGGTAATTAATGGCTGTTTTCTGCTACGTCTATGATAATTATTCGTACGTTAAGTAAGCGTTAATAATTTTGCTAATTATGAAAATAATCCAGTAATTCTTTCTAGCTTCGCCCTTGAAACTTGTGTACAAGGTCTTAATAACACTTTTAAGGTAGACACCCAGTGGTCGCTTTATTAGTTCATCCGCTTCTGTGTGTGTGTGTGTGTTTGTTCACCTATTTGTGGTTGCAAGGGTCGATTCACAGCTAATAGCCCCGCCTCTTCGCTAGTCGCTCCTAGGTCCACTCTCTCCCTGCTCCAAAAGCCCTATTGTATGTGTGTGTGTGTGTGTGTGTGTGTGTACGTGCACGTGCTTAGTTGTGTCTATAGGGATCGATTTTATAGCTCCTGACGCCACTTAATACTGTCAATCAATTTTACTAGTTCTTGGCCTCCAGGGTCCTAACATACCCCTGAAAATGTTTATAGTGTTTTCTTCTACCATTTTATTTCGTTCTATATACACACAACTCTGAGACAGGAAAAGTATTTCCTGTTGTCCCTGTATCGTATCCAAAAGAACTTATCTGTATACACAAATAACCTGCACATGGAAGAGAGGAGCTTACGACGACGTTTCGGTCCGACTTGGACCAAAGTCTCTAACAAAAAGGAGAGGAGGAGGGAGTATATATAGGCCAGCAGACATTGACGGGAATAAGAGAGGAAGTGGTGGAGGTAGTAGTAGTAGTAGTAGTAGTAGAGTCAGTCAAATACTAAGAAAGAGGAGCACTGCAAGGGAGCTAGGGGCCCATAGAGGGTAGGAGCAAGAACACAGAGGACAGAAAAATAATAAAGGACAAATACCCAAGGCAGAAGAAATAAAACCCAAAGGAGAAAGGGGAAGAGGGAGAAGGGAAAAAATAATAAAGTTAAGTCACGGGTGTTCTGAAGTTTTGAGCATTTTACAATGTAATGGGTAGCATTGAAAATTGGGTTGAGCAAATATTCTGTTAGTGGGACGGATTGTGAAGGACCTGCCTAGTATGGGCCAACAGGCCTGCTGCAGTGTTCCTCCTTTCTTATGTTCTTATGTTCTTATGTTCTTATGAAAGAAATGTATCTACAGAGACAAAGCCACGACTAAGATTCATACAAGGAAAGTTGTGTATAAGGGAGGATTCAACCAGACGGCGACTGTGAAAGTTAGAAGTAGGGTAGACAGTTTTAGCAGAAGACCAATCAATAGGATCTCTGACATGACAGAAAAGAGAATTGTTGGTGTCGGCAAGCATAACACTACTTTTGTGCGGGTTATTTGCGTATTTTTCCAGTCACGGTATTGTGCCTTTTTTTTGTTATTTATCTGTATACACTTTTTCTTGTCCTCTGAGTGTCTTGTACGTTAAGATTAAGACCCCTCTGGTCCTCCTTTCTTCCTAGTTCAGTGGTCCTTAACTTGTTTTGGATCGCGCCGTCTATCGTAGTTGGTGCTTGTCTCCACCCCCTTCATATAAAATTCTAAAACATTCAAAGAAGTTCTCTTTATTTAAATAGGAAAATGAGAAACTAGTTTTCATTCTTAACTTTATTATTTTTAACTATTCAAAAAGTCTATTTAAGGAGCAAATCGCAAATACTAAACATATTCTTTTTTTTTTTTTTTTTTTTTGCACTGGGTTAGCGCTTCCCCTGTAAATTGCTCACGCCCTCCTAGGGGCGGGGCCCCTCCAGTTAAGAATCGCTGTCGTAGATTGTTATTCCTTAAGTCTTACACTGAAATAATTTTCCCTTAGCTCTAATATCTGTCTTGTCACAAAATTTTAATCTCGTTGAGATTCTCAAAATACCTAATTAGGTGGAAAAATAAACACATAAGCAGTATAATGTGATCCTTTATTGACAACGTTTCGCCCACGCAGTGGGCTTTATCGAGTCACAGACAGATCTACCTGGAAAATGAGCAACATGGAGATATATATAGGGTACAGTCAGGTGGAGAATGCTGGGTCAGGTGGAGAATGCTGGGTCAGGTGGAAAGCTGCATGGAGTCTTAAAAGTAGTGTGATAGTTGAAAACATAGTGTGACTTAAAGGACCTGCAGTGTACCATTCTTGAGTTCTAGGTGGGATAGCGTTGAAGAAGTTTCTTGGCAATAGGTTCAGCTATGTTGTAGAAGCCGTTGTTCTGGTTGAAGTTGTTGGATATACAGATGAGTGATGATTCTAGGATTATACTGCTTATGTGTTTATTTTTCCATTGTGTCGGTATTTTATACCATTTATTTTCTACCTAATTAGGTGCTGACTTGTTTGCTACAAAAAAGTGACTGATTAAGTTAGTAAACAACAGCCATCCAAGGAGGTAATGTCATCCTATCATAAAAATGTGAAACAGAAGCCTATTAAATATTTGGCACTCATAGGTTGTTCCTAAATGTTCATGAGACACCATGAGCTTGTAAGTTGGCAGGTAAATCCTCCAGCTTCTACTTATATTCGATATATAATTGTCTTTACTTTCCCGTGTTTATAGTTCTTATTCTTTCAGTATTTCCTTAAGAGGCCTGGTCTTCGACCGGGCCTCGGGAGCGATAATCCCAAGGACCATTAACACGTGTGTTTTGTGTGTGTGTGTGTGTGTGTGTGTGTCAAATTTTTTGGGGAGGCATGGAGAATAGGAGAGATCTTATTAAAAATCTGTCTGCCTGTATACATGTGTGTTTGTGAATAATGAGGCAGTTGAATTAATATAAGCAGTAACACGTTCACGCTTTGCAAGGCTAAACGTGACTATGAGATTAAGGTTGCTAATGAATCAAAGACTAATCCAAAAGGGTTCTTTCAAGTGTACAGGACGAAGGTGAGGGAAAAGGTAGGACCTCTGAAAATTGGGAATGGACAGCTGACGGATAACGAACTGGAAATGTGTTCTCTATTTAATGACTATTTTTTGTCAGTCTTTACACAAGAAGACGTAAATGAGATTCCAGAAATTAACTATTATTCAGTTCCTGAAGAATTCAAATTAACTAATATTACTGTCACGAGGGATATGGTTATCAAACAGATAAATAAACTGAAGCAAAATAAGTCCCCAGGACCCGACGAGTTGTTTTCCAGGGTACTTAAAGAATGCAAGATGGAACTTAGTCAGCCATTAACGAATGTGTTTAACACGTCCATCCTAACTGGTGTTGTGCCAGAGATGTGGAAGATAGCTAATGTAGTTCCTATATTCAAATCAGGGGATAAGTCCAGTCCATCAAATTACCGTCCAATAAGCCTCACGTCTATAGTAGGCAAATTATTAGAATCAATTACATAAGAACATAAGAACATAAGAAAGGAGGAACACTGCAGCAGGCCTGTTGGCCCATACTAGGCAGGTCCTTCACAATCCGTCCCACTAACAGAATATTTGCTCAACCCAATTTTCAATGCTACCCAAGAAATAAGCTTTGACAATTAAGAACATAAGAACATAAGAAAGGAGGAACACTGCAGCAGGCCTGTTGGCCCATACTAGGCAGGTCCTGCACAATCCGTCCCACTAACAGAATATTTGCTCAACCCAATTTTCAATGCTACCCAAGAAATAAGCTTTGACAATTCTACCCACTCATGCGCGAGTCCCACTCAAATCCAACCCCTCTCACTCATGAATTTATCCAACCTAAATTTGAAACTACCCAAGGTCCTAACTTCAATAACCCAACTAGGCAGACTGTTCCACTCATCAACTACCCTATTTCCAAACCAATACTTTCCTATATCCTTTCTAAATCTAAACTTATCTAACTTGAATCCATTATTGCGGGTTCTCTCTTGGAGAGATATCCTCAAGACCTTATTTATATCCCCTTTGTTAATACCCATTTTCCACTTGTATACCTCGATCATGTCTCCCCTCATTCTACGTCTTACAAGTGAATGTAATTTTAGGGTCTTCAATCTTTCTTCGTAAGGAAGATTTCTAATGCTATGTATTAATTTAGTCATTCTACGCTGAATGTTTTCTAACGAATTTATGTCCATTCTGTAATATGGAGACCAGAACTGAGCTGCGTAATCTAGGTGAGGCCTTACTAATGATGTATAAAGCTGTAATATAACCTCTGGACTTCTGTTGCTAACACTTCTTGATATATATCCCAGTAATCTATTTGCCTTATTACGTACGCTTAGGCATTGCTGTCTTGGTTTAAGGTTGCTGCTTACCATCACCCCCAAGTCCTTCTCGCAATCTGTATGGCTAAGTTCTACGTTATTTAACTTATAAGTGCTTGGGTTATGGACACTCCCGAGCTTCAGAACCTTGCATTTATCTACATTGAACTGCATCTGCCACTTTTCTGACCACGAATTAAGTTTGTCTAAATCTTCCTGAAGTTCTATGACATCTATGTTTGAATCAATTATCCTACCTATCTTCGTGTCGTCGGCGAATTTGCTCATATCACTAGTAATTCCCTCATCAAGGTCATTGATATATATTATAAATAACAATGGGCCTAAGACTGATCCCTGTGGAACACCACTTGTTACAAGTCCCCATTCGGATTTAACCCCATTTATGCACACTCTCTGCTTCCTATTGGTGAGCCATGACTCGATCCATGACAGCACTTTTCCCCCAATGCCAATTATAGCTGATATTATCAGAAGTCACCTTGAAGAACATAATTTGATTAATGAATCTCAGCATGGGTTTACGAGAGGTCGTTCCTGCCTGACAAATTTACTGACGTTTTTCAATAAAACATTTGAGGCAGTAGACAGTGATAAAGAATATGATATAGTTTACTTGGATTTCAGTAAGGCCTTCGATAGAGTACCTCACAAGAGACTCTTAAGAAAGGTGGCAGCTCATGGTATAGGAGGTAAAGTTCTAGCATGGATAGAGGCATGGCTTACCAATAGAAAGCAGAGAGTTTCCATTAATGGGGTCAAATCTGAATGGGGATTTGTCACCAGTGGCGTTCCACAAGGATCAGTTTTGGGCCCATTGTTGTTCATAATTTACATAAATGACCTTGATGAAGGAATTGCAAGTGACATGAGTAAATTTGCTGATGATACAAAAATAGGCCGTATAATTCATTCTGAGGAGGATACCAATGAACTCCAGGAGGATTTGGATAAATTAATGTCTTGGTCTGAAAAGTGGCAGATGAAGTTCAATGTGGACAAGTGTAAGGTGCTAGTCGTTGGTAATGAAAATATCCCTCGAATTTATAAACTAGGTGAAGTTGAGCTTGATCATACAGAATGTGATAAAGACTTGGGAGTCATGGTAAGCAGAAATCTAAAAACAAGACAACAGTGCCTAAGTGTGCGCAATAAGGCTAACAGATTACTAGGATTTATTTCAAGAAGTATAAGCAACAGAAGTCCAAAAGTTATTTTACAACTCTATACATCACTAGTGAGACCTCATTTGGATTATGCAGCTCAGTTTTGGTCTCCTTACTACAGGATGGATATAGATTCATTGGAGAACATACAAAGAAGAATGACTAAAATGATTTACAGTATAAGAAATCTCCCGTATGAAGATAGACTTAGAGCATTGAATCTCCACTCTCTGGAGAGACGTAGAATGAGGGGAGATATCATCGAGGTGTACAAGTGGATGATGGGCATAAACAAAGGAGATAAAACTGAGGATATCGAACCAAGTAAGAACCAGAAATAACGGATTTAAATTGGATAAATTTAGATTTAGAAAGGACATAGGCAAGTACTGGTTTTCGAACAGAGTTGTAGATGCGTGGAACAATCTTCCGAGTAGGGTGATAGAGGCTAGGACCTTAAGTGGCTTTAAAAAGAGATTGGACAAATATACGAGTGGGAGGGGCTGGGTTTGATTAGTGTCGTGAGTACAGGAGTAAATTCTTAGGTAGTGGTGGTTTTGATAAGTACCTGCCTTGTATGGGCCAGTAGGCCTTCTGCAGTGTTCCTCCATTCTTATGTTCTTATGTAATATGGCCAGAGCTTTGCAGTCTCAGTATTATCTTTAGAAAGGCTTGAATGGCTTGGTGCTGAATAATGATATTTCGCTAAGATTTTGTAGGATAACATTATCATTGTAATTTAATCCGATTACACTTTGGATGTTGACGTAATCCCCACTAGATTATGCATGCAAGAACACTTTCAGAATTACTCTCTTAAATACCTCTCAGGAGTTGACAAAATATGCGGAATGCGAACCATGGAAGATCGTAGATGAGCATAATTACGGAGTGCAAGTAATTGTAATCCAAGAGTTACAATGTAACTCGTATCTGCCGTTGGTAAATCCCATTTAGATATGTGACGTTTCACATCTCTGTAATACAGATTAAATATAAATTCATTGAAAAACGTGCAAAGAAGGATTAAGTTAATACTCTGTATCTGTATTCTTTCATAAGAACATAAGAAAGGAGGAACACTGCAGCAGGCCTGTTGGCCCATACTAGGCAGTTCCTTCACAATCCATCCCACTAACAGAATAATTGCCCAACCTAATTTTCAATTCTACCCAAGAAATAAGCTTTGAAGATTCTATTAACTCAAGTGCGAGTCCCACTCAAATCCAACCCCTCTCACTCATGTATTTATCCAACCTAAATTTGAAACTACCCAAGGTCCTAGCTTCAATGACCCTACTAGGCAGACTGTTCCACTCATCAACTACCCTATTTCCAAACCAATATTTTCCTATGTCCTTTCTAAATCTAAACTTATCCAATTTGAATCCATTATTGCGGGTTCTCTCTTGGAAAGATATCCTCAAGACCTTATTTATATGATATCCTCAGATCATTGAACTTTTGACTCTATACAAACGAACAGATGGAAAGATAATACTACAGAACTCACGACAGTGAATTCAAATTAAACAAATTCACATTTATAATCGATAAAGGAAATCACTCGTTTGGCTTGAGCGATGCAGATAAGTGAAACAAATTACTAACTTTTAAAAGTAGCTTGGATGCACGAGTTGGGGAAATTGGGTAGGTGTGGACCTAGCTTCACGTGGACTAGTAGGTGTGCTGAAGTGCTCCTTAGTTTTCGTTGCTACTGCAACCACTCTGAACATACTTTCTTCCCTGAATTTTGCTGAGCTTTGTCTGTGTACCATTCGTAAGCTTCGTGGATTTTTTTTCCCTCAAATTACACACTCTGAATCCAAGCCTTATTGATAACAAAGTAATCAGTGTGACTTAAGCCAGTTATACCGTAAACGTACTCGGAAGTACTCTTTAATGTTTCTTTTCCTTGGCCAGATTTCGACCTTTTTTTATTAGGTATTTTTCTTCTCTGTGTACCATTCGTAAGCTTCGTGGATTTTTTTTCCCTCAAATTACACACTCTGAATCCAAGCCTTCTTGATAACAAAGTAATCAGTGTGACTTAAGCCAGTTATACTGTAAACGTACTCGGAAGTACTCTTTAATGTTTCTTTTCCTTGGCCAGATTTCGACCTTTTTTTATTAGGTATTTTTTTGTGCGAGACAAGTCAGATTAGGTTAAGTCAACTTAATCTGACTTAACCTAATCTATACTAATGTATATATTTACATTTAATTAACAGTCCATAACGAAATTACATAAACTGGCAGCGGAGATATCACTGAGGTTTAAATAGATGGGAACCACACAGTGGTTGAGTAAGTTGGAGATATGTTGAATATTAATAACTGCAATAACTGAGACCTGGTTTAATATGAAAAATCGGGACTTGCCTGCCGAATGTCACATTCAGGGTTTTAAATTGTTCCAAGTAGACAGAAGTATCGGGAAAGGGGGTGGGGTGGCACTCTATGTCCGTGATCATTTAAATTGTTGCATAAAAACGGGTATAAAGTCTGAATTAACACATACAGAGTCTGTCTGGATAGAATTTTCAGAGGGGTGTGAAAATTGATTTTAGGCGTGATTTACCGTCCTCCAAACTTAGATAGGGAACAAGGGAGACTACTTTGGGAGGAAATTGTTAAGGCCACAAGACACGATAACGTAGTAATTCTAGGGGACTTTAACTTTAGTCAGATTGATTGGAATTTCATGACAGGGAATTTAGAATCTAGCGACTTTTTAGAAGTAGTTCAGGATTGCTTTTGAAGCAGTTTGTAACAGAACCTACAAGGAAATAACCTACTTGACTTGGTTCTGGCAAGCAAGGAAACCCTTGTTAATAATTTAGAAATTACAGAGGAACTCGGCTCAAGCGACCACAAGTCAATTACCTTTAGCATTGAATGGATGTATGATAGTAGGGATAATTCAGTAATGGTCCCAGATTTTCGCTTAGCAGATTATAATGGACTTAGAGAACACTTATCAACTGTGGACTGGGGTGAAGAAGAGGGTATCAATATGACAGTTTTCTTAACACTATACAGGCTGCCCAAAGAACATTTATCCCGTATAAAGAAATTAGATCAAGTAGAAATGACCCAAAATGGATGAATAATAGGCTCAAATATCTTTTAGGGCAGAAGAAAGGAATTTATAGGCGCATAAAAAGAGGTGAGGGTCATCTTATAAATCAGTATACTGACATTAAGAGGGACGTTAAAAGGGAATAAGAAAATCTAAACGGGACTATGAAATTAAAGTTGCTAGGGATTCAAAAACTAACCCAAAAGTTTTTCCAGGTTTATAGAACAAAAGTTAGGGATAAGATAGGTCCCCTTAAAAATAACTTTGGGCATCTTACTGACAAGGAGAATGATATGTGCTCTATTTTTAATAATTATTTTCTCTCGGTTTTCACACAGGAAGACATTAATAATATCCCAGTAATTAATTTTTACAGAGGCCCAGAAGAAGATAAATTATGTAATATCACAGTCACTAGCGAAATGATTATGAAACAGCTGGACCGACTGAAACAAAATAAATCGCCGGGTCCTGATGAGCTTTTTGCAAGGGTTCTTAAGGAATGCAAAATGGAACTCTGTGAACCAATATCTAACATTTTTAATTTATCTCTTCAAACAGGTGTAGTGTCTGATATGTGGAAGATGGCTAATGTAATTCCTATTTTTAAAGCAGGGGACAAGTCACTACCGTCAAACTACCGCCCAATAAGCCTGACCTCAATTGTAGGCAAATTACTAGAGTCAATTATAGCTGAAATTATTAGAAGCCATCTAGATAACCATAATTTGATTAATGATACCCAACATGGATTCACGAGGGGCCGTTCCTGCCTATCTAATTTATTAACCTTCTTCAGTAAAGCTTTTGAGGCTGTTGATCACGATAAAGAATTCGATATTGTTTATTTAGACTTTAGTAAGGCTTTTGATAGAGTACCGCACCAGAGACTGTTAAAGAAAGTGGCAGCTCATGGCATTGGGGGAAAAGTGCTGTCATGGATCGAGTCATGGCTCACCAATAGGAAGCAGAGAGTGTGCATAAATGGGGTTAAATCCGAATGGGGACTTGTAACAAGTGGTGTTCCACAGGGATCAGTCTTAGGCCCATTGTTATTTATAATATATATCAATGACCTTGATGAGGAATTACTAGTGATATGAGCAAATTCGCCGACGACACGAAGATAGGTAGGATAATTGATTCAAACATAGATGTCATAGAACTTCAGGAAGATTTAGACAAACTTAATTCGTGGTCAGAAAAGTGGCAGATGCAGTTCAATGTAGATAAATGCAAGGTTCTGAAGCTCGGGAGTGTCCATAACCCAAGCACTTATAAGTTAAATAACGTAGAACTTAGCCATACAGATTGCGAGAAGGACTTGGGGGTGATGGTAAGCAGCAACCTTAAACCAAGACAGCAATGCCTAAGCGTACGTAATAAGGCAAATAGATTACTGGGATTTATATCAAGAAGTGTTAGCAACAGAAGTCCAGAGGTTATATTACAGCTTTATACATCATTAGTAAGGCCTCACCTAGATTACGCAGCTCAGTTCTGGTCTCCATATTACAGAATGGACATAAATTCGTTAGAAAACATTCAGCGTAGAATGACTAAATTAATACATAGCATTAGAAATCTTCCTTACGAAGAAAGATTGAAGACCCTAAAATTACATTCACTTGTAAGACGTAGAATGAGGGAGACATGATCGAGGTATACAAGTGGAAAATGGGTATTAACAAAGGGGATATAAATAAGGTCTTGAGGATATCTCTCCAAGAGAGAACCCGCAATAATGGATTCAAGTTAGATAAGTTTAGATTTAGAAAGGATATAGGAAAGTATTGGTTTGGAAATAGGGTAGTTGATGAGTGGAACAGTCTGCCTAGTAGGGTTATTGAAGCTAGGACCTTGGGTAGTTTCAAATTTAGGTTGGATAAATTCATGAGTGAGAGGGGTTGGATTTGAGTGGGACTCGCGCATGAGTGGGTAGAATTGTCAAAGCTTATTTCTTGGGTAGCTTTGCAAATTGGGTTGAGCAAATATTCTGTTAGTGGGATGGATTGTGAAGGACCTGCCTAGTATGGGCCAACAGGCCTGCTGCAGTGTTCCTCCTTTCTTATGTTCTTATGTTCTTAATAGTCTTCCAGGTGCCAGATCAACCAGGATGTGATGGATATGTAGGTTAGCGGGCCACCAGCGGCAACTAACCCAAAAAGTTTTTTTAACTAACCCAAAAAGTTTTTTCCAGGTTTATAGAACAAAAGTTAGGGATAAGATAGGTCCCCTTAAAAATAACTTTGGGCATCTTACTGACAAGGAGAATGATATGTGCTCTATTTTTAATAATTATTTTCTCTCGGTTTTCACACAGGAAGACATTAATAATATCCCAGTAATTAATTTTTACAGAGGCCCAGAAGAAGATAAATTATGTAATATCACAGTCACTAGCGAAATGATTATGAAACAGCTGGACCGACTGAAACAAAATAAATCGCCTGGTCCTGATGAGCTTTTTGCAAGGGTTCTTAAGGAATGCAAAATGGAACTCTGTGAACCAATATCTAACATTTTTAATTTATCTCTTCAAACAGGTGTAGTGTCTGATATGTGGAAGATAGCTAATGTAATTCCTATTTTTAAAGCAGGGGACAAGTCACTACCGTCAAACTACCGCCCAATAAGCCTGACCTCAATTGTAGGCAAATTACTAGAGTCAATTATAGCTGATATTATTAGAAGCCATCTAGATAACCATGATTTGATTAATGATACCCAGCATGGATTCACGAGGGGCCGTTCCTGCCTATCTAATTTATTAACCTTCTTCAGTAAAGCTTTTGAGGCTGTTGATCACGATAAAGAATTCGATATTGTTTATTTAGACTTTAGTAAGGCTTTTGATAGAGTACCGCACCAGAGACTGTTAAAGAAAGTGGCAGCTCATGGCATTGGGGGAAAAGTGCTGTCATGGATCGAGTCATGGCTCACCAATAGGAAGCAGAGAGTGTGCATAAATGGGGTTAAATCCGAATGGGGACTTGTAACAAGTGGTGTTCCACAGGGATCAGTCTTAGGCCCATTGTTATTTATAATATATATCAATGACCTTGATGAGGGAATTACTAGTGATATGAGCAAATTCGCCTGACGACACGAAGATAGGTAGGATAATTGATTCAAACATAGATGTCATAGAACTTCAGGAAGATTTAGACAAACTTAATTCGTGGTCAGAAAAGTGGCAGATGCAGTTCAATGTAGATAAATGCAAGGTTCTGAAGCTCGGGAGTGTCCATAACCCAAGCACTTATAAGTTAAATAACGTAGAACTTAGCCATACAGATTGCGAGAAGGACTTGGGGTGATGGTAAGCAGCAACCTTAAACCAAGACAGCAATGCCTAAGCGTACGTAATAAGGCAAATAGATTACTGGGATTTATATCAAGAAGTGTTAGCAACAGAAGTCCAGAGGTTATATTACAGCTTTATACATCATTAGTAAGGCCTCACCTAGATTACGCAGCTCAGTTCTGGTCTCCATATTACAGAATGGACATAAATTCGTTAGAAAACATTCAGCGTAGAATGACTAAATTAATACATAGCATTAGAAATCTTCCTTACGAAGAAAGATTGAAGACCCTAAAATTACATTCACTTGTAAGACGTAGAATGAGGGGAGACATGATCGAGGTATACAAGTGGAAAATGGGTATTAACAAAGGGGATATAAATAAGGTCTTGAGGATATCTCTCCAAGAGAGAACCCGCAATAATGGATTCAAGTTAGATAAGTTTAGATTTAGAAAGGATATAGGAAAGTATTGGTTTGGAAATAGGGTAGTTGATGAGTGGAACAGTCTGCCTAGTAGGGTTATTGAAGCTAGGACCTTGGGTAGTTTTAAATTTAGGTTGGATAAATTCATGAGTGAGAGGGGTTGGATTTGAGTGGGACTCGCGCATGAGTGGGTAGAATTGTCAAAGCTTATTTCTTGGGTAGCATTGAAAATTGGGTTGAGCAAATATTCTGTTAGTGGGACGGATTGTGAAGGACCTGCCTAGTATGGGCCAACAGGCCTGCTGCAGTGTTCCTCCTTTCTTATGTTCTTATGTTAACAGCCTGGTTGTCCAGGTAAGCACCAGAAGAGCCTGGCCCATTGCTGGGATCCGGGAATAGAAAAACTCTCGGAACTCATCAAATGTAAGGTATATTTATAATTGTTTCAAAGTATAATGACTGCACCATACCTGCTTGTCTGCCAAATCAACCTCGACATGAGTATTGTCAGTAAATTAGATTATAATATAGGCCTGCAGTAAGTACATGCTGACCCCCCTCTCACCGTTAGTAAATAAAATTATTGTTCTACTGAGATAACGAAAAGAGCAAAGTAATTCATCTATGGAAGATTCACCTTAATTTGTTACACAAGAACCTAAGAACGGAGCACTACAACAGGCCTACCGACCCAAGCTAGTCAGGTCCAAATCATAGCACGGGTGGGGTTAGACCCCGCCGTAAGTCTCTCAAAACTCCAGGTCCAACTCACACCCTACGTTTTAATGACGTTATTCGGGAGTTTGTTCCACTCATCCACAACTCTTACCAAACCAGTGCTTTCCAAAATCAACTGACTTAGCAGATTATATTCCATATTTATGAAGTCCATTATATAGAGGTCTGTTGTATGGAGGGTTTACTGTAGCATGATAGTGTTATAGTGATCCAATTAGCATGGTTTTCCTGTTATTACTATAATTTAGGGGTCATAAAGGGCATAGGGACTATGGGCAATCAGATTCAATCCAAAGATGATGATAAGTGCACTTCCTAGGATCAAGAGCCCCCCGTCCTCATCGTCATCCAAGCACCTCCATTGAGAAGAGCATCGTTTGCCAGGTTTTTATGGTTGACGTTTTCTCTTGTGTAACAATGTATTAAAAACAAAGGTGAAACTAAACTACACCTCGTTTTCTGTTGTAGAGCTTGGAGTTGCACTATAGAAAACTGAGGGGATGTTCGGATAGGCTATTTTAATATAAGCATTTATATTTAATCAATACATGACATACATAAAGATTTTTGTTTACAGTCGTTATTAGTACACACACATACCACATATGTATTTGATATATATATATATATATATATATATATATATATGTCGTGCCGAATAGGTAAAACTGGTCAATTAGCAGGAACTCTATTTAAAATTAAGTCCTTTCTAAAATTTTCTCTTATACGTTTAAAAATATATTTTGTTTATTTATGTTCTGTAAAAAATTATAATTTTGTAGAAAAAGAACCTTACAAAACTTTCCTAACCTTGTTATAACAAGCACAATTTAATTTAGCCTAATCCAACTAAATATATTTTATGTAAGTTTACAATAATTTAATAATAAACAAACACAATGAAATGTATTTTTTCGTTTGGTTCAGAATGATTTTTGCGAAATTATTGCATACACAAATTTTCGCTTGCCCTATTCGGCAGGAATTACGTTGCTCTTTAAGCCAAAATAGCAAGTTTTACGTATTCGGCACGATATAATATATACGTATGTATGTATATATATATATATATATATATATATATATATATATATATATATATATATATATATATATATATATATATATATATATATATATATATATATATATATATATATATATATATATATATATATATATATATATATATATATATATATACATACATACAGAACAATCCACATGGGGATGTAAATCTTTAGTGCTAGAGCTTTCGCACTCTTGTGACTTGTTCTGCATTATTAAGATCGCCTCTGTGTGTGTGTGAGTGAGTGATTAAATAAATAAATTCATGTATAAAGGGCAAATTTGTTTGAAGTTCAGCTTTTAGTTCGTGCCATGGAGGAAGTCTCGCGGGGAGGGAGGTGTCTGGAGTCTTAAAGGAGATACAAGAGTCACCTATCACTTTTTTTCCCTCTGGAGGTGTGACGGGGCCATCATCTTCCGTGGCGCCCGCCATAACCTTCCCCGAAATTTGACTTCAATATTTTAGTGTTTTCCTTTAAAGTTGTCTTTTTCATTCTCCCTTTCGCTTTTTATTTTTCATTTTCTTCCTCATTTCTGGAGTATTTTTTCTGTTTTCCCCTCTTATTGTCGCTATCGTTGTTTATAAACTTTCTATAAATATACTTATAAGGGATCAAATCTGACTAAATCTCGTTCATGTGCTGAATGATCCATAATTGTTTAGTGCTCACCAGAGAATACAATGATAATAATACTCTCCTTCCTATTTCTCCTTTTCCTTTTTGTCTTCCGACCCCTTCCCTACCTCCTCTTCCTCTTCCCCTACTCTTGGTTTTGTGTCTGCCTCATACGCACGTAGATAATATATGATAGTTTATAATCTAGGTGAACATTGATAGTTCTCATCAGATAGTCACGGTGTAGACTACCAAGATCTCTGCAGTCTGTCCTTCCCGTTTGTTGCAGCTCTTCTTCGCCCTCCCTCTTCCCTTCCGCAGGCTCCCTCTCCCCTCTTCCTCCTCCCAGTCCTCCGCCGCTTCCTGCATGTCGACGTTCTTCATGTGATGTAGGTGCAGAGGAGCTGTCGTTTGCTTGGTAATGAAGGAGTTGGATGGACGTGAGTGCTTGTATAATGGAGGTACTGACACACTGGGGGGGGCAGGTTGGGTAGAATTGAAAATTAGGTTTGGCAATTATTCTGTTAGTGGGATGGATTGTGAAGGACCTGCCTAGTTTGGGCCAACAGGCCTGCTGCAGTGTTCCTCCTTTCTTATGTTCTTATGTTAACAAGAGGGGAGAGAAGGTGATGAAGAACAATAGGGAGAGAGGGTTGGTTAGGATATGATGAGAAAGAACAATATAGAGTGGGATTGGGAGTTAGTGATGAACAGTAGGAGAAGAGTGGGGAGAAAGATGGAAGTTTAAATGTAAGACGGATGGGAAGGAATCATGAGAAGGAGGAGGGAAGAGGAGATGTGAGAACAGTGTGATACACAAGGCACAACAAATCTTTTGACTTTAAAAGTAATTCGTACAAGTCTGTATTTAAGAAGTAATTCATACAATCAAGAATATACAAGTTTTTCACAATATTGCATTACACACTGTGATGTAATTTGAAGAAATGTGGTTATTGCCACTGTAGTATACCCGCTCGGGGTGATGAGCCAGTGTAGCGAGTCTGTGCTCTTCACTGACTTAGAGAGGGAGGGAGGGAATCATGCATGCTTGCATTTGACTGACTTAATAAGCACGTGATCATGTTTTTGTGACCTCCAGTTGTTGGGTTGTAAAGAGGAGCATTTACCTCTAGTTTATACTACGTCATTGGTATTCATTGTTGTATGCTGCTTCATTGTGATCTTTATCTTAGTTATTAAATTCAAGCTAACACTTTCAGTATTTTTTTTTATTCCAAATAAATGTGTTAGTGATGACATTTTGACCCCTTGTATCTGCTGCCCCGCTGGACCTTGGCAATCTCCCTGAATCGACCGGTGACTTAATTATAAGAAGAGTATTTACCTTCGTCTGATTCATGAGTTAACCACTACACCAGTTCAATGCGATCCATGAATCACTGAATCAGCCACTCTTCCCTTTTCAACATATATAATAATTTTGATCTATAAACTGATCAAAGAGGAATTTGTGATCAAGAGAGAGAGGTTGGGGACGAAGATTAGAAAAAATATTATGAAATTTACTGTTTACCGATTGCTTACGGAAGTGTGTGTGTGTGTGTAATATATATATATATATATATATATATATATATATATATATATATATATATATATATATATATATATATATATATATATATATATACACTCCGTGAGATTGTAAACTTCATTACCACACTGAAAATAATTAAAAAATATACCTCAGTACAATAATGGGGCAGTATTATTGAGAGGGGGGTGACAAGAGGGAAATCTCTGGGACTTTTAAATACTCACAACATATTCTCAGTCTCCTGGCAAAGTAGCAACCCACAAGAACTTTTCCGATCTTTGTGCGCGCTGTCAGTCTCTCCTCCCTTGACCCCTGTGGTTTAGCGCTTCTATTTGATTATAATAATAATCTCTCCTCCCTTTAGTTAGGTGCTCTGCACCCTATTTAAAATTAACCAAATATGTCCTGGTACACATGTCAGTGTTTTAGACTACAAAGACTTGCCTTCAGTTGCAGGTGTACCAAAAATTCAGATCAGTGCTTCTTAATAGCGAAGAAATTAGGCTTCATCAGAGATCAGCACTTTTTAACAGTGGAGGAAATAAGGAAAACACTACAAAAACTGGATCCTCCATCATCAGTCCTGCAGATGACGAGATAAGCACACTGAGTAACACTAGTTACAACACAGCTACATGATGAGGCTAGAGCAACTTCATACTGTAGAGTTTGCATGGAACAAATTGTAGTACAGTTGTCAAGGACTCTCTGGGAACACATTCCTGACCATGTGATTGTACGAGAGTTTTGTCGAACTGGTGAAGTTTTGCCACTGACCATTGTTAGACAATAGTACAGCCAGGTACTTAATGGTTGCTAGATCAGTTATTAAAAAGCACTTGGAATAAAGAATGACGACAGTGACGTTTCTCAAGTATCTGAAGTCAACCAGATATTTAAGAGTCATACAAGAGGGAAACCCGTAAGACATGCAAGTCTCGGAGTGGGATGATGCCTGGAAAATGATCACTCGTCATATAATTATTATTTTTTATTATTAGAAATTTAACAGGTGATGGAAACACTACCATTTACCGCCGTGGCTGACTAGCTGGAGGGTCTCTTAACTGTTGGAGTATCCAAGGAAAGACTGTGAATGAGGCAGGGACAGGAAGGAGGTTGAAATGTAGAGGGAGGGAGAGTACATTAACAGGATGGGTCGGTGACGGGATAAGGAAGTGTGTGGCAGTGTCTTAGGGAGGGACTTTGGCATGGGAACTGGGATGTGTTAAGGACGGAATTAGAAATGAGCTAACGAGAATGGAGTAAAAATTATTAATGGATGATGTTCCTCGAGTGGGGGATGATTTCTGACATGGACTTGCCAACTGGTAAATATTTTAATTGCAAAAACGTACAAAACTATCCTACAAAAATACATTTACATTAAAAAAAAATCATGAAGTTAAAAATTCACAGTTGCTGATATTGACGCCAAAGAGAAGGAACGGGTTGGGGAGTCTTTGCATACAAGAATGGGCTTGGTAAAAAAAAATTTGGAAGTTTTGGAAAAGGAAATAGTCTACATTATGATGGGGAGGAAGGGGAGGTTAAATCCTCGGAACGTATTAAGCTTGGGGAGGGGAAAGGGTTACGCATAGGGGGAAGGAGAGGGTTGAGGGTAGACAGGAGCAGGCTGAGGGTAGACAGGAGCAGGCTTGTAGGCGGCTGGCTTATGCTCAGGGTAGACGGCCTGACCCTCGTAGGTGACCTCAGCTTGGAAACCGTTGTAGCCGTCAGCGATGTAGTTGACAGTCTGGATGCGGCCGTCAGGGAGAGCCACCGTGTAAGAGCCCTTCACAGCCTTCCCGTCAGAGTTCTCACTGTGGCCGAAGTTGGCGCCAGTGTAGCTATCTTGAACTCCGTAGTCGAAAGCGTACGGCTTTGGTTCCTGCAGGAGGATGAAACGTCAGCTAAAATGTTCATTTGGCATTGCGCTCTCTCAGCTTTCTCTTATAGCAATACACCCCTAAATGTTTTCAAGACAAGAGTCAAGCTGTGGTATTAAGGTTGCACTGTTTGCAGCGAGCACCAATAGCCTGGTTGAACAGTCATTTAACAAGATCTGGTCTGCTACAGAGCATAAGTTGTGGAGTACATACTTATTATAGAGTGCGGAGAACATTAGTTTTTATAAAGTGTGGAGTGTTGAAAATGGTGTAAAAATACCGACAAGTTAAAGATTAAGACATATGAAACAAAGGAGTATCTTTATTGATGAAACGTTTCGCCTACACAGTAGGCTTCTTCAGTCAAATACAACTGGAGCGGTAGTAATGAAATAATGATGATGTAATCAGTCCATCAACCTTGGAGAAAAAGTTTTTGAGGTAGTAAGTCCCTCAGCCGGGAGAAGAGTTCAGTTTCATAGTCTGGAGGGACTGACCACCTCAAATACTTTTTCTCCAAAGTTGATGGACTGATTTCATCATCTTAATTTCATTTCTACTGTTCCTTTTGTATTTGACTGAAGAAGCCTACAGTGTAGGCGAAACGTTTCATCAATGAAGATACCCAACTGTTACACATGTCTTAATCTTCAAGGTGTGGCGTGCCTACCTCTTTATATTGTAGCGGAGCTTGTGGTGCTGGGTAGGAGGGCGTGCCATAGACAGCCGGGGCTTCAGGGATAGGGACGCCCATCACTACTCCCACCATCACGCCCACAGTAACTGCTGCACACGCAACCTGTACATGTTATAGATCAATAGGTAAGCTGCGTAGAACCTCAAATTTTATTTTGCGTTGGTGCATACACATCGTTAGTAGCAGCTTAATGTACTAATAAGAGTTGTAGATATATAGAAGAAAGTTTAGAGAATGTTTTGATCCATCCTGGATCATTATCAGGCTCAAGTGTTGTGACGGTTTCAAATGTGTTCTAAAGGTTCATCTCCAGGTGTGTTTTGTGAATTGTTCCAACTTTGGTATTGTGACTTATTCTTCTTTACATAGTTAAGATGAAGCCAACAGATAATTGAATTAATAGTATTTAAGAAGCAAAAACCCATGTTTAAATATATTGAAATCTGAAAGTTAAATTTAGGTTGAAAATGCCTATAAGATAATTTACGCATTTTGTAGTTCGTTTTTAAAGTCTTAATGCAATCTAATGTTCTGTGTAATTTATAGTTCGTTATATATATATATATATATATATATATATATATATATATATATATATATATATATATATATATATATATATATATATATATATATATATATATATATATATATATATATATATATATATATATATATATATATATATATATATATATATATATATATATATATATCCTTCCTGTAATACATGCATTTCTTTTGATCCCGTCCGTGTGGTCAAGTTGAAGTTGTATTGGATAATGAGGTAGCAACATCGTGTTCAAGTTAAGCTAAAAGTTTCATGCGCCATTAAGACTTTTTTTTTGGGTGTGGGGGAATAAGATAATTGACCAGTCGTTTATATGTCCTGCACGGAGAGTTGTTAATGCACTTATTGTTCTAACAAATATTTATCTTGATGTTGAGTATAAATGTGGTATCAGTTTCGTCTTTACAACGTGATAGGTAAGGTACAGTATCTCACCTTCCCGTATACAACGTGATAGGTTACTTACAGTATATCATCTTCCCGTATACAACGTGATAGGTTACTTACAGTATATCATCTTCCCGTATACAACGTGATAGGTTACTTACAGTATCTCACCTTCCCGTATACAACGTGATAGGTTACTTACAGTATCTCACCTTCCCGTATACAACGTGATAGGTTACTTACAGTATCTCACCTTCCCGTATACAACGTGATAGGTTACTTACAGTATATCATCTTCCCGTATACAACGTGATAGGTTACTTACAGTATATCATCTTCCCGTATACAACGTGATAGGTTACTTACAGTATATCATCTTCCCGTATACAACGTGATAGGTTACTTACAGTATCTCACCTTCCCGTATACAACGTGATAGGTTACTTACAGTATATCATCTTCCCGTATACAACGTGATAGGTTACTTACAGTATATCATCTTCCCGTATACAACGTGATAGGTTACGTACAGTATATCATCTTCCCGTATACAGAAGAGGATTATATAATGCACCCTCTTCACGCGCACCAAGTGTAAAGTGAGGATAATGTTTCACCACCACGAAGGTGATGGTGAGTGGTACAGTACCTCTTGGTGGTGACCAAGTACATTATTGCATGAATAATGCCAATAGATACTTGGATAAAGACAGTTTAAGGCTTTTCGATGGCCTCTCCGTATCACTTAGTGTTAACCTCCAGCTGACAGATATTTTACATTCATCTCTACAGTGTTAGTGATGGAACAGTGGTGGCATCTTGATCTGCACAGCCTGATAGTAATGTCATCTCTCCTGCTGAGCGTGATAGTACTGTATCACCCAACCAGTAGAGCATGATAGTACTGTCATCCCATCTATAGAGCGTGATAGTACTGTGTCATCCCACCTGTAGAGCGTGATAGTACTGTGTCATCCCACCTGTAGAGTGTGATAGTACTGTATCATCCCACCTGTAGAGTGTGATAGTACTGTGTCATCCCACCTGTAGAGCGTGATAGTACTGTGTCATCCCACCTGTAGAGCGTGATAGTACTGTCATCCCACCTGTAGAGTGTGATAGTACTGTATCATCCCACCTGTAGAGCGTGATAATATTGTCACCCCACCTGTAGTTCATGCTAGTACCGTCACCCCACCTTTAGAGCGTATTAGTAATGTCACCTTCACCTGTGTCTCACCTTGAACATGACTGGAGAGCGGCTGTGGTAGTGTTGCTGCTGGTCTGCTGGAAAGATACCTTCTGATGACTACCAACGGGACTTTCTCCCTTATATACTGCCCTCCACACTCATCCCAGCACACACACACACACACACACACACACACACACACACACACACACACACACACACACTGACAATAAATGAAATGATGGAATACGTAGGGGCAAAGTGCAAGGAGGCAGAGGAACGGTTTATACCCAGAGGCAAAGGATTAAATGGGAAGGCCAGAAAGAGCCCCTGGTTTACCCAAAGGTGCAGGGAGGCAAAGAACCCAAGTAAACAAAGAGATTAGTAGAAGAGCTAGAAACGAGTATGCACAAGTACGGAGGGAGGCCCAGAAACAGTACGAAAATGACATAGCATCGAAAGTTAAGTCCGACCCGAAACTGATGTACAGTCACATCAGAAGGAAGACAACAGTCAAGGACTAGGTGATAAGGCTGAGGAGAGAAGATGGGGAACTCACAAGTAATGATCAAGAGGTATGTGAGGAGCTCAACTTGAGGTTTAAGGAAGTATTCACAATGGAGGAAGGAAGGCAGCTGGGTAGACAGGACGTGGTTCGTCACCAACAAGGGATGTACCAAGTGCTAGAGGGCATACACACAACTGAGGAGGAAGTGAAGCAGTTACTCAGTGACCTCAATACCTCAAAGGCGATGGGTCCATACAATAGCTCCCCGTGGGTTCTTCGGGAAGGAGCTGAGGTACTGAGTGTGCCACTTACCATAATATTCAACACATCCCTTGAAACTGGGCAGCTACCTGAGGTATGGAAGAAGGCCAACGTAGTCCCTATTTTTAAAAAAAGAGACAGAAAAGAGGCACTAAACTATAGACCGGTGTCACTTACATGTATAGTGTGCAAAGTCCTGGAGAAAATCATCAAGAAAAGAATGGTGGAACACCTTGAGCTGAACAGGATAATAAACACCAGACAGCACGGATTCCGGGAAGGCAAATCCTGTGTAACAAACCTCCTAGAGTTCTATGATAAAGTAACAGAGGTAAGGCAGGAGAGAGAAGGGTGGGTTGATTGCATTTTCCTGGACTGCAGGAAGGCCTTCGACACAGTTCCTCACATGAGATTAGTAAAGAAGTTGGAAGAACAAGCAGGTATAAGAGGAAGGGCACTGGAATGGATCAGGGAATACCTCAAAGGGAGGCAACAACGGGTCATGGTGCGTGGTGAGGTATCACAGTGGGCGCCTGTGACGAGCGGTGTACCGCAGGGGTCAGTCCTAGGACCAGTGTTATTCCTGGTATATGTAAATGACATGACGGACGGGATAGACTCAGAAGTGTCTCTATTCGCGGATGATGTGAAAATAATGAGGAGAATCACATCGGAAGAGGACCAGGCAGGGCTGCAAACAGACCTGGACAAGCTCGACATCTGGTCTAGCAATTGGCTTCTTGAATTCAATCCTCCAAATGCAAAGTCATGAGGATCGGAGAAGGGCAAAGAAGACCGCTGACAGAGTACAAGCTAGGCGGACAAAGGCTACAAACCTCGGCAAAGGAGAAAGACCTTGGAGTGAGTATAACGCCAAGCACGTCTCCGGAGGCACACATCAACCAGATAACTGCGGCGGCATATGGGCGACTGGCAAACCTAAGATTAGCGTTCCGTTACCTTAACAAGGAATCGTTCAAGACACTGTATACCGTGTACGTCAGGCCCATACTAGAATATGCAGCACCAGTCTGGAACCCACACCTGGTCAAGCACGTAAAGAAACTAGAGAAAGTGCAAAGGTTTGCGACAAGGTTAGTTCCACAACTCAGGGGTCTGTCTTATGAAGAAAGATTGAGGGAAATAGGACTAACAACACTGGAGGAAAGAGGGTCAGAGGAGACATGATAACGACATACAAAATACTGCGCGGAATTGACAAGGTAGATAGTGACAGGATGTTTCCGAGAGGGAACACAGAGACAAAAGGACACAACTGGAAGCTGAAGACTCAGATGAGTCAAAGGGATGTCAGGAAGCATTTCTTCAACCACAGAGTAGTCAGGAAGTGGAATAGTCTAGAGAAAGATATAGTGGAGGCAGGAACCATACATAGTTTTAAGACAAGGTATGATAAAGCTCATGGAGCAGGGAGAGCAGAGACCCAGTAGCAGACAGCGAAGAGGCGGGGCCAGGAGCTGAGTCTCGACCCCTGCAACCACAATTAGGTGAGCAACACACACACAACCACACACACAACCACACACACAACCACACACACAACCACACACACAACCACACACACAACCACACACACAACCACACACACACACACACCCACACACACACACACACCCACACACACACACACACACCCACACACACACCCACACACACACACCCACACCCATAATGACAGGATGTTCCAGAGAGGGAACACAGAAACAAGGGGACACAACTGGAAGCTGAAGACTCAGATGAGTCAAAGGGATGTTAGGAAGCACTTCTTCAGCCATAGAGTAGTTAGGAAGTGGAATAGTCTAGCGAACGATATAGTGGAGGCGGGAACCATACATAGTTAAGACAAGGTATGATAAAGCCATGGAGCAGAGAGCAGAACCCAATAGCGACAGCAGAGGCGGCCAGGGCTGAATCTCGACCCTGACCACAATTAGAGCCCACCACACACACCACACACACACACACACACACACCACCACACACACACCACACACACACACACACACACCACACACACACACACACACAACCACACACACACACACACACACACACACACACACCACACACACACACACACCCACCACACACACACACACACCCACCACACCCACACACACACACACACACCCACAACACCACCACACACACACACACACACACACACACACACACACACACCACACACACACCACACACCAAACCACACACACACCCACCACACACACACCAACACACACCACAACACACCCACCACACACACCCCACCAACTCTACCACACACACCACACACACACCAACACACACACACCACACACACACACACCACACACACCACCCCACCACACAAGACCCACCACACACACCCCCCACACACACACCACACACACACACACACACACACACACCACACACACCACCCCACACACACCACCACACACACACCACACACACCACCACACACCACCACACCACACACCCACCACCACACACCCACCCCACACACACCCACCACACACCACCCACCACACACACACCACCACACACACACCCACCACACACACACCACACACACACACACACACACACACACACACACACACACACACACACACACACACACCACACACACACCACACACACACACACACACACACACACCCACCACACACCCACCACACACACACCCACCACACACACACACCACACACCACACACACATCACACACACCCACCACACACACACCACACACACCCACCACACACCACCACTGACCAGGTGGTCAGGCTACCAGTCGGTCGGCTGACCAGGTGGTCAACTAACATTATCGAGTGGTGCCGGTTGGGTGTGAGTTGGTCCTGACTAGCCTGTGCTAGGTCAGATGCAGTGTTCCCTCCTTAAGTGAATGTAACCTGACCTGGCTGGGTCGGGGCTTAAGCCGTTGGAGATTTGGACCTGCCTCGCATGGGCCAGTAGGCCTGCTGCAGTGTTCCTTTCATGTTCTTATGTTCCTATGTCACCACACCACACACACACACCACCACACACACACACACACCACACACACACACACCACACACACCAAAACCACACACCACACACACCACACACACACCACCACACACACACCACCACACACACACCACCACACACACCCACCACACACACCCCACCACACACACACCCACCACACACACCCACCACACACACACCCACCACACACACACCCACCACACACACACCACACACACACACACACACACACACAACACACCACACACACACACACACACACACACCACACCACACAACACACACCACACACCACACCACCACAAAACCACACCACACACACACCACACACACACACACACACACACACACACACACACACACACCACACACACACACACACACACACACACACACACACACACACACACACACACACACACACACACACACACACACACACACACACCACACACACACACACACCAACACACCACACACACACACCACATACACACACACACACACACACACACACACACCACACACCACACCACCCCACACACACACACACACACACACACACACACACCACACACACACCACATACACACACCACCACACACACAATCACAACACACACACACCACACACACACACACCACACACACACACACACCATACACACACACCACACACACACACACCACATACACACACACACGTACGTGCACGCATGCACGCGTGAACAAATGCATTGCTCAGAGCCATCGCATGCTTGCATACACACGCACAAGAAATACTTTACAAGGCTCGCTGGAGCTCCCCTTACCATCAGTTATTTTTTTTTTAATTGATGGACGAGTAATTGCTGATTCAGTCCGGTAACTTAACAAAGTTAGGGCCAATTTTCCACTTATTTCTGGATCTGAAAATTTCAGAAAGTTTGAATTCTGAGACATTTGTTGTGACTCGGATATTAGTCTAATTTACTTTGAGGAAAAAAAAACAAAACGAAAAATTGAAACAAAATCTAGATATCCCAGTACTATGAGTCATAATTAGAAAAGTAAATTGGTAGTTGGTTTTAAAGATCTTATACTGTCAACTACGTCCTTATACAAGAACTAGAAAATGTATTCAGGCTCGGTATTGCAGGTGTTAGATTTGTTTTATTTCTCATAGACATCACGTCGAGAAGAGGCTTTGGAGATCATGTTTTAGATTTAACAATATCCTGTATTTTAGAATTCACGTTTCACATTATTTGGAATATATTAAAGTTGGTTTAAATGCTTGACAAAATTTTTTAGACCTATAATCATTAATTCATAGAGTGAGACATTTCTTGAAAGATATCTAAGTGGCACTGTGTAGGTATTTGTGTATTCTTTTTTATCGTAACAGATAGTTTTATTCTTGGTTACCAAGAGTTTTCAAAATGGCTGTTTGGAAACTTTAGTTATGTTAATTGTACAAATGAAGTTAATAAGTGTGTGTGTTTAGCTGTTCCACCAACCCGCCTAGTCCCGGAGCTGAAGAGGACACGCTTGGTCCCGGAGCTGAAGAGGACACGCTTGGTCCCGGAGCTGAAGAGGACACGCTTGGTCCCGGAGCTGGAAATAAATGGTATAAAATACCGACACAATGGAAAAATAAACACATAAGCAGTATAATGTGATCCTTTATTGACAACGTTTCGCCCACGCAGTGGGCTTTATCGAGTCACAGACAGATCTACCTGGAAAATGAGCAACATGGAGATATATATAGGGTACAGTCAGGTGGAGAATGCTGGGTCAGGTGGAGAAAGCTGCATGTGAGTCTTAAAAGTAGTGTGATAGTTAAAAACATAGTGTTACATCAAGGCTGGAGAGTTTCTGTTTCTGATGTTGATGTTGCGAATGCGATTGAAGGTCACCAGAGTGTTTGAGATGGCTGGACTGATGGTGCCCAAAAGTTTGGAGAGGTTTGGCGAGATTCTGAATTTGGTGGGACACTGCCTATTCCCGAGGATTGGGCCTCAATGGGATACCTGGTTTGTGAGTTTTTGCAAGACACATTCTGGCAGGTCTGGGTTGTGGAATGGTGTGTGAAGTTTCTTTCCTGTCTGATTCACAGAATGCGGCGAGTCTTGAAGAAATGTTTTGGTGAGCTGAAGAGGACACGCTTGGTCCCGGAGCTGAAGAGGACACGCTTGGTCCCGGAGCTGAAGAGGACACGCTTGGTCCCGGAGCTGAAGAGGACACGCTTGGTCCCGGAGCTGAAGAGGACACGCTTGGTCCCGGAGCTGAAGAGGACACGCTTGGTCCCGGAGCTGAAGAGGACACGCTTGGTCCCGGAGCTGAAGAGGACACGCTTGGTCCCGGAGCTGAAGAGGAACGCTTGGTCCCGGAGCTGAAGAGGAGCACGCTTGGTCCCGGAGCTGAAGAGGACACGCTTGGTCCCGGAGCTGAAGAGGACACGCTTGGTCCCGGAGCTGAAGAGGACACGCTTGGTCCCGGAGCTGAAGAGGACACGCTTGGTCCCGGAGCTGAAGAGTTCTTATGAGACATGATCGAGGTATACAAGTGGAAAATGGGTATTAACAAAGGGGATATAAATAAGGTCTTGAGGGTATCTCTCCAAGAGAGAACCCGCAATGGATTCAAGTTAGATAAGTTTAGATTTAGAAAGGATATAGGAAAGTATTGGTTTAGAAATAGGTAGTTGATGAGTGGAACAGTCTGCCTAGTAGGGTTATTGAAGAAAGGACCCTGGGTAGTTTTAAATTTAGGTTGGATAAATTCATGAGTGAAAGGGGTTGGATTTGAGTGGGAATTGCACATGAGTGGGAATTGCAATGCCTAAGCGTACGTAATAAGGCAAATAGATTACTGGGATTTATATCAAGAAGTGTTAGCAACAGAAGTCCAGAGGTTATATTACAGCTTTATACATCATTAGTAAGGCCTCACCTAGATTACGCAGCTCAGTTCTGGTCTCCATATTACAGAATGGACATAAATTCGTTAGAAAACATTCAGCGTAGAATGACTAAATTAATACATAGCATTATAAATCTTCCTTACGAAGAAAGATTGAAGACCCTTAAATTACATTCACTTGTAAGACGTAGAATGAGGGGAGACATGATCGAGGTATACAAGTGGAAAATGGGTATTAACAAAGGGGATATAAATAAGGTCTTGAAGGTATCTCTCCAAGAGAGAACCGCAATAATGGATTCAAGTTAGATAAGTTTAGATTTAGAAAGGATATAGGAAAGTATTGGTTTGGAAATAGGGTAGTTGATGAGTGGGAACAGTCTGCCTAATAGGGTTATTGAAGCAAGGACCTTGGGTAGTTTTAAATTTAGGTTGGATAAATTCATGAGTGAAAGGGGTTGGATTTGAGTGGGAATTGCACATGAGTAAATAAAATTATCAAAGCTTATTTCTTGGGTAGCATTGAAAATTAGGTTGAACAAATATTCTGTTAGTGGGATGGAATGTGAAGGACCTGCCTAGAATGGGCCAACAGGCCTGCTGCAGTGTTCCTCCTTTCTTATGTTCTTAGTAAATAAAATTATCAAAGCTTATTTCTTGGGTAGCATTGAAAATTAGGTTGAACAAATATTCTGTTAGTGGGATGGAATGTGAAGGACCTGCCTAGAATGGGCCAACAGGCCTGCTGCAGTGTTCCTCCTTTCTTATGTTCTTCTTATGTTCTTATGGTCCCGGAGCTGAGAGGACACGCTTGGTCCCGGAGCTGAGAGGACACGCTTGGTCCCGGAGCTGAGAGGACACGCTTGGTCCCGGAGCTGAGAGGACACGCTTGGTCCCGGAGCTGAGAGGACACGCTTGGTCTCGGAGCTGAGAGGACACGCTTGGTCTCGGAGCTGAGAGGACACGCTTGGTCTCGGAGCTGAGAGGAATGAGCTGTTAGAAAATGTTGAAGAAGCTGAGCCTGACGACCTTGACGGAGAGAACAATTACGAGAACAGTGATTACGAGTCACGAGTGAGAGGGGTTGGATTTGAGTGGGACTCGCACATGAGTGAATGGAATTGTCAAAGCTTATTTCTTGGGTAGCATTGAAAATTGGGTTGAACAAGTGTTCTGTTAGTGGGACGGATTGTGAAGGACCTGCCTAGTATGGGCCAACAGGCCTGCTGCAGTGTTCCTCCTTTCTTATGTTCTTATGTTCTTAAAAAAAAAAAGTGTTAGCATGAAATCAGTTTGAAGATATCGGCAGCGATGCGTGACGTTACGAGGTGTTCACATAACAATGGGTGGGTTTGATTGCGGGCGTGGCTGTGGGCGTGGAAGGAGAAGAACGCTTTTACGAAATTCCGAAGATGGCGGTTAGCGCTGGTGAAGAGTGTGGCAGTAGCGCCATGATGATGCTAGCACTCTTCACTTCAGCCTCCAGTTCTCTCTCGTAGTTGTCAGTCAGGGAATTGACGAGGGAAGAATGTGATCAGAAATATAAGTTGATTCATCAACATTAATTAATAAAGATATCTACTTCCCACTAGATAACTCAATAACTCAAAGAATTTTAAGCTACTCTGATTGTGCTTTATGATGCCGTGTGTCTTGTATAGTTGTATGAAGCACCTTGCCTTCTGTTTAGGTATATTATGCACTGTACTTTCTTCTACACTGCTTAATTATACACTGTGCTGTTTTAATCTACCATGCATTCTGCCTTATGTCTAGCTTTATCGTGTAGTGTCTTCTACATTGCTTTAATATGCAGTGTCTTCTGCCTTAGCTCCCCATGCCTTTTGTCCAGCTTTGTCATGTGCTTTCGTCTACACTGCTATATCATGCACTATTCTTTAAGGTTTGCTTTCACTAGACTCTTGTCTTGTGATAAATCTTAGAGCTATGCTGCAGTGTAGCGATACGCCAAGAACTTTGCGTAACGAGGATTCTTGCGTAGCATGTTGAACTTTGTGTAATGAGAGAAACTTTGCGTAATGTAACGTGAGAAATTTCGTGAAACCTGAGGAACTGTGTCTAACGGTAAATTTGCTAGGTTAAGTTAGGTAAGGTTTGTCAGGAAACAGGACAAGTGTTAAATTTGCGTTGCTTGACTAACTTTTCCTGACTTCCATTACTGATGCTCTGGAATGGTTCTACTGTGTCTTAAGAAAAAAGTTGAGATGCGTAATACATTTGTGACTTGTGTTGCCGAGACGGGAGGAACAGCAAGACAGGGACACTCAGGTAGACAGGTGTTGAACCCCCACTTAGTGATATTTATGCAACAGTTATTGATGTTAAGTGTTGCAGTTAGTGCAAATGGCAGTGTTTATACAGTAGTATAATAGTGTGTCTCTAAGGCACTTAGTAGTGTAAATGGTGCAATTAGTGTAATACAATTATGGTGTTAATGTGACTACTGGTGGTGCTGTTGAGTTCTTAAGTGTTTATTCATTGTGTGGTTGTTGTAGTTAATGATACAGTATTTATATACATATTAATGTTTATGTTTTTAGTGGCATTAAAATGTTAACATTTGTTACTGCAATAGCTGCATTTTTTGAGAAGTAGATAATGCTGGTGTGTTTTTATTGCAGATTAAATAAAAAATACATATAGCTTCCTCCTTATATTAATTCACTACTGAATAAGTTGACAGAACGTGTCTAATTACCGTTGTTGCACAGGTTCTCTCTCTCTCTCTCTCTCTCTCTCTCTCTCTCTCTTTCTCTCTTTCTCTCTCTCTCTCTCTCTCTCTTCTCTCTCTCTCTCTCTCTCTCTCTCTCTCTCTCTCTCTCTTTCTCTCTTTCTCTCTTTCTCTCTCTCTCTCTCTCTCTCTCTCTCTCTCTCTCTCTCTCTCTCTCTCTCTCTCTCTCTCTCTCTCTCTCTCTCTCTCTCTCTCTCTCTCTCTCTCATACAGTCAAATGTTTGCTAATTGTGTGTGAAATTTAGTGAATGTCACATGATAATATTCTCACGCTGTGTGCAGAGAAGCCAATTCCAAGGCAATTTTAAAGTATTATTTGGTAAAACCTGTGTGTGTGTGTGTGTGTGTGTGTGTGTGTGTGAGATGACTCTCACGGCTTACCTGAGGAACTCCCTGGCTGCTCACCTGACTAACTTCACTCACACACACACACACTGTGGCTGCCACTGTTAAGTTAGGAGTGTAAGTGAGGGTGTTGGCGAGTGTCGGGGTGAGGAAGTGTCTGCCTGGGTAGATAGTATTAAATTCTTAAGTTTTCCAAAGATTTTCATCGAGCAGCTTTTCTCATTGTGTAATTTTTTCTTACACATTACCCACCGTCAAATTCTGAACGTCTCCAGCTCGTAAAAAAAAAATCTTTAAGGTTAGGTTAATTAACATTGTTTATTTGGCAGGATAAAGTAGGTTACGTAAGCCTATAGAATCGTATATTTATGTGGCAGGTTAGGATAGGTTACACAAGACTATAAAATCGTATATTTAACTACAAATAGGTGAAATAAAGAGCAAGAGTGACACTTGGCAGTGATGTATCTGGTAACCCAGACATTGAAATTAACATGTTTTTGACATGTAGTGTGAGGACGGGTCGAATCGTTATGTAAATAACTCTTACCTGTGTCACTATATAATAAATAGGGAGTATAACCCATGTGTTTGTCACATTTTATTTCCCCAATAAAGTATATAAATCGTGTTTTGTAGTGCTTCAAGGTTAGTTTCTACAAGTGGCGGTTCTTGTGTTGATGTATAATTCACTTGAATTTGTGTTTTTCCAGATTAAATCGTTATTTGATATATTGTATGTCAGATATAGCTTCGTACTGTACATGCTCTTCATTTACAATTTATTAGTTTTAAGCAGTTAAAAGCAATTTCCATAATTCTTCATACTCGGAATAAAATTAATTTGCACCAAAAATGAGCGTCATCTTTTTCATTGCAAGCTCATTAAGACATTCATATTATATAAACGTCACGTTTCTCTGCATTTTTCCCGGGAGCAGAGACTGCATAAACTATGTCTTCTCTTCAGTCATTTGATTGGAGGGCTGAGGGTGAATGCCACCTCTTGTTGGGGAATGGATACCCTATTCACCTCTCGCTCAGTGGATGTCTGATAAAACTGATGTGTAATAGATACCTGATTCACCTCTCGCTCAGTGGATGTCTGATTCAACTAATGTGTAATAGATACCTGATTCACCTCTCGCGCAGTGGATGTCTGACTCAGCTGGTATGGATACCTGATTCACCTCTTGAGTAACTGATGTCTGATTCAGCTGTTGTGTAACGGATACCTGGTTTTTGCTGCCTGTACAAATTCAGTTAAACATGTAATCCCTTAAACTGTACTCCCTGGAATGTAATATTGACTATATATAATATACACCTTGAAAATTCTGGAGCAAGTGGTCACAAATCTGCTCTCCGAAATCACTCCCTATGGAAGTAAGAAAACGATGCAGAATAACCCAGTAAAAATCAAGAATGTTGTAAACACACTAAGATGTAACTCAGTGCAAAGGGACCAATACTTTTCAACATCGTTCATTCACTGGGGAATTATTAGCTTAAAAGGTCAGTGTATTGGAACGCAGTTGCGAGTTCGTGTTTATAAAAAAAAATGGCTCCCATCTTCTTTGGAAAAATATGAATGTACCATAATTAACGAAAGAGAAGATGACGCTGTCCTGCGGCTTGTATCAGTGGTGGTGATGTCGTGATGGTGATTGTTTTCTTCGTCAGGAAACAAATGTATCCTTACGCTGGAGTTGTTCATATGATAACCCGATCAATGGCATAGTAACTGTTGCTGTGTATCCACTAAACATAAAAAAATCTTGAGTGGCGTATTCTTTTTGTCTGGCTGACCACAAGATATCTGTCGCTCCTCCACACGTCTAGAAACGGTTGAAGATGACCAAACTCTCTGTGGGTCTGTGCCTGTCACTGTGAGGCCTAGACAGAAGATGTTCTTCCCAGACTTTCTTTTTCCCAGCCATCTCGTTAAAGACGTGCGTGAAAGTCGGTCAATAGTAGAGAAAGAGAGAGGATTGTGAAGCCTCCTCGTTACGTGCCTTGAGCTCTAGGGTTGATGTGTTTACCTGTCAAGTGTGTTACAAGGATCATTGGCCCCATTTCCAGTTACCTGATTAGGCAGCCTGGTTACCTACAGTCACGCTGTTGCAACCTGGCAGGTAAACATTCGTTGGAAGCACCTACGGGTTTTTCTTGAAAGTATTTTGGGGTCTGTTGGTATTTTTAACTAGACAATGGAAGATAGATATAGATAGTTTAATCTCTAATCGTACATATTGCACGTCTACTCTTGAGCTTCATTGCACGTTTAACCATCCCTCCCACAGTCGTAAGGAATTATAAATGTGCGGATTTAGGAACATTCCCTCTAGATATTTTCCAATTATATATTACGAAACGTAACAAGGAGGAAAGATTATTTATGTATATTGTTGAAGTATGTTTAAGAGGAAAATTATTTCGAAGCCCACCATTTGCCAGACATACATTTCAGTTAATGACAAGTGTACCACTTTCAATATAGATTTGTTGCACATAAAACCTTTACTTGATTGTTAAGGCATTTCAGTATAAGTCATTGAACCGACCTCATTCATTACACAGGAAAGCAGTAATCGCCGGAAGAGCCTCTACTATCTCAGTGTATTTTAGAGAAACCGTGTTACAGCTCCCACCTTTACTGTGTTTTGAGAGCACTTAGCGCCCGAAGGCTGCGCTGATAAAATGTGGGCCCCAGTAAAAGGCTTTGTGGTGCTCGAGAGAGGAAGGGGTAGCGGGTGGTGGTGGCAGCGGCAGGAGGGAGTAAATGGAAGTGGTGTCGGATGTTGTGTTTTGTTGTTGTTTGCAAGAGAATCCCGTACTCGCTGAGGTGGATGTAGCCCTACATCCACCACAGTGGATAGATACCAGAGACGTTGATCAGAAGAGTATTTGGTGGGGTTAAGGAGGTGGAACTCGACCTTCGCAAATATCTTAATGATGTAGGTATAAAAAACAGTATGCAGAACAACGTTTCATCAGGGCTTCGTTTCACAAAGGGTAGAGCTTCATTACATCATGACGATGAAGCTCTGTTTTGTTCTACATTTTGTTTTTTTATACACATGCCTTAAGATATGGCGCCTCTGGGTGTAATATCTTATGCACGGAGGGAGGGGGAGGGTGTTTAAGAGTTGGGACTTCAGATACTCATTGGGTTCTCTCTTAGCGTACTTGTCGCGCCCCTACTTTTTAGTGGAGGTATTTCACAAATTCTGCTAAATCTCTTGTCAATATGGAGTGATTGCGTTATCCAGGTTTGGGCCAGCATCTCCAAGATTTTCCATATGTAAATTATGTATCTTATTCCCTTATGTTCCAAGGAATACAAGTGAAGGGACTTAAGGCATTCCCAGTAGTTCAGATGACTGAGTGTATACAAGCAGTGGAAATTCTTTGTACCTTTGCCATCTCAGCAATTTTACCTACCTTGAAGGGCCGTCAGTATACAGCAGTATTCCAGCCTATAGAGAGCAAGTAACTTAAAAGAATATCATCATTGGCTCAGCATCTCTTGTCTTGCCACATAATACATCATTAAGGGAAAGATACACAAAGCGTTTTAGTTATCTCACTTGAGGTATTTAGTGATGGCCTCCTTCAAGCGCGCACACTCGAGGAATCAAGTGATCAAGTTGTGGACTTCAAGCATCAGCTTGGTCATGTACCAACGGTTGTGTGATTCAATGATATGTCCAGGAGAAACTCAGTGACACACAATAACAAAATCATCTCAAAACAGTAGAACACGTCAACATGCGCCAGTTGTTGAAGACTTAATAGGGGAAACTACTTGGAGCCCCTCGGGACATTGTTTCTGTAATATTACGCAAGAATGCAAATGCGATAGAAAGAATGTGGAAACAGCAACCCTGGAAGGTCATGTCTGGTTCCGTCATGCATTCTTTAAAAAATTGATGGTGGAGTGAATGTTGCCAGATAGCCCGTACAAAATTACACGACCAAACAATACAAAGGAAATAGTAAACATCCGGGCCCCGAGGCCGCACTCAGGAAGTGGAAGTGGCGAGGATGTAGAGACAATGACTATTAAACTGTCTTGTATTAGCTTTTGCAAGCTTGTGAATGATGAGTATGACAAGCAGCTCAGTTTGTAAGGTGGAAGCCCAGTTATTATTGCGAATACGCCTATGGAGTTTCAACGATTTGCGCTGAAATTTTGTCCTCATGACTGTATGTTCAGTCACAGTACGAGTGACCTCCCTCGGTCAGTTCGCCCTTCTACCTGCCTGCCTGCCTGGAGTCTGCCTGCCTGCCTGGAGTCTGCCTGCCTGCCTGGAGTCTGCCTGCCTGCCTGGAGTCTGCCTGCCTGCCTGGAGTCTGCCTGCCTGCCTGGAGTCTGCCTGCCTGCCTGGAGTCTGCCTGCCTGCCTGCCTGCCTGGAGTCTGCCTGCCTGTCTGAAGTCTGTCTGCCTGTCTGGAGTCTGCCTGCCTGTCTGTCTGGAGTCTGCATGCCTGCCTGCCTGCTTGTCTGAAGTCTGCCTGCCTGCTTGCCTGCCTGTCTGGAGTCTGCCTGCCTGCCTGCCTGTCTGGAGTCTGCCTGCCTGGAGGGTGTTGCGGGGTCAACGCCCCCGCGGCCCAGTCCTTGACCAGGCCTCCCGGTGGATCAGGGCCTGATCAACCAGACTGTTACTGCAAAACATTGTAAGACACCTTGAATCAAGATAGCAGTGTACGTCTGGTAGTTATTTTTGCAGACATCAAACTCGAGTGAAGAATGAGACCTTTGCACCAAGATTGATGGACTGAATATATCGACTCCAGGCTGATGAGGGACTGATTACCTCAAAGTACTTGTCTGTTTTTTAAACCATTTACATCACAAATTCAAGTGAATTCATTTAAGGACTTCAGAAGGCTTAATTCTCTGTCTAATCCTTAAACCCACACTCTCCCTACTGACCTTTTGAATATTCCACTGAATAAACCATACGCTTGTTTTTATGAATATAATAATGATATTGACTTTCATGTACGTAGGTAGAAAGAAACGGAGGGTTTTGGTTGCGTCACTGGGTTGTGTAAGACAGAGTTGTCAGGTTTAGTGTGTGTGTGTGTGTGTGTGTGGGAGGGGGGTAGGAGGTTTGGCTGACCCTGGTCTTGGTCTTCGGTCTGGGAGAACCACCGATGGGCGCCCAAACCGGTAAATTACAGAGTTGCAAGATCTCGGTAATTTACATACCTTAGTATGTCGCTTCTCACGATAGATGGTCCGTGACTCGTGAATATGTACACGCGTCAGATATCGTGTGTATCTTCTGTGTACACATTTAGAAAGTAAATGTGTGTGTGTGGGGGGAGGTATACTCTCACCTAAATGCAGGGGTCGAGTCTCCGCTCCTGGCCCCCGCCTCTCCTCTGGTCGATATTAGGTTCGCTCTCTCCTGGCTTCGTGAGCCCTCTCATGCCTATTGACGTCCTCCCTTTACCACTTCTTTGTCCAGGTCGTTCCACTTCCTGACCACCCTTAGGCTCAAGAAGTATATACAAACACTCCTGTGATACATCTGTGTTTTAAACTTCAAGTTGTTCCCTCGTGTTCCTATTTCCCCAGCTCTTTAACAACCCTTCCCTGTCTTCGCAGTATTCAAGACGTCTTATCATGTCACCCTTGGTCTTTCTGTACTGTTATGTTTAGCTCCTTCAGCCTTTTGTACTTCATACCCATTAGTTCTGGGACAAGTCTCATTGTAAACCTCTACTTTTTTCCCCAGTTTTTTGACCAAGTAAACAAGCGATATATCACAACATGAAAAAAAAAAAAAACTGAAAAAGTCAATGTTCAAGAGCTTTCGTGATTTCTCACTCATAACTAGTAGTTGAACGATAAAGTTGGGAAAGATTCGGGAAACCTCCAATTTTGGGGATAATCAAAGCTATGGGGAAAATGTTGCATGAGGCTGAATATGGGGGAGTAGTGTCCAGAACCTGTCCAAAACACCAGTCATGTTTTCTGACTTTGATATTGCTGAATAGCGAATAGTTGGTGTTATTTACAGTAAGCCAGACCTGCCTTACTTTATGAACTATACCTCCACTCACTGGCTAGATCTATGACATGCACATTGTGCATGGCCAGTGAGAAGAGTAAAATAATAATTAACGTGTATGGCGACTAAGGCTTTATATTAAAATATAAATCCTTAGTCGTGATGCATGTTAATCAAGAAGGCAGTGTGGTTGGATAATATTTTAAATATTTGTTTCTCAATACATAAATTTGATTGCAAATGCAGTTACATTAATTACCTGTTTATATATATGTATAGTATATATATTTACGTGATCTATTTGGTAACCCAGTTCTTGACATGTTTAATACGGGTACCGCATACTCCAGGATGGGTCTGACATAATGCTGTATGTAGTGTCGTAGGTGACTTGTGCTTAGGTTCCTGAAAATTATTACATTTTCCACGCACACCTGTACTCACCTAGTTGTAGTTGCAGGGGTAGAGTCATAGCTCCTGGCCCCGCCTCTTCACTGGCCTCTACGTGTGTGTGTGTGTGTGTGTGTACTCACCTAGTTGTACTCACCTAGTTGTGGTTGCAGGGGTCGAGACATAGCTCCTGGCCCCGCCTCTTCACTGGCCGCTACTGGGTCACTCTCCCTGCGCCATGAGCTTTATCATACCTCTTCTTAAAGCTGTGTATGGAACCTGCCTCCACTACATCGCTTCCCAAGCTATTCCACTTCCCGACTACTCTGTGACTGAAGAAATATTTCCTAACATCCCTGTGATTCATCTGAGTCTTCAACTTCCAACTGTGTCCCCTTGTTGCTGTGTCCCATCTCTGGAACATTCTGTCTCTGTCAACCTTGTCAATGTGTGTGTGTGTGTGTGTGTGGGGGAGGGGTTGGGTTTGGGTGTACACTGCCTGATTACGCTTGTTTCTGTCTCTTGTCTCTAGCCAGAATACCTCAGTAACTTAATGGAAAACCTTGTCGAAATTTGAACCAGTTGCAACTCAAAGGGAAAGTGTTACCACATTTTCCACGGGTCAGGATTATGTTTAGGTTCAAGGTTGTTGTTTGTGTTGCTTGTCCAGTTATTCTTTACTAAATTTGTGCATGTAAAACCAGCTACTGGTTAAAGATGCAGTGCCACGACATTCGTCTATAGAATCTGTTTACTAATGCTTTGCCTAGTTTATTAGGTTTGATGTCTATCGACTGCTCGTGCATCGCTGCAGTTCACTTGTACTCTAGCGTCAAGAATACTAACCATTAAATAGAAATTAAAACAAAGAATTAGTGTAAAAGTAAATAGTGAGAGCTTTAAAACTTTGTGTATATACACTAGTCTCTCTGTGTGTGAATCGTCCACACGATTTTAGTGCTTCATATAGTGCATTTCTTATATGTAAACAAAATTTTGGGCTTACAGAGAAGCCTTGACATACACCTTGTGAGGCAGACGTTCAGCTCCACGTTGCTCCAGCCACACAGCAGATGGTCCTTGCAGAATCATGCCTGTGTAGTTTCTCACGTCGTGTGAAGTGCACTTACTCAGAATGTGACAACCACAAGGTGGTGGCGGAGGAGGGGAGGGTGGTGACGACTATAAGGAGGTAGAGTTTTACAACTCACTCGCCATGGGTTCAAACTCTATCCGTCCCGTGCTTTAGGAGATGGAAAATGAAGGGAGGGAGGTGAAGACCATAAGCAGGTGGGGATGATTGAGGGGGAGGGGATAAAAATGAATGTTACTATGGAATGTCTCACAATGAATGTCATGAACTACCGTGTCACAAGAGGACGTTCATTACCTTCTCTCTGAAGTGTGGCACTGAGGGTCATATTATATGAACTTTAATATTACATGTAAGTTTCATATAATATTACTGGGAAATATGTGTAATTTTCCATTAATTTCTTCATCAGTTTACAAATTATACATAAGACATAAGATGAAGCTTGCATACAAAATACGACTACGTTTATATTCTAGGTGGGTATCACCCTACTGTTACTAGAACGTCTTGAGGTGAACGCCACTAATTGTCCCCACATGCTTTGAGTATTCTGGATGTATTTTGTTCAGGATCGGAAGAGTGTTCTTTAGGAATAAGAAACTATCTGGGCTGTACGTGGCCCAGCTTATCACTAGACTTAACACAAACAATACCATTAGATTACTCAAGAAACGATTACACTCGACAGCGTCAAATTAAATTTACCATTAAACTGATTTAATTGTCTTTGTAGAATTGTGCTCTTTGCTTTACATGAACAGACGGATTTTAAATTCAGTAATACAGATCATGCAGTTACATTTGAAAATATACCTCTTTATATGAGCTATTTCTTACATTTGCTAATATATATATATATATATATATATATATATATATATATATATATATATATATATATATATATATATATATATATATGAATTATATTGAAACTGAGTTGAAATGATAGCTTTATAGAGCCTGAATTGCCGCATTAATTCAGAAATTCATATTCATTGACAAGTCTAGCTTCTTCATGAGGCTGCCTGTTACGGATGCCTTTGAAGAGTCGGCGTTGTAATGGGCAATATTGATATGCCTTTGATCTGGAATTTTAGGTAGCCCATGTGATCAAGAAGCATATGCTATATTAATCCCCTCCTCTCTAATGCTACCCCAAGATGGCTGATGTGGATATTGCTTTTCCTTTAGTGTCTGTGTATATGTAGACAACATGACCAAAAGCTGCAGCTGCGGGTCATCATATGACAGACCTGCGTCAGGAAACACTTGTCCTGTTTCCTGACAAAACCTTATCTAACCTATGTAAGATTATGCAGATTTTTATACAAATCACCTGAATACTTTCAATGAATACATTTCCATTATTGAATTGTTGTACTATAATTGTTACCTAGAATAAGATAATATTCCTTTCATTATGATTTATGATAGGCAAATTTAATATTGCAACTAATTATAGATTATATTAATATAAGTTATGCATTTCCTGGTTTTAAAATAACTTGTTTACAGTGATTTTTAGCAGTGAAGAGTGTTGGCTTCCTTTTATACAGACGAGCTTGACGGAAGCTCATAAATTTTGTTTGTGGTGTCACTCTGTCCTCAAGGTTACTACAAGATTGTTCCTGGGATCATCTTCCCCCGAGGTCTGGTGCCAGGGGGGGGGGAAAGGTTGTTGACATCTTTTTTCAGGGAAGTTGTTGATGCTCGCTGCACTCAGTCCGACGTCAGCACCATAACTCAGCTGATAACACACTAGTCAAGGTTCATCATGAAGACATAGGTCTGTTATTTATTCCCCTCATATTAGTCTTGGGCCCTTTATGTTTAAGCATGGTATCTTTTAGTTTATTTACTGATATTGTTATTATTCGTACAAGGATCCCCAGTAGAAGTAAGTCTTTGACTTTTTAGGAGGTGTTGATGGTGTAATGCTGTTGGAGATTGAAAATTCAAGTTATAGAAGCTGGAGGAATTTGGAAAGTTAAAATTGAATGTTGGAAAGTGCAAGGTAAAGAGGAAAAGTGGAAGTATGAAGAATGCAAGAGGGGTGGGCAAATTGGAATAATGAAGTACAGAGGCAAGCAAACGGAGATGGGGAAGGGATTAAATTCAATAACAGGGCGTAGTTAAACAAGATGGGTTGATGTACTGGAGCAAAGTGAACAGTGATACACTAAACCAAGAAGATAGTTGATGTACCTAACCAAGATCAGGAAGACAGGATCATATCTTGAGCCAAGGAAGACACTGAGGACTTAATAGAAAGCCAAGTTAAGCCACAACCTCCTTCAGCAAATTCAGGACAAACTATGTAACGAAATAATGCCATGGCAAAGTCCTACCTCCTCAGCCAAGTCACGCTTCCTGCGGCCAAGTTGCCTGCGAGCTTGGACCAGAAGTGTAATAGGGGTTTCAGACCAGGTTTTCCAAGTTTCAAAGTTTTGCAAACAAGGTGACGGGAGGGAGTGATATTTTTTTTAAGTTTTCAGCTCTTCTGCCGGATATATTTAAAATATTTACTTTAGCGGAGAGTATTGGTGTTGATAGTAATGGGTGACAGTGCTAATTAGTAACTATTATATAAGTAACCACTAGTTGTTAGTTTATACTACTGTCAAGTCTACTACTACAACTTACTAGTATTACTATTTTTATCTTACTGTCACAGTAGGACTATTTTTTTTATAACACTGTTTTGGTTCTGCCAGACTATTAAAACTGTCATGTATACTAACACCCATCGCCACTAGCTGCCGCTGCCGCCGTAACGGAGGATCATCGACCCCCTCCCCGTTCCTCCCCCACCCGTAGCTTCGTCAGTCATGATGTGCACCTGGCACATAGTTCGAGCCGGTCACCGCAGCCAGGCTTGCCATGAATAGCGTGAAGGAATATAAAAGTTAACAGTTAAAGATTGTTATATATTTGTAATTCCCCAGATATTTGAAGGAAGGGAGCCGAAAAGCTTTGGATTATTGCTGCTTATTGAGCTTTCAGTGTGGTTATTGCATGACTACTTTCCTTTGGGAGGTATTGGTACCGTCTATCAACACTACAGTTACTTCTGCAATTACTAATGATGTTATCTAAATAATTACTGCTACATTTATTGCTATGGTGACAACCAACATATGAAATACTTGCTCACTTTCTATTACTATAATGAGTATTGTAACTTTTATTAATAAAGCTACTATTGATACTGTTAACGTAATTACGCTCTTAACCACTCGGCCACAGATGCATCAGAAGCTGGGCAGCCTGGTTCACAAGCCATGTTTCATCCCAGTCCGGGCACGTCAGTGAGCCTCAAGTATGGATTCAAGCAGTTTGTCTCCTTTATGTTCTAACCTCACAAGCGATTTTTATATTAATGCACCACACAACAATATATATATATATATATATATATATATATATATATATATATATATATATATATATATATATATATATTAATTATAGCTGCAGCTGCTATGACAGTTTTTTGTTCTACGATTACTTTGAAAACTATCTTAGCAGTAATAGTGACGTCACATATTACAAGCTCACCCTACCTGGAGTCTCATGCAGCCTCTACATAGTTCTTACCGCAGCTTAGAGGTTTCTTGTTCTTTGGTTCGTCCGGTGATTCAGGAGGCGCACCCATCCTCCTTTCCCACCACGTTTCTTAACCCAGGTAATCCATCATATTTTTTCCCTAGTTCCTTTCTCTTCTCTACTCCTTACTCCAGTTTTCCCTCTCCTTCCTCCATCCCTTGTTCCTATCCAGAAGGAGTTCTGTTTATTATATATATATATATATATATATATATATATATATATATATATATATATATATATATATATATATATATATTGTGGGAGAGGGATGGCAATGAAACCTGAGAGTGGTCGCTTATTGTTCAGAGTTTTTGTATCGAGTCCTGGCACTCAAAAAGTTGCAGACGTGGATTAATTATTTCCATTTTTGCATATCTCCATTAAATACTTTTCTCCTGTGACATTCTAATATTTTTTTGTGTTGCAATATACATTGACTTGGTATACTGCTCTGTGATATGATGTAATTTACAACAATGCTATAATTGTTATAATTTATTGCTAATTTCTTTAAATTGACTTGTGGGAACCAGACTATTTGGTCACAGATGTGGTTTCTGATTGCGCCTTCCTCATGATTAGCAGTGAGGTCCTCTTCAATGCATCTATACACCCTTCTTTATCGAATTATATTTTTTGTACTATATTGACTACAAAAGTTTATATACTTTTTTTCATCCCTGCAAACGTCTTGTCGGTTTATTTCACGAAGCTTTTGTGTGTGTTGTCAAAAAACATTTTTGGGGTTGTTGAAGTTTCCTTGCAACCTTAAATTCTTTTGTTTACAGCGTATTGGGGGAGACACCACCGGGTCTCCTTGAAACATTTTGTGGCTTCTGTTGCCTCCATGATGTTATCTGCAAGAATGTTTTCTTCCTGTCTCTTACGTGTGTGTGTGTGTGATGTTGCCCATTAATTAAATGTTTCTTCAAAGACTATGATAGGGTAGGAAGAATGAGATGGGATAGGGAAGTGATGAGGGGATAAGGATTGATAGAGAGAGGGGGGAGAGGGGGTGGTAAAATTAGTGGTGACTCGTAGCTTAGTGCCAAAACGTTCAGCTTTCAATCCACAGAACTAGTGTTGGATTGTGAGCGAATTGAAGCGTATTGACAAGTCTCCTTAAAACTGCTGCCTCTGTTTACCTTGCAGAAAATAGATTGTTGTGGATCGCATCCTGGAGGAGAGGACTGAAAGACTAGAAAGGAAATAAGTCACAGTGCTTGGCTTTCTTGGGTTATCGGGATATTAATAATCCTCACTTGTTAATAATCGGAGCAAAGTCGTCGTTATCGGGGAGGATGCCGAGCGAGCGCAGGTTCCCCGCTTCCCTTCCCTCTTCTCTTTCCCAACCTAGTCATTCATTTTATTTTCCAACTTCATGTTACCTCAACACGCTACGTGAATTACGTTAACCTAACCCTACAACGGTATGTGGGTCCCAGCGTCGCCTTAACCCAGCCCTAAGGCTGTAAGCCATTCTAGGGAGCTAAGTTTTATGAAATATGAAGTGATTGCGCACTGATGATAAATTTTGAATCCCTTATTACATAGGCAGAAAATAAAATATAGACTCACAAGAACATTGTATCTCATTACCTTAGTAAAACATGTAGCAAGTATATAATCGTCGGATTAAAAAAAAAAAAACTAGCTATGGTTGACATCATTAAAGTAACTGAACCGAAAGATGTTTTAGTAAAGCGCAAGATAGTTCAGCAGTTTGTTTTTCAACATGTTAAGGGTAATAACCATAATATTAAATGGGAAGCTGTTACATTATATAGAATAACTTATATTCGTAAGTATAAGATCAAAAATTTGAAGTCAGCTGTGATTGTATCACGATCCAGTTAAAACATTTTGAAAGGTCGGCGGAAAACCGAGGCTGAAGTCCTGAAATCACTTGTTCCTGCCTTAAACTTAGGTCATGTATCGTACTTGTTATTTATAATCGTTGCTTCGTGTTCACCTGGTGTGTTGAGGGCATGAGTGTGAAGCCGAAATGATTTCCTTGTTTTATTTTTCTCTCCACTTGGGTTACACTCACACAGCCATAGAGTAGTCAGAAAGTGGAATAGTCTAGCAAATGATGTAGTGGAATCAGGAACCATACATAGCTTTAAGATGAGGTATGATAAAGCTCATGGAGCAGGGAGAGACGAGACCCAGTAGCGGACAGTGAAGAGGCGAGGCCAGGAGCTGAGTCTCTACCCCTGCAACCACAATTAGGTGAGTACACACACACACACACACACACAGAAACACACACACACAGAAACACACACACACACACGCACACACACAGAGTGGTCGGGAAGTGGAATAGTTTGGGAAGCGATGTAGTGGAGGAAGGTTCCATACATAGCTTTAAGAAGAGGTATGATAAAGCTCATGGCCCAGGGAGAGTGACCCAGTAGCGGCCAGTGAAGAGGCGGGGCCAGGAGTTATGTATCGACCCCTGCAACAATAACTAGGTGAGTACACACACACACACACACACATTGTGAATGTCTACTGTATTATGAAGGTCAGGTTAGGAAAAATGTTTTCATGTCTCAAATATTAAAACCAAAAGCACTCGTACTCGATAGAAAACGACAGACAGACAGACACGCAAGCAGAAAAGTAAATATATATGTATCCTTTTTCCATTTTTCCCAGCGCCTTTGTAAATTAGTGGCCGTAAAAGCCAAAAATATTTTTTCCTAGAGCTCAAAAAACATACCCTCCTTTGTGCAAAGAAAAAATGGACGCACTCCACCACTGGAAAGCTGGAGTGTTGTATAGTGAACAAACGCTGCTGCCCTACTGGCTGAAATTGTCAAGACCAAGCCACGGGAAGTATCATCCCATAACGCTCTTGCTATTCCACCGATGCAGCGAGCACCAACAGCTTGACAGATCAGGTTGGCCTGGTGTGGGATCGGGCCTTAAGAGTATATGTAAATGGATATAAGTAAATGAGAGAGAGTTCTGGTCTCTGCATTACAAAATGGTTGTAAATGCGCTGGGTATTGCTCAAAGAAGATGACAGAATTAATCCTACCAGTATTAGTGATTTTTCTTACGGAGACTGATTCAGAGCATTGATCTGATGTTCTCTTGATGTGAATGACATTTTCTAATTAGGGAGGATATATATATATATATATATATATATATATATATATATATATATATATATATATATATATATATATATATATATATATATAATATATATATATATATATATATATATATATATATATATATATATATATATATATATATATATATATATATATATATATATATATATATATATATATATATATATATATATATATATATATATATATATATATGACCTTCCCCTTGCTATAACTTCATCCCAATAGGGTCGGAGACCCTTGGAGCATGGGGCAAGAAGGACTTCCTCTTGCTATAACTTCATCCCAATAGGGTCGGAGACCCTTGGAGCATGGGGAAAGTGTGCTCTAAAGTTTCTCAAAGAGCTGGGTGAAAAACTCATCATAAAAACCAAGGACCACAGGGCGACCAGCTTCCTCTTTCAGAGACTCAGTGTTGCGATCCAGAGGGGAAATGCCTGCAGCATTCTGGGCACGCGGCCCACTGCCGGGGAGCTGGACGAAGTATTTGACATCTAGCTTTGAGTTATCTATGTTGTTTTACTCCCTATTGTATTCATGTCAGTGTATTTTGTCTTGATATAAAGTTTATAGACATCCAAAAGATGGGGTGGTAGGGGAAGTGGAATATTCAAATGGCTTCAGAAAGAAATCTAAATATTCTTCCTTGAAGCCTTTTTATCCACTTCTCCGAGGCTATGGGACCCACAATTTACACCAGAGGTGAACCCCATCCTATATATATATATATATATATATATATATATGCAAGACAACCACTATGAAAAAATAGAAGAATTCCAAGCGCTTTCGTGACTACTCACATTATCAAGGAACTATAAAAGGAAACGTGAAAAGAAGGCTTATAAAGGGGCAGAATACACCTCACAGTCACATCACACTAACAATATAGTTCCTTGATAATGTGAGTAGTCACGAAAGCGCTTGGAATTCTTCTATTTTTTCATAGTGGTTGTCTTGCATATTTTGATATCACCTGTTTACTGTGATTTTTTTGCATTAATATATATATATATATATATATATATATATATATATATATATATATATATATATATATATATATATATATATATATATATGTCGTGCCGATTAGGTAAAACTGGTCAATTAGCAAGAACTCATCTAAAATTAAGTCCTTTCTAAAATTTTCTCTTATACGTTTAAAGATATATTTTTTTCATTTATGTTAATGTAAGAATTTATAATTTGGTACCAAGAGAAACTTTGAAAACCTACCTAACCTTATTACAACAAGCGCAATTTAATTTAGCCTAACCCAACTAAATATATTTTAGATACGGTAACATTAATAATAAACAAACACAATTTTTCGTTAGGTTCAGAATTATTTTTGCGAAATTATTGCATACACAAATTTTCGCTTGTCTTATATGGCAAGAAGAGCGTTGCTATTTAAGCCAAAATCGCAAGTTTTACCTAATCGGCACGACATATATATGTCGTGTATTTGCGGCGATGCGCAAGCCGACCAATATGGTCTACATGGTCTAAACTTCCAAAACCAAGGGCTGGCATGTAAGACACAATGAAGTCAATGACATAAATAGAACCCTTGCTACAGATGGATACCCAGCCGAGAGAGAGCCCCGATCACTAGCAGCCAACAATACCCACAACCCAGCAAACCGCCCCGACGGGATCACCATCTATCCTTGGAAGAATGGCATATTCTTAGCATGGGACTATACCTGTGTATTGACACTGGCTGACACCTACATCCATCACAGTGTCGGGCGACAGGGAGGAGCTGCTGACCACAGGGACGAGTACAAGATTGGCAAGTACAAGGACATAAGCAAACAGTATCAATTTGTCCCAGTAAGATCAGAGACCTTGGGATCATGGGGAAAAAATGCAACACGTTTCCTTAAAGAACTGGGTTCCAGACTCATCGAGACCACCAGGGACCCAGGGCAGCCACTTTCATGTTTCAGTGCCTCAGCGTGCCATCCAGAGGGAAACGCATGGTGCATACTGGGCTCGCTTCCGGCTTCGGAGGAGCTGGAGGAGATTCATAATCTTTGATATATTGTACCAATGTATTCATGTTCATGTTTGTGTTTTCTGTCAATGTTTTCTGTCTATTAATAAAGCACTCATATAATATATATAGGGAGTGGTAGGAGAAGAAAATATTCAAACAGCTCCGGGAGAACCTCGAGTTTTCCCTGAGGTACGTTTATTGTCTTCTCTGAGGATGAGGGTTCCCAGTAAAGTTCTAGAGGTGGTACTCCTATATATATATATATATATATATATATATATATATATATATATATATATATATATATATATATATATATATATATATAATATAACACACACACACATTAAACACGGTACTCGTTTCTTGGTCTTGCTGCTGCTATCCAAGCAGACAGCTGCTGTCGTGATAAAAGCAGCTGCCGTCTAGCCAACAGTTGCAAGTCTGGCTTAATTAAGATGCTCTAGTTTCTTAACGATGGTTGTCAAGACGTCTAGGAGGCCGCGCTGTGTGTGTGTGTGTGTGTGTGTGTGTGTGTGTGTGTGTGTTGTAACATTCGTCATTAAGATGAACAATACATCACGATAACCATCTTTATTACTATCATCCCGTCTCATCACTACCGTCATTATCTTTATTATAGCTTTTAAAATCAACAAGCGCATCACTTAGCTGTATCGTCATTATCTGCAGTATCATCTCCAATATAATGAGCATCACTGCTACAAGTAACATTACTATAATCATCATTGCTATAATCATCATCATTTACAAGCAGAAGAGAACTATTTGTTGCGAGAATACGGT